>CM023485.1:46428805-46739398 GCA_013339685.2 Hyalomma asiaticum | reverse complement strand
GTCTACTTTTATAAAAAAAAAATTCCGAAAGGTGTGTCCTCTGCCTGGATTCGAACCCAGGCTCTCGGCGTGGCAGTCGAGCGTTATACCACTGAGCTACGCCTGTGGTCGAAAAATTATCGCTAAAAGACCTAAACAGGTATAATGTCTCCCGCGGTATCGCATTAACAAACGTAATGTTACGTTGATAAATAGTAATACACCGCTACACGACGCGAAAATGGATTGTATAATGAGGTCGAGGCATCATTTGAAAGAACACAGAGCTGCGTGCTTTGTAGCTATGAACCCATTACGGAGGCACTGGTAATTATGGCGTAGTGGGTACTTCCCTACTTGGCAAAATGATAAGTTATGGCGCAGGAGATACCTACCACTTCTACTTGCACTAGTTTCCTCAAGCGTTTAAAGTGGCCTCTAAGAAAGTAGCTCCTCCTGCTTACGCTGTCACTGTCCTGCAGTTCCGCGCAGGCCTGGCTCTAACACAGCATATCCCCCTTAAACGCGAGATCCCAGCGTACGAATACAGTGTTTCTCACGCCTTTACATGATGATCGAGTGGGCGATTTACGCGAAAGATTCACGGTTTACCGATGATTCCCTCCGGAGCTTCGCCCACTCATCATCATTCACCCCGTGGATATGCTGTGATTTTTCTCTAGCACCTACGCCGTTGAAACGACTGCTATATATAACCTACGTCCGCCCCAAACTGGAATACGCCTCATGCATTTGGGATCCTCATCAAGTCACATTCATTAACGAAATTGAATCGGTTCAAAATCGCGCTGTACGTTTCATCCTCGCTAACTATCACCGCACTGCTAGCGTTACATTAATGAAGAGTACGCTCCTTATCCCATTACTCTCTCTTCGCAGAAAGGAATCGCGCATTTCATTATTTCATAAAATCTATTACCACAGCCCAATTCTTCGTTCACTCTGGATCCACCCGGCACCGTACCATTCAGCTCGCCATGATCACATGCATAAAGTCAATGTACCTCGTCACAACACCATAGCATGTTCACAATCATTCCTTCCTAAGACCTCAATCGATTGGAATAACCTACCTGCATCATTGGTAACAATCACTGACCCCACTCGTTTTAAGAATGCACTAACGGTAAACTTGAAATCGTGAATTATTCCTACGGGTATAACTATTATTGGTATTGATTGGCTGTTTTCCTTTTGTCCTTTTTCTTTTTCTTTATTTCCAATGTCTGTTAATACAGTGTATTCTTTGAGTGTAATATTTACTATTATGTAGAATCATTATCTTTTCTGTAATGTGTTTACATAATCCTGTGCTTACTTTCCTGCATTTATTTCTGTTCAACCGTATTTCCGCCCCTCCCCTCTATAATGTACTAATGTACCCTGAGGGTATCACAAATAAATAAAAAAATAAATAAATAAAAAATTCCTCTACTTATTGCGCGCCTTCCTGAATAAAAATACGGTCTCTCAAAATCTTGCCCAAAATGCCGAAAAAGGTAAGACTATAGTCTTGGGTTTTTTGTGAAATTTTGACTCGATCAGAAGTCGCTCTAAATAGGTTTGGCCGCATCTTAGAGTATTCCTCTACTTATTGCGCGCCTTCCTGAATAAAAATACGGTCTCTCAAAATTTTTCCCAAAATGCCAAAAAAGGTAGGACTATAGTATTGGGTTTTTTGTGAAATTTTGACTCGATCAGAAGTCACACAAGCTGCGTTCTACCGCATCGTAGATCATTCCTCTACTTATTGCGCGCCTTCCTGAATAAAAATACGGTCTCTCAAAATTTTGCCCAAAATGCCAAAAAAGGTAAGACTATAGTATAGGGTTTTTTGTGAAATTTTGACTCGATCAGAAGTCGCACAAACTGCGTTTTACCGCATCGTAGATCATTCCTCTACTTATTGCGCGCCTTCCTGAATAAAAATACGGTCTCTCAAAATCTTGCCCAAAATGCCAAAAAAGGTAAGAAAAAGGTCTTGGGTTTTTTTGTGAAATTTTGACTCGTTCAGAAGTCGCTCTAAATACGTTTGGCCGCATCGTAGAGCATTCCTCTACTTATTGCGCGCCTTCCTGAATAAAAATACGGTCTCTCAAAATTTTGCCCGAAATGCCAAAAAAGGTAAGACTATAGTCTAGGGTTTTTTGTGAAATTTTGACTCGATCAGAAGTCGCAAAAAATGCGTTTTCCCGCATCGTAGAGCATTCCTATACTTAATGCGCGCCTTCCTGAATAAAAATACGGTCTCTCAAAATCTTGGCCAAAATGCCAAAAAAGGTAAGACTATAGTCTGGGGTTTTTTGTGAAATTTTGACTCGATCAGAAGTCGCTCTAAATACGTTTGGCCGCATCTACTGGCGAACCCATACCTCAGGACCACTGCGCCACTATTCTAAACAACGCGTTCATAAAAGCTTTCACACCTGCAAGACATGATCTCGAACTGCCATGTCTACCGCGTTGCAACTTCTTACCCATTTATTCCGTAATTTTTAACCCCACCGGCATAAGAAAAATAATAGATGGCCTTAAGCTTACGTCTTGCGGAGTTGATGGAATAACGGCAAAGTTTCTGAAAAATACCAGCGAATATTCCTCGATCATTTTAGAGAGCATTTTTTCACAATCATACATGTCTTCATCTTTACCTCTTGACTGGAAAACAGCGAAAATAATTCCGATTCCCAAATCTGGTGACGCGCATGATCCATCTAACTACAGGCCCATATCATTAACCTCGATACCATGTAAAATAATCGAGGACATCATATTTTCTAAGCTTGTTACATTTCTGGAAGAAAACAACTTTTTCTCTAAGTGTCAACACGGCTTTCGGAAAATCCTTTCATGTGAGACTCAACTGGTGACTTTTACTAATGACTTACACGAGTATCTTGATAACGGTTTTTTTACTGATTGTATTTTTCTAGATTTTTCGAAAGCATTTGACAGGGTTAAACATGTTTTGCTTCTACATAAACTTAGCGCTTTAAAAATTGACCAGGAGTACTTGGCTGGATTCAATCTTTCCTTTCTTTCCGTTCTCAATTTGTTGTAGCTAATGACTCCACATCTAACACGGCTCCAGTTGAATCAGGTGTTCCTCAAGGGTCTGTTCTGGGTCCTCTTTTATTTTTAATATATATTAATGATATACCAGAAAACATTTCCTCAAAAATTTGCTTATTCGCGGATGACTGCGTTATATATCGCAAAATTAATGATGCCTCTGACATAGCAACCCTTCAATCTGACTTAAACAACATACATAAGTGGTCTCTCACTTGGTGCATGGAGCTCAACATTAATATATGTAAATCGATGCGCATTTCTCGTTCTAATACAACCTGCTCTACCTACGCACTAAATAACTGCCCCCTCCAATCTGTCACAAGCTACCGTTATCTAGGCGTTCATATAGCGAACGACCTCTCTTGGAAGCAGCACATACAATACATAACATCAAGAGCTAACCGCTCATTAGGATACTTGAAAAGAAATTTTAGGGGCGAAGCTCCTTAGGGCGTGGGTCTGTACATCCCATGGTGTTCGTTGGTGATGTACGTAGCCACGTCTACTTTTATAAAAAAGAAATTCCGAAAGGTGTGTCCTCTGCCTGGATTCGAACTCAGGCTCTCGGCGTGGCAGTCGAGCGTTATACCACTGAGCTACGCCTGTGGTCGAAAAATTATCGCTAAAAGACCTAAACAGGTATAATGTCTCCCGCAGGAATCGCATTAACAAACGTAATGTTACGTTGAAAAATAGTAATACACCGCTACACGACGCGAAAATGGATTGTATAATGAGGTCGAGGCATCATTTGAAAGAACACAGAGCTGCGTGCTTTGTAGCTTTGAACCCATTACGGAGGCACTGGTAATTATGGCGTAGTGGGTACTTCCCTACTTGGCAAAATGATAAGTTATGGCGCAGGAGATACCTACCACTTCTACTTGCACTAGTTTCCTCAAGCGTTTAAAGTGGCCTCTAAGAAAGTAGCTCCTCCTGCTTACGCTGTCACTGTCCTGCAGTTCCGCGCAGGCCTGGCTCTAACACAGCATATCCCCCTTAAACGCGAGATCCCAGCGTACGAATACAGTGTTTCTCACGCCTTTACATGATGATCGAGTGGGCGATTTACGCGAAAGATTCACGGTTTACCGATGATTCCCTCCGGAGCTTCGCCCACTCATCATCATTCACCCCGTGGATATGCTGTGATTTTTCTCTAGCACCTACGCCGTTGAAACGACTGCTATATATAACCTACGTCCGCCCCAAACTGGAATACGCCTCATGCATTTGGGATCCTCATCAAGTCACATTCATTAACGAAATTGAATCGGTTCAAAATCGCGCTGTACGTTTCATCCTCGCTAACTATCACCGCACTGCTAGCGTTACATTAATGAAGAGTACGCTCCTTATCCCATTACTCTCTCTTCGCAGAAAGGAATCGCGCATTTCATTATTTCATAAAATCTATTACCACAGCCCAATTCTTCGTTCACTCTGGATCCACCCGGCACCGTACCATTCAGCTCGCCATGATCACATGCATAAACTCAATGTACCTCGTCACAACACCATAGCATGTTCACAATCATTCCTTCCTAAGACCTCAATCGATTGGAATAACCTACCTGCATCATTGGTAACAATCACTGACCCCACTCGTTTTAAGAATGCACTAACGGTAAACTTGAAATCGTGAATTATTCCAACGGGTATAACTATTATTGGCATTGATTGGCTGTTTTCCTTTTGTCCTTTTTCTTTTTTTTTTGATTTCCAATGTCTGTTAATACAGTGTATTCTCTGCGTGTAATATTTACTATTATGTAGAATCATTATCTTTTCTGTAATGTGTTTACATAATCCCGTGCTTACTTTCCTGCATTTATTTCTGTTCAACCGTATTTCCGCCCCTCCCCTCTATAATGTACTAATGTACCCTGAGGGTATCACAAATAAATAAAAAATAAATAAATAAAAAATTCCTCTACTTATTGCGCGCCTTCCTGAATAAAAATACGGTCTCTCAAAATTTTGCCCAAAATGCCAAAAAAGGTAAGACTATAGTCTTGGGTTTTTTGTGATATTTTGACTCGATCAGAAGTCGCACAAACTGCGTTTTACCGCATCGTAGATCATTCCTCTACTTACTGCGCGCCTTCCTGAATAAAAATACGGTCTCTCGAAATCTTGCCCAAAATGCCAAAAAAGGTAAGACTATAGTCTTGGGTTTTTTGTGAAATTTTGACTCGTTCAGAAGTCGCTCGAAATACGTTTGGCCGCATCATAGAGCATTCCTCTACTTATTGCGCGCCTTCCTGAATAAAAATACGGTCTCTCAAAATCTTGCCCAAAATGCCGAAAAAGGTAAGACTATAGTCTTGGGTTTTTTGTGAAATTTTGACTCGATCAGAAGTCGCTCTAAATAGCGTTTGCCCGCATCGTAGAGCATTCCTCTACTTATTGCGCGCCTTCCTGAATAAAAATACGGTCTCTCAAAATTTTTCCCAAAATGCCAAAAAAGGTAAGACTATAGTATTGGGTTTTTTGTGAAATTTTGACTCGATCAGAAGTCACACAAGCTGCGTTTTACCGCATCGTAGATCATTCCTCTACTTATTGCGCGCCTTCCTGAATAAAAATACGGTCTCTCAAAATCTTGCCCAAAATGCCAAAAAAGGTAAGACTATAGTCTTGGGTTTTTTGTGAAATTTTGACTCGATCAGAAGTCGCACAAAATGCGTTTTACCGCATCGTAGAGCACAGTGGCGCACCGACGGGGGGGGGGGGGGGTGTTCGGGTGTTGTAACCACCCCCCCCCCCCCCTGAGGCCGACCTAATCCCATCCCACTCCGTAACTGCTCCTATGTCCTAGAAGAATGTGGCGCTAATGTCTCCGCAAAATGCCGAAAAAAATAGTATAAATAATCGTCATCATTGATGTTACCAATATTTTGCATTTTATTTACTTTTTTTTACACACGCAACAACTGTGTAATGGCATGCCCGGCCCTTCGTGAAAAATGAACCCCCCCCCCCCCCCCCTGGTAGAGATCCTGGGTGCGCTACTGGTACACCGTGTCCGCCGCACTGACACATGATGGTTACGTGCGAGAATGCGTATGCGAATGCGCCGCCGGAGAAAATGGAGCATGTCACCATGTAATGGGACTGTTGAAAGTCCTTGTGCTCCTTATCACAAATGGGTATGAGGAGCCTCCGCCAGAACTGTCATGTACGGAACTTCCTCAAATGTGGAGGCGGCCCCGGGGGCAGAAAATGCCGGCTTCCAGCGTTGATGACATTGATTGGAGAGCCGCAAGGCCAGAGGGTGTGTCTAACCCGCTCCAGTCGCAGTCTTTATGAAGCCAGAAAAAGGCCGAGGTCCCTAGAAGACGTTCAAGAAGCTGCAAAACAGTTTGCAATCGAGATGGCTGCGCATACTAAGAGTTTTACTTCTGGGGCACTGGAAGTCTACAGCACCGACAAAAGCAGACAGCTTGTTTGGCGACACATGTGTAGGCAGCCTCTTGTGGAGCCAGAAACCGCTTGTGCCACACGACTTCACGACTTATTTGTGCCCAGAAATTCAGCAGGGTTCAGCTACGCAGCTGACACCCGTGTAGCTAGCACTTTTTTCAAAAACTGTGCCCACTGTTGTGTCGTGTGTGGGCCTGCCACCAACGCAGCAAGCTGTAATCGAGGCAAGCACATGCACAAAGCACAGAAAACAGGCTTAAACAAATCTTTTACCAGTAGGGGCAATGCATAGTATGCGTGTAGCATGAAATAAAGCACGGAAAAACAGGAATATTGTGCATAACTTCCAAGTAGAACCTGCTCTTCCATTTTGTGCTTTTGTCATGTCCTATAAACATAACTTGTACTAATCAACCTATTTCTACAACTACTTTCGTTCGTTTTAGCAACCAGGCATTGTAAAGTGTGATTATATTGGCATTTTTTGTGTTAACCCCAACATGTGCTGCACCTTTATATGCAGGCTCTCGTGATGTCTGTTGACGAAGCTCGCAAGCTTGAGCAGACCTCTCGCCAGCAGAGCCAAAGTGCAACATGGAGAGCTGCTCGCAAAGACCGCTTAACGGCATCTAACTTTGGTGTTGCCGTCTCTCGTGAAAAGTGGACGGAGAAAGGCCTGCAAAACCTCACCACTGACAGAGATCTGTCTCGAGTAAGGGCCATACAGTAAGTATGAGTTGAACTTTTTATTGAAAAAGTTGGTTTGTAACAAAGCAAGAAGATATGGTACAGTAACACAGTGTACACGTTAAGTAACTTCCTATGCCCTGTTTACTTCTGCTATACGTAGCACTGCTTCCAGTAAACACCAGTGGTTATAAGTGATTTGCACTAATGAATGCACAGGTGCAATGTTATCAACAAATCACACTCATGTGTCTACTATCACAGTATTCAAGAAACTTTGAAAAAGGAAGTAGCTTTGCATGCTGTGTTTAACATATGTATACACCTTGTATGCACTGCAAAATGTTGATTGTATCGTAGAATGCAAGCATGACTAAGCCTGCAAAATATTGCTGTTTCAGGTATGGAGTTTCAAGTGAAGCCGTGGCTGTTCAGAAATACGAAACAACGCTGCGCACCATCAGGCACAACATCCAGACATTTCACTGCGGCCTTGTCGTGGACCCAGGATGCCCGTGGCTTGGTGCCTCTCCTTATCGTGTGGTATGGGACCCCGAGGAACAGGAACCTCATGGCATCGTAGAAATCAAGTGCCCCTACTCAATGAAAGACCTTAAAGAACCATGTATTCAAGGCTCATGCCTTATAAAGGACAATAATGGCACATATAGGCTAAACCGCACCCACTGTTACTATTATCAGGTGCTTGGGCAGATGGCAATTGCAGGGGTGACTTGGGGCGACTTTGTTGTGTATGCTCCACAATTTTTGGTTGTCGAAAGAATTCGATTCAATGAATCTGAGTGGAAGAAATGCAGAATGAAGTTGGACAGCTTTTATTTCTCGACACTTCTGCCGTACTTGGCAAAAAAGTCATGCACTGCATAGGTCGGCAAAATTTTTTAACTCACTCAGACGCACTCATGCTGTGAAAGCTCACTCGAACTCGGATTCACCGAAATTTTCCTCTACCGGACTCACTCACACTCACAGCTCGATCTGAGTCTGAATGAGTCGACTCATGAGTGGGTTTGCTGACCTATGATGCAGTGCACAGGATGATTTTTGAACCGTTGATGTGTCAATAAAATTGATACTACAGAGCCTTGTGTTCTTTTCTTGCAACTTGAGTAAAAGTCGTGGCTTTCACTGAGCCATCTTGGTTGTCCCTGCAATGTTACACTGAACTGACACGACACGTACATGACTGCAGCAAGACTGTTGCTACTGCAAACCCTACGTTGCTATTAAAGGACTTTCGAAATTGCTTAAGAATGCACACAATGCCCAAATTTCACTGATGATTGGTGCAATAGACAGTGGAATAGGCCTATCAAAAATGTGGAAGGCCTTAATTCGTTGAATGCGTCGCTCGACATGTATTATGAGGCTTGCAATTTTTTCTGTTGCTATAACTTCTTCTTCAGTCAGGCGCTGCCTCTGCAGGAAAGGGGGAATGTTCAAAGCAACTCCTTCTGCGCTGAGCAGGTCCTGTATCTTGAAGCCCTTGTCGGCCATTACCGAGTCGCCAGGCTGAAACTGTAGGTTTAAAAAACCACTTTTTTCGACAAGCTCTTTGTCTGACACTGACCCTGTAAATAGCTTTGACAAAAACGTGATCGCGCCGTCGGGTGCAACGACAACCAAACCCTTCCATAGTCAACGCGCGCCTTTCGTTCTCTCTCTCTCTCACAAGACAGCAGATGGAAGAGTGAGAGAGCTAGAGGTGGCTTCGACAACGACAACTACAACCGCCGCGGTGGTGTAGTGGTTACGGTACTCGGCTGCCACCCAAAAAACGCGGGTTCGATCCCGGCCGCGGCGGTCGCATTTTCGATGGGGGCGAAAATGCCAGAGGCCCGTGTACTGTGCGTTGTCAGTGCACGTTAAAGAACCCCAGGTGGTCTAAATTTCCGGAGCCCTCCACTACGGCCTTTCTCTCCTCTCTATCTTTCACTTCCTTTCCCCCATCCCCACGGACGCTTAGCCGTGCTCCCTACATGGGCTGCAGAAATTAGCGTCCTTTCCTAACCGAACCACACTCAATCAATCATCAATCAGCGACAACGACGCCGGACTAAGGAGCTTCGACCCTAATACACCATGATGACAACTACGCAATGGCTGTTTTAGGGGCGAAGCTCCTTAAAGCGGCACCCGTTCGTCCCTCGTCGTAGTCGTAGTAGTGCGTAACCAGTCTTACGCTTTGACCTCCAAGGTGGTGCCGGTGGGAGATTTCTCCTGTGCGTTGTTGAACAATAAAAAATTCGCAGCGTGCGCGTTAACTAAAAGCCGAAATCTTCTGTCTCTCATTCCCCATTAGCAGCCATTTCGTGCGTCCCCGATGTATGTAGTAGTAGTAGTAGTAGTAGTTAGTAGTAGGTAGCCACCGGCGCGTGCCTGCTGGAGCGCACGCACGCGCCGAGGGCGAGCGCGTGGCACCTGGCGCTCGCCCTCGCCGCGAGCGCCGGGAGCCACGCGCTCCCCGGTAAGCCACCCTATCCCCGGCAAACTCGACTCTGCCCCGGCAAACGCGAGAGACAACGTTGAAGCAGGCAGCGTCTCCTAGCGAGTTTCTTGATTGAGAAATACCGACTGCTCGCGTTGGAGAAGCGTTCACCGGCAAAACCCATATATATATATATATATATATATATATATATATATATATACCATAGTCAAAAGGCGTGCCTTCATTATATATATATATATATATATATATATATATATATATATATATATATATATATATATATATATATATATATATATATATATATAATAACCTCATTGCACCAATAAACCCCGGATGTTGTAGCAAGACAGAAGCTGAATAAATTGTGAACGACACGCTCTTTCACGTGCACCTGAATGTGCGCGAGCTGTTTCCCACTCGCCGCCATTTTCTCGCAATCAAACCCGCACTCCCACGTGCCTATAGCAACGCGCAAATTAGGTGTACTAAGCCGTCACGGCTGGCGAATAGAAAGGAGAAAAAAAAAATAACGCGGTGCCGCCCAGTCCGCTTGATCCCCTACCTCAATCTATCCACCTGGCAACTTACGCGTGGGGCGTGTCGTCATAGGGCTGTGCAAAGTATTGGCGCGCTGCAATTAAGGGCGCCAATCCATCGTTAGGGCAACGTAGGCGAGACAAACAGAAGCTGTATGTTAGGCTGATAACAAGGGCCTCCATTGTCACGGTTTCTTTTGTATGTAAGGGTATTCCATTGGCGGCGTCCGCCGCTCCCCATAGCGATAACCACATGTTGGTCAATGTCGCTACTTTAACAGTACAGTGGCGTTATGCCCTTTCTTGTATACTGGTTAGGCTCATTCGAAAGTACGCCGAAAAGATAAAGATTGCTTTTTAGCAAGAGATGGATGCATGTTCGTGAGATGCAGTAAAATTACGTGCTAAAGAGGCTCTGGGCAATGATATTACGCGGTGCAGCATCAGATTTTATTACACGCAAACGAGCATATCCTAATGGACATTACAACATAACCGAAGAGCCAGGCAAGTCAAGACGGAAGATGAGTAAGGAACAGGCGATGGGAATCAGTAAACATTGCGCAGACCGCTGAGAGACTTCCTTCACTGCCCGAACCAAAGAGAGAGAGAGAGAGAGAGATAGACAAGAAGAGAAAACGAAAACAGGAAGGAACGGTTAATGGTAGACCCCGAAATACTTGAAACGAGGCGAGATACACAAGCGTTTACGTTTTCTGCTTTCTTCCCAGAGAAGCGAGAGAACGAAGAGGCAGAGAGAACGCACGCATGAATTAGGCACGCGTGTGCTTAATTCGACGAGACGCGCGAAGCGCGTTCCCTTCAATTGCACGAGGCAGGAACAGGGGAATCCTGGGATGCCTCGTCGTCGGTTAGAGGCGATCTTTCTTTCTAGTATCCTCCCTGTGTCTGCAAGACCCTATTAATCCGCCGCATCGCCACCTCTACCACAGCATTTCCACTCGGCCAACAAACGCGACCTATTCGTAGCGCGGACGTGCATGCATCGGAAATCGTTGTTGCGAACTGAGTCCCCCATATTAAATAACTTGTTTTGCCGTGCCCCACCACCACCGCAGCTACCACTCGCGAAAGCTGTGGAGGCCGCGGCTTGAACCGCGTGCGCCCGTATTCGCGCACCCCCTCGATAGCCCGGCGCTTCGCGCCTGCGATTGCCGAGGAAGCGGAGGATGAGGTGAAGAAGAATAGGAGGAAGGAGGGACACCGCGCGAGGTTCCCTTTTGCCCTCCCACGGGGCCGTCGGTGGAAAGCGGTACGCGCTCGCCGCGCCTGCGCTCCAGTCCGGACCCGAGCTCGAGCACGGCTGGGAGCGATAGGCCCGGTCGACCGTGGCTGCTGGCGCTCCAGACGCCCAGTCGGAGCTCGGTGCGAAGGCTGCGAGGACGCGCGCATGCCACTTTCGGCGCTGAACGTGTGGCGCGCTTGCGTCACGTTGTCGCTCCTCGTCACGACGCTCGCGGAAGAGAGGTGAGCACGCTGTTAGCATTGTTGGATGGTGCGCATATGTTTTGTCGTTGAATGGTATTAGTTCAACTAGTTGAGTGCGTAGTGCGTGCAAGATTGTTGCGGTGTCAATCTAAAGAAACTATTCGAGTGTGTGGTTTCTAACCGATAATACAGCAAAACAGCGAGAAGAGTGCAAGAGTGTAATGATAGAAAAAGATAGTTAAGAGTGATAGCTTGTCCTGAGAACCTGTTGTTCCGTTGTCTCTCGTGCATCACTCTTGTGCTTCTCACATTGTCATTTGCTTTATCAACGTTTGCATAGTTCTCATTTCATTGTCCAACCTTGTTGCATGGATGGTGAAAGTGACAAAACGACCGAAGTGAGGTAGTCTTTCTTATAAAAGATTTCTTTGATTTCTGGCGTTTTACGACCCGAAACGCGCTAGGATAATGAGGGCCGCCACAGTGGGGGCTTCAGAAGTTTCGACAACCTGGGGCTCTTTAACGTAAATTGACATCGCACAGTACACGTACCTCAGCATTTCGCCGCCGTCGAAATGCAGCCTCCGGGGCCGAGATTTCTTACTAAAGGTACTGTGTGTGAAGTGCAATAGTTTTTCTAACGCATTAGTATGTTGTAAATCGCGGATTGGAAACATCTTACTCCGTGAAATAAATCGAGCAGCATGGTCAAGGTCAAGGAATTGTAGCGTCAGGGTAGTTGTACATGGAAACCGTCCTTACTAACGGCCGTGCTCAAATGTTTGTTGCTTAAGTCACATTAAATGAAATCCTTTAACGCGCGATAACCCTCCGGGAGTAGAGTATCAAGAAAAAAATAATCCTGTCTTTTCACAAGCGCGCACAACATTTACTACAGCGGCATGACCGCATTTATCAGGACACGATGTGATAGACTAGTTTCAGACTATCAGGAGGCAAGATTATTATTGTCATGCGTTAAGAACGTCCTTGAAAGGTATTTTTCTTCTGGCCTTTAAAGCTACAAGCAGAAATGACATGCGACGCTGCTTTATATCTATACCGTCTCTGTGTTGCTCAGATATCAAAGTCAACAATCCTGCTACGTAACGTTTCGTTTTCTCTTTTTTGTAGCAGTGCAATCGACATCGAGTATAGTTAGATGATTGATTTCTGGGTTTTTACGTCCCAAAACCATAATATGATAATGAGAGACGCCGTAGTGGTGGGCTCCGAAAATCTCGGCCACCTGGGGTTCTATAACCTGCACTGACATGACACAGTACACGTGCTTCGACATTTCGCCTCCATTGGAATTGGAGCATAGTTTATGCACCACCTACCACTAATTGCATGAGAAAGTTTGCAGGAATATAGCTTCGCAGCTGTAATGTTCCCGCATTGATATTTTTGTCAGTGTTTGTAAAAACTGCGACATAGCGGCTTTCCGTGGACGTTTAGAAAAGCTATTTCAATGCTGTGAATGTAAAACGCATTCATTTTTATTTCAATTTTCGTGAAAATTAATGTCGCCGATCACCTGTTCGTAAAGGCAGCTCTGCGGCAGTGTGTCTAGCGGCTTCGATTGCCCGCTACTGACGCGGGTTTGATCCTGGCCGTAGCGGTCACATTTTGATGCAGGCGAAATGCTAGAGGAGCGGATAATCGGGCCAGTTGGTAAGCATTCATGGTGATAAGTGCGCAAACTCAGCACAAGGACACAGCGCTCGTTTGTTTATCCCTGCTCTGTCCTTGTGGTGAGTTTGCGCACTTATCACCATGAAATGCTAGAGGTGCGTGTACTGTGTGTTATTGGTACTCGTCAAAGGCCACCAGGCGGTGAAAATGGGCGGAGCGCTCAGCTACGGCATGCCTCATAATTCATACTGTGGTTTTGGCACATAAATACCAATGTTGTTATGTTGTTATGTCGGGTTTAACGTCCCAAAACCAGCTCTGATTATGAGAGACGCCGTAGTGGAGGGCTCCGGAAATTTTACCACATGGGGGTTCTTTAACGTGCACTGACATCGCACAGCACACGGGCTTCAACATTTCGCCTCCATCGAAATGGAGCCGCCGCAGCCCAGATTCGATCCCGCGACCCTCGGATCAGCAGCCGAGTGCCATAGCCACTAGACCACCGTGGCGGGGCACAAAAATACCAATAATTATTAGTAATATTAATGCTTGCAAAGGTAAGAAATTGTGCTACAAATTTGGAGCAGGTATCTGTCATTTTTGTCACAGCACTAGGTTACCGATGAGACACAAATGGCAACTTTTTATAACACGAGCTAAGCACCAATTTTTGAAACCTGAGAAGTGATCGATTATCTATATCCGTTATTCTTCACCGTGAGCTCCAATGCGCTACCTTCTATGTTGATTTGCCATTCTAAGAAACGAGTTCTACGTTAGCATTCTACTGATCCCTTGTTGCTCAGCAGCAGTAAATGACAACCTCTTCTTCTAGGCGATCAAACGGAGCGCTGGATGACCTGGAAAAGCTTGACGACTTGTTAAGAACTTATGACCGGCGTGCGCTTCCTACAACACATTTAGGTACGTTTTCTTCACCATAGCCCACCTTGGAATGTTTTCTGCATAAAAAACAAGAAAGAAAAACAACAATTGCTATGGTGTTAATATTTAACGCTGTTGTACTGGTGTCTATTTCCTTTGAGGGGGTGGGAGGACGGCTTTATATTTGACTTAAACAATTGTGTTACACTGGCGAAATGCGACGTCATTTTTTTCGCTTTGTCGTTAGTCAGCTGTATTTGGAAGGTCTCACGAAACTGATGTGTGGCGCTTTACCAGCCATTACATTCTTTTGGAGCGAAAGTTTCAGTGGTAATTTAGTCAATCGCAAGAAGAAAAAAAGTGTTGCATGTGCAATAAAACATTCTCTATCACATTCCCTCTTCAGGGCTACATACCATCTCTTGTATGCAGGTATACACATCACCTTCCAGGCTGTAGAGCTGATAAGTATTCAATGTTCCCGCGAAAGATAAGCGTTTTAGGTAATTTTTATAGCTAGAATTTACTAAATAAATATGCTTATTGACACGCGCGGTTGTTTTGGTTCGTTTACGGGCAGCGCCGTTATCGCTTTCCTGCAGTGTGACGCGCAGCGCTTATCTTACGTGCTGCTTCGAGAATGGTATCGACCGTTCCACAAACTTTGAATGCCGGATGCGTGCATTTGAGTGCTTTGTAAAACTTCAGTGATGTTACCAGAACGATCTGTGACTAGCGCATTAGAGCCGACGCATTTCGCCGCTAGTCAGTTTTTTACCGTCGACCGACGACTGCTCACGCCCCTATATTCTTGCAGCGTGATTTCTTTTGCTCTGCTGCATCGTCACGAGAACATGATAATATGCATTACCTTTCCGAAAAAAAAAGGCAACTGATACTAAAGCCTGATTACATCACTACATAATTGCGATTCTAGCGACATTGCCATGGCTTACGAAAGAGTTCTGTTTTCGTGGCTATTCTTGTGAAACGTAAGTTTCCAGTGAAACCTTTGCGCTGTGTTTATCGCTGTTCGTCAAAGTTTCTCGCAAGATTCGAGCGTCACATCGTGTCAGTAACAGAGTTCTCGAAGACGTCTCTTGGCAGTTTATGAGCTTCGGTGCTTTAAGTTTTTCTTTCTTGCTTGAGCTCGCACGGCACTCCTTCATAGTAGAAGCAAGAACTGTTTTCTTTTCTGAAAAGAACACGGTACTTTCTAAAGAGTTTTCAGGGAATTTACTGAAGCGGGAATGTTGATGCTTAGTGCGCATAAAGAAAAAAAGAGCACCAAAAGAAGACAGCGCATTCGCTGCACAGAATCCGGTGTAGAGCGATTCCAACGAAATTGAATATCTGAAAGAAACCTCCAGATTATCAAAACTGAAAGAAAGAGCACCATATTTCAGTTTTGAAGGAAAGTCTAGACCGCGACAGCATCTAGCGAGAAAAGCAATTACGGCCGGGGTGACCTTTTATCGTGGGATGTTCTTTCCGCGATGTTTTCCGGCATCTTCGTAGTAACGCAGGTAGACACGAAGGCAGCAGACAAGCTAGCGCGCGCACACACACACACGCGCACACCCACACGCACGCACACACACACACACACACACACACACACACACACACACACACACACACACACACACACACACACACACACACACACATCCGAATCTATAGTCAAAGTAAGCGAGGTATGTATTGACAACTATATCACTTTTATACCTAGAAAAATGGAGGGGATGCTTAAGCTTCGCTTATAAGAGTGGAACGCGATAGCATAATCGTACTGCGTTCGCATCACCTTCTTATTCACCTGCTATACTCTTCACGTAATTGCATGAGTGTCATGGCACACATTCATATGCTAGCTTACATTCCGCCGGCGTCTTGCGTGGTCTTCCTCGCGTTCGTGTACAAGTTGACGTAGATGTCCCGTCAGTACTCGCCGTTGAGCAGCGCTCGACAGTGCGCACGACATTAGAACACAGTACCGAATCCATCACACGAGTGTGACAAGTGAGCGCTGATGTCAAAGCGGTTTATGTCGGCGTCCGCGAGCGGTCGAAGGTTTGCACGCGTATGCAAATGTCACGCGCATAGGCGCCCCGTTTGCGCCTTTCCTATAAAGTTCTGCAAATGTTTGAGTTTCGTGGCAATATAAATGAAGTTCCCTCGTAACAAAAGTAACAGTTTCAACCCAGCACAATGTGTTAGTCAAATCGCAGACACAATCCTTTTGACGGATTTTACTTTGAGAAATTGAAATTTCCTCTTGAAATAATTGCACCATGGCGGAGTACTTGCGTGGTGTGCTCCAAATTTCTACTGCAGTACCAGTAGCTCGAGGTGATTATGTTAGCAGTACGCCTACGCCGACGCCGATATTGGATTTTATGCGGTAGGAGATTCTTCACGCTATGCCTTAAAATATGCATCTGTATCTCGCAACGACTTTCGATCATCTAGGTAGTTTAGAAAAATAGGGTTCTGCTCTAACTATGCTGTCAAAACAGGCATCTGCACCATAGATTTTGTGATTCCAGTCATTCTGCGCTACATTCGCTTTTTTTTTTTTATTTCTTGCAAAGGGTGGCGGCTCTCTTTGGACGCATTGCACCTGCTGTTCCAGTGGGATTAGGCGTACGTTGATGTCAGCGTTGTTGTTCTGCACGCGCTACTTTCATCACGTTTTGCGTCTCCATAATAAAGCATTGTTTTTACTACAAACACGCCATAGCGGGAAACTAACCGGTTGTTCCGGGTAAAATTGAGCGCACAAGGGAATTCGCGGGAACATAATTTCACGAAACGAGAGCGATAAAAGAAGCCCGTGCTAGTGAACTGCGAGCGCCAAGCTGGACTACGCGTGGTAATGAAATTACGGCGTTGTAGCGCTCCAGGCCTAAGGGATCAAGATGGGGTCGGCACCATTGAAAAAGCCAACAGAGAGGCTTCTGTTTCGCTGTTTGTCCATGCGCAAGCACAAGGGATAAGAGGGATAAGGGCGGATGGTATGAAGTGAGAGTGTTAGGTGGCGAAATATTAGAGTTATGTTTGTTGATGCGAAGAAACACAATACACCGTGAGGATGAAGAAAGTTATAAAAGTAAATGTGGAGATAGTGCGCCATGGCAGATCGTCACACTTTAGCAGTGGTGCTTGACGATCTTTGTCTATACCATCGTTATTGCGTGTAACAATACATACTTACGTGTAGGACAATTTTGTGGACTTCTTTTTTGGTTCATGGGTTGAGATTTGTGATTTCCAGTGGCCTTTGACAGCTAGGCATTTCCTACTGACAAAGGGGGAACGTTTCGAACGGAACGGATATTGCAGCCTTTATTACGCGTGTGTTTGTAATTTTGAAGCTGACAGTTTAGAGCTAACACGGAAGAGGCGGTTGTTTTTTTCCTTGTAATGTTTTTTGGGCAGAAGAAAAGAAAAACATTACAGTTGTTCTTTTTGTCCTTTTCTAGGGACGCCGACGAAAGTCGCTTGCGAAATCTACATACGAAGCTTTGGTTCCATAAATCCTGCCACAATGGTAGGTCTGCCCGTCGGCCATTTGATATTATTTTGGCATCATTGTCCCGAAGGATTGCTTAGATAAATTTAGACGAACTTATTCTCTCTTTATTATTGGAGCTCATGCAGTGGGAAATGCAACATGCGAGTAACAATAAACATTAACTGGGAATATACACCCCCTTACTTCAATCTTCATAGCTCAATGCCTAACAGGAAATGTATTGTTCTCTAGCTGTTTTCCAAAGCAAAAGAAAAAGAAAGGAGAAAAAGTGCACACAATCTAAAAAGACGCAAAAAAAAAAACACAAATATGCCAAGCCTCATTTTGCGATGCGCTTTTTTTCTCGTCAGAACAGTTTCTACCAAACTCTAAATAACGGCTCTTGGTCTCTAGATAGACCGTATATTTTCTTTAAAAAGCACTGTATTTTGCACAGAACATTACACTTTCCCAGACAAGTGAATGGCTGACACAAGCAGCACATTGCCTTTTCTTCTCATGTTCTTGCTAATTATTTCGAAGTTTGAATATACATCCTTCTGCGCGAAGAAAAAACTAAACAGCGTTAAGCCTGCTTAATTGTGACGCAGAGAAAAAAGAACGCACGTTGTTCAACAACGCATAACTTAAACCATTCAACTTCCAGTAAGGATGGGCTTTCTATGATCATAAACTTCAAGTGAACCCCGCTTTCGCAAATAAAAATTTGGAGGTATCTATAACAAAGAAAAGTAAATGTTTATGCAGTGTATATTTGCCTTTCGCAACTTCTCGATGATATACTAGGTGCGTTAACGTGTGGGAGAATAAATACTACACGCGGTAAAGAAAGGCTCAGCAAACAGAGTACGTGCATTTGCATATGATTTAGCCAAGGCGTAAGAAGGTCTTGCTTTAAGAGCTACCGCCGCGTTCGCTTCCTACTCGTTAACGTTAGATTGCGAAAAGCTGTGTAAAGCTTTCAAGCAAGGTTTCGAACTTAGATGTATTTCCTAGAAAACGAACAAGAAAAAAAAACATTTCTCTACATTTATGTATTTAGTTGGTTAGTTAGTTAGTTTGTTTGTTTGTTAATTTGTTTGTTTGTTAAGGTATACTGCCAACCCAAGAAGGCCTTATTGCAGGGAGTACAAGATGCACAGAATGAACAAGCAGCATAGCAATACAAACTGCAAATACAATACAGATACAAATCGGAGAATAAGTCGTACAGTTTGATTATTTATGTTTGAAATAGTATTAATAATGCTCTGCAATTGATCATGAAAGGGTGGACCACTAGGGAAAAAAGTACTCAAGTAAACATCATATACACAAACTCAGCAGGCGGATCATAAAAAAAGAGAAAATTTAAGAATTAGGTGCCACATATAATAATGCTGATGCGGTGATTATGAAAACGCGCGTAAACAAGTCAAATGAGTCAAGACTTCGAAGCTTGTGAATCTCACTGGATTGTAGAAGAGCGTCTAGTGAGGGACTGAAAATTATAAGTCAATACAGGGCGTTCCACTCTTTGCTGCAAGATGAAAGCCTCCCTCGTATCGAGTTAAGTGAAGCTGCAGGTGGAATCCATACACAGCATCTCATGTAGTAGTTGGTACAGTAGTGTCATACCAGCTAGTTTGGCACAATTTTGTAAAGTGGTTTTCTTTTTTCTTTTTGGGAAATTCTGCGCTTGGCGTACCGTCAGAGTTGATGCTCTTAGCTCTTCTTCACCATCCAGACCACGCGCTGCATCTACAGCGTTCTTTTTGCACTCTTTCCAGGATTACGAGGTTGATCTTTATTTGCGGCAGACTTGGCAAGATGACCGGTTGACAAGCCCCAATGTGTCCAGGCCTTTAGACCTGAACGATCCGAAGCTTGTGCAGCGAATATGGAAACCAGAAGTGTTCTTCGCAAATGCGAAACACGCCGAGTTTCAGTACGTCACAGTACCCAACGTGTTGGTTCGCGTTAACCCGAATGGAAAGATCTTATACATGCTCAGGTAAGCCATTGTCATCTACCAAATGCGTGCAACCCCCGTACCCCGAGATATATTTCAACTTGCAGGTGCCACTTATTTTGGGATAGAGACACGTACATTTTTTCCGCGATGTTATTTTGCTTCAACGCCAACGGAAGAGAAGTAGCAATATTTAATGAAAACCCCAGCCGTCTGTTCTTTCTATCCACGCTCGCTATTAACATGGAAGAAATCACAAAGGCGGCGACCGTATGCAAAAACTATCGTTTTGATTAGTTCTGGTCCCCAAGAGTGCGTGTGCACATATTTCATGCAATGCAAAATATGCAGCGTTGGTGATGATGATTACCTTTGGGTTATGGCTCGTAGCCACTCTGGGGGTTTGGCCATGAATCGTAATGATAGCTTATTAGGAATTATATAGGGTTATCGTGCACTATATTATATTTAAAATAAAGTAAATAAACGGATAATATTGTTATGTTCTCGCGTAGATCGACGGGAAGAATAGGCGACTGCGGCCTACCGCATCGCCCTTCCTGTAGAAACGTCTTCATATCCACGCAGTATGCAGTAAGGGCGGCGGCTTTGTTCCCGCGACGCGCGCTGTCGGTAATTGCTGTACCGTTACCACAGGTGCACAGCGGCGGGGCCACGACATGTGACAGGTTTCTTCATCGTGAAACCGTAGAGCATTTCGAAGGGAACGCGACATTCGAGAAAGGAACAGAGGGGGGAAGAGTCGCTTGCAAGAATTGCGGGGACTCGCGGTCGAACTAATCCTTTGACATTTCTTCCCGCTCGACTGTCGCCAAGGGGTCGCCCGTTTGGAGGAGATGACCGTGTCGTGGAAATGCACGGGAGTGCTTTCGATGACAATACGTCTGTCAGGCATGCAGTCTTGTTGAATCGGCGGCTTAGATGCGTACCGCCAGGTAAATAGAGTGGAAATTTGGCCCTGCTGCGGAGTTCCGCTAACTCATTACAGGATTATGCCCGATGCCATCTTTCGCAGAAGCTCGGTGCAGCGAGCAGTTAGAAGTGTGGGAACGCGATGGCGTAGCCGTAAGCTCTGGCAGAGAGAGTGAACACGGGTTTTATTGGTGAAGTGCTGCGTATGGGTTGGTCCCAGAAGGTGATTGCAGAAGCGGTCGAATGTGTTTAACGGGAAAACAAAGAAGAGGAGAGAGCTTAGCGCTAACTCGGGTCGCAGACGCGACGAGGTGGACACAGGTCGAGCTCTCATCGAGACATGAATTTGTAAAGCTTGGTGCGTACTTCGTTTGAGTGCAAACGTTAACGGCTCGGAACGAACCGCTTGGTGTGATGTGAGCCCAGTTGTGTTGTCATGATGTCTGCTAACAGTACTGACCTGCTAACAGTACTGGCTAGGCCAACTGATTTTTGAGCCCGCCTTACAATCACAATTGGTCTGCTTTAATTAAAATTATTCTTGAAATGAAAGACGGCTATATGTACTTGAAGTTTCCATCAAAGTTAACCCATCTTCGGTTTCTACATTCGGATTTTCTAGAAAAAAAAGTGATTGCGTGCCACGATTTGTTGCTTATATGTTGCTTTACTTCACTAGATCACAAAATGCTCAAAACAAGCTACTGTGCTACTATGTGCGGCCGCAATGGAACGCGGTAAAGAGGAGGAATAAAATTTGCTATATTTTCGCTACGGAGATTCAGAGTTCACGGCCTTTTACTCCATACTATCTTTCTTCAGAAAAATACCATGTGCTTTAACAAGCTCACTAACAAGCGAAGCTCAAATCTTCCGGGATTTAAAGCTGTCCGTGGAGGCAGGTAAATAACGGCTCAGACCGAGTTGTCGGTGCAGACGTGGACGTGTTACGGATAGCCACGCGAAGCGTTTGGATAGAAAGAACGACTGCCATTTCCGTAATATATGGGAGCACAACGTGCTATATTTCACGGTAACGAACCATAAATATGTATCTACGGTTGATTCCCGTATTTACCCGTAACGTTTGCTCTTTGGTATTTGCTTTTGCTCTCTGTTTTATGCACTTATCGTTCTTGCTCATCACGCAGACCGCAGAATCAAAAGAAAGGATAATCCGCAAAGCGTTTGCTATTAGGCGTCACAAGGCGTGTAGCCTCGTAGCTTGCGGCGCCACGCTCAGTGTCAAGTTATGTTGCCTTGCTGTGGCAACACCGGGTATTACCGTACTTTGCGAGCGCTGAAATGGGACGCTTGTCACGTACCACAAAGGACGAATTATGAGCGTTCGTCAAGCTTTCTAAGGGCTATTAGTGTGTCTATGTAGCGTTCCCGCCCTGACTGAGTGGTATCTCTTTCTTCCTACTAGGCTCAAGTTAAGATTTGCGTGCATGATGGATCTATACCGCTTCCCCATGGACTCCCAAGTCTGCAGCATCGAGCTCGCCTCATGTAAGTTGAAAGAGGAAAGCGAGAGCGATCGCTTTCAACGTAGGTTGTGTAACGCTAAGAATGGTCGACTTTTATAAAAGATCGGATGACAAAGCTTCTTAAATCTCAGTGATGTATGGCTGATTTATGGCTGATGATGTATGGCTTTTATTAACGAAAGCACTGTAGTGATGAACGGAGAACGCATTTATTAAGTCTCTGTGACAAGGATTAACTTTGTCGCAGGAAGTCGATGCCGAAGTTGAACGCGATCATAAGCGTTAATTTATGGAACGCGATCACTTAGATGTTCAGGCATGTACAGGGGCAGTTCGGCACACGTGATTCTTGATTATGCGTGCAGTTTGCCGGCTTATTATTTTTTGGGATGATTTAGTGCAGTTCTCGCAAAAAATTTCTTGCGTCGGAGCGTTTAAAGAAAAAATGTGGTTGTTCCCTCTGTCAGAGGAATCGGTATGACACGAAAGTGAATCTGGCAAATGGGGGGGGGGGGGTGGGGGGGGGTGATTCCTTGGGTATTCTGGACTCCCCTTTGCGTGTACACATCAGCGGAACCTCGGCACTGTATAGGGATCTTCGACAGTTGTACGCAAGCGCAATCTCTCGAACGACACATTTCTACAGAGACAATGCAATGAACGCGCCAGCGCCCTGTGCAAACCTGCCATGAACCAGGAGCGTCCGCAAACGGTGAAATCCTGCAAGCGTAACCGAACTGTTTGTCGCCGGATCGTTTTGCGAACGGACACTTCGCTGTGCGAAAGGCGCATCATTTGCCTGTCGACAGCCGTCTTTGCGTTCCTGGAGTAAACTGCGTCACAACGCAGCTGGCTATCATATACGTCACACAAGACAAATTATGCAGCGACCGTGGCTGAAGCAACGCGCCGGCAGAACGCCGAAGCAGGCGCAGCGTTGGAGGTGTCGGAACTACTGAAACGCTAACTGTGTGTGCGCATACTAACGCGACAATTTGCGACTTCGCTGCATCGTTCCTAGGTGGCACCTCTGAGAACCGAAAGTGCAGTGACAGGGAGGCGATGTTGATTTAAGAGCGACTTTGCTTGCTAAATAAGTTTGCTCTAACCGGACATCAATTAGATGCAGATTGTAAAGCGATCAAGGCCCCTTTTTTCCTCCACATTACAAGTTTGTCGGTGGCGTTAAACCTTGGGGTTCAGATTGTTTTAGATGTAAAAAGCCAGAAACCATTGACCACGTGTTACATTGCTGGAGGGGGTATATTTTTGGGATGTCCTTCAAAGAACTTTAAAAAAGGATTATACTGTTAAGTTATACAGAGATTCTGGCGGTTCGCTAAACATGAGTTATAGAAGGAATTTATCGGTTCGATGAATACACGTCTTTAACTCAAAATTGGAAGCATAATTATTGTTCAATTTAAGGCATTACATTTGGAAAAGTACGAGAAAAATACGTAGGACTAAAGGGACACATCCTTAATGAGATTCTTCTGCGTCCTCTTGAATATTCATCGTTAGAAGAACCTTTTTTCTTGCAATTTTTCTGAGAATTTGAGGCAAGGGGGCTAACACTAATAAGGAAGTACACTCTTAAATAAAGAGGTATCAGAATGGTAGGAACAGGAGCGGTTACTACCTTTCTGGCAGCTTTACTAAATCTTTCTCACGGTTCATTAAATTATGTGAGAAGTCGTAAATGCTGTCGTTACTACAAAGTGTGTCAGGTGTAGTAAACGTTACGACATGCGTGCGTGTCTGGTTAGTAAACGCTATTGCCTTCATTTGCCGTAGTATAGTATCAAGTAATTGTGGTATGCTTATGCTCACTCCAGACGAATTATAATTGATTTGACTATGTTGGAACAAGAATCTCGTGCAACATCGCTGCTACGTAGGGAAGAGATTAACATGTAAAAATCTGGATCCAAAACACTGATTACTTCTCTGAATTTATGTCTGCTCACCGGCACAACATGCGCCTCTTTAAGGATGGCCATAAATGTTAACGTTGTTGTTGGAGTACACGTTGCGTACATGTCTTGATCTGTGCGCTGCCCTTTCTTGTTCGAACATGTTTCTATCTACAATGTCACCTAAACATTTCTACGTGGAGTGTATTCATGTGGCAAATCTTATCAAGTAATTAGCGATCGGTACATACTGTAACACTATTTAGTTAATTAGTGCCAATTAGCGTCACCGGACAATGCCATGCCGCTTCATATTTATTTCAGCTTATTCTTTCATAGTACAATGACTTGATATGTCTTCATTACCAGAACATGTAAACTGACTCACCATAAGCCCGATAAAATAACGCCAAGGTAATAACTTTGATTACTACGCTTAACTACAGGCAGCATAATTACTGGATTGTGGTTTTCTAGCGGCAATAAGTACATAAGCGGTGATTGTTGTGACAATCACTACTACCTCAAAGTTAGTAGCACTACGTTATCTTAAAAGTGCATACGTATTATTCTTGCAATTGTCACTTTGCGAGGTAATTTTTTTTTTGTTTCCTAGGATTTATTTATGCTTGGCTAGATCTTTCCTGCGTCTGTACGCTTCGAAGATTGCTCTTTATTTTAATCACATTCCAGGTGCTAGAATTCGATTTGAGCATTCATATAGTTTGGAGTTGACGCGAAACCGTTTCTTTTGTTTGCAGTCTCTAAGACAACTGAAGAGCTGCACCTCGTATGGTCCGAATCCAATCCGATAATCCTGTTCGAAGGACTCAAGCTGCCGCAGTTTGAGATTCAAAATATCAATACGTCCCTCTGCATGGAGAAGTTTCACATTGGTAAGTACGGCACTTCCGCGGACTCCAATTTTATGCAGATAACTTAATTAGGAAATCATTATTCAAGGAACAGAAGCAATTCGACGCAGTGCGAGGCTGTTCTAAAAAGAAAATAGTATTGTAAAGAAAAATACATATGAGCACGTTTTCTCATCAGATAATTACAGTGAGCAATTATGTTACTGATACGCGGAGCCATCATGCTATTTCCATGAAAACAAAATGCGAATATCATGGTATTGTGTTTGGTTGCGCACAAAGCAATATATTTCACAATAGAGTGACGTGAATAACGTTGCTTATAATTTTCCTTACCGGACGACATTGAACGGAAACACATACAACGATCTATGATCTCAATTATTCTATATTAGGACAACGCACATGGATTTGCATATGTTGCACTGTGAATGAATATACAATGTGAATAACACAACGGTGTCCACCATGGTTCTAAAGACATCATGGTACTTGACTGCTCGCCCGCTCAATGCTGATTTGATAACGTCGCGATTTCGATAGAGGTGAAAATGTTAGAGGTGCATGTAGTGTGAGACGTCAATGCACGTTAACGATCATAATTTTCCCAGCCCTCTACTACGGCGCGTCTGATGACCATATCGTCGTTTCATCACGTACAACCCCAGTTATTATTAGTTGATAACAAAACACTGCAGTGTAACATCAGTGCCAATGCTTCCAGAGCACTCATGATAAATGTTGACGGTGAGAGAAGTTTGCTTCCAGCTAACGGTCACACTATGAAAACGAAGGGAATATTTTGAAACAAGAAACGTTGCTCTGTTTTTATTTCTGTTACGTTTGACAGCGATGACGAGAAATATCGATAAAACAGAGCCGTATGTCTAGTGATATGTTAGTTCGAGCCTTTAATGGTAGCGCTTGGTAGACGACGCTGAATTTTGTTCTAGTACTGCGCTCTTGGTGTGTTGCTTTATTTCGGGCTTTCAATTATGTCGCCGCGGACTAATGAACATGCCCGGGCGAAAAGCAACATAAAAAAAGCAATGCTTATATTGTGCGAGACATGGCGAAGGTAGCATTCCATAACGTCTACACACTTTTTACCCGCATTACAATTGATTTGCTCAAAATTCTAAAGCTTTTCACGTATACCTTTATGCTTTAGACACCAGAGCCCACACTCAGAAAAAAAAAATCAACTTGCGGAAAAAAAAAAAGAAAAGCTCGTAACAGAAAATTTCCCCCATCGCCATTGTTGGACATGATTAGAGAAGCCGACCTACCAATGGCAAAGTCATGCACTTGCGAAAGAGAGGTTTTGTGAACTCGGCTCCAGTTCACTGTGCGCCAGGCACGCTAACTTTCTTCAGTGCGCGCATTAAACTAACTGCACCATCCAGTTAATTACATCTCTCATCTCGGAGTCTTCCCTAGCTGGCAAGCGGTATGGTATGTGACCATTGGTAAATATTACTTGTCTCACGCTAGTTGCTGCAGATTCGATGTTTAACATTGAATCCTCAGGACGTGTCGAAACATATAAACATGGGCTAGGAGCGAGAATTCCAAGCTTTAAGATCGGTTAGAATTTTAGCAACAGTTTCCATTGTATATGACGCTATGCCTGGCAACATACGGAGAGATATTTATTTATTTTGTAGATCTTCATTGCACGTGAGGTAACACAGCCCGAGCTGCGCTTTTTGTGTTATTCCATATGGCAAGCTGAGCAGCTCGCTGTATACAAAGTATCAAAAACTGCGCCGCACAAGTCACCGAAGTTAAAAGAAAGGAGACATAGGGCAATTTCCCACTGCAGTGTCACCTGACTTATTGTGCGTATTGATTTCGTATGCCAATTTATAATTTTAAATATTATCAAACAAATATATGACACTGACAAAAAAGCTTGAATGTTTGTTCTGGGTTCGACGGTCGACTAGTTGTTAAAGCATAGCTTTCAAGTACTAGCGCACCGCAAACACGGACGAAGAAGTGAACGAGACGCGCTGTGGGCCGTCTCGTTCTTTTCGTTGTCCCTGTTTGCTGTGCGCTATTACTTGAAAGTTTGTTCTGGGCTCTTAGATTCAAGTTCTCCGAATACTTTTGGGCCTTTTTTTGTGTGTGAAAGCAAGGAAAAATATTTCAAGCCTTCATTTTTACAAGCGCTTGGTTGATTATTGATTGATTTCTGGGGTTTCACGTCCCAAAACGACGATACCATTATGAGAGCCGCCGTAGTGGAGGGCTTCGGCAATTTCTACCACCTGGGGTTCTTTAAGGTGCACTGACATCGCACAATCCTCTGGCCTCAACATTTCGCCTCCATCGAAATGCTGCCGCCGCCGCCAGCATTTTATCCCACGACCTTTGGGTCTGCAGCCGAGTGCCATAGCCACTAATCCACCGTGGTGGGGCACAGAATCGGTTGGTAAATGACATGCGCATGGAGTGGGGCAAAAAGTGGATTAATCTTTGATAGTCTTTACTAAGAAGTTAAGTTTTTTACTATAGGGCGAAACAACAAAAACTACTCTGCGACAATTCCGGGGCTACTACCAAGAACCTAGTTTGCGGCAAACATGCACAAATTGCAGATCTTTGGCCTTTGGAAGCTAAAATAACAAAACAAATTATAATTTTCATGGACGGTATATGGATGGCGCTTGCATTTTTAACACCGTGTGCGTGAAGCTCTCGTCCCAGGACCTTATTATGAAGAGCGATCTAGAATGTTTGAAAGTTATGCTCATCGATCTTAGTCAGAGCTTGCAAAGCCCATCCTTCATCACTGAGCCGGTCAACCGGTGATGTGTCTCGACATAAATCAGTAATTAGCGCTGGAGAACACTGCCACTGTATATATCGTTTTATATACCCTTCCTTGCATGACAAGATGCATTGTGTTCAAGAAAGATTAGGAAGAGTCTTCGGAGGAAAGAGTCTTCGGAAAAATTAAACTGTGCCACTTTGCGCATCTGGACAAATAGGAACAGGGCAGCAGTTATCGTTTTTGCGAACATGTTTTCCCTTCA
Source organism: Hyalomma asiaticum (assembly GCA_013339685.2). NCBI lineage: Eukaryota > Metazoa > Arthropoda > Arachnida > Ixodida > Ixodidae > Hyalomma > Hyalomma asiaticum. Next base: position 46,711,479 of record CM023485.1, on the reverse strand, counting down.
TATCGTTCCGCATCCCATTCTGCCGTACTAAGTTAGCCGAAGTGATACTGCAAACCGCGAGGGTCACTTTGTCTTATAACACCGTATTGATTGGTTGGATCACACAAGGCCCCTAATGCAGTCATGGTGAAACAGCGCGCGCAAACAAGGACCGAATACAAGGAATAGACGACCCGTCGCCTTCAGGCAGTTGGACTTCCGGGACTTCATTTCGTTTTATTTTCTCTCCATGAATTCTCTAACTTATTATGACTAAATAAACTAGCGATGCGCTAAACTTTATTTTTTATATTTATTCGTTTGCAGGGGAGTACAGCTGCCTGAAGGCCGACTTTCACTTGCAGCGGTCACTGGGCTATCACATGGTGCAGTCGTACCTGCCTACCGTACTCATCGTGGTCATCTCCTGGGTCTCCTTCTGGCTCGACGTTGAATCCATTCCGGCGCGCACCACACTTGGCGTTACCACATTGCTCACCATTTCATCCAAGGGCTCCGGCATACAGTCTAACCTGCCTCCGGTCTCGTACGTGAAGGCAATCGACGTGTGGATGGGAGCCTGCACGGGATTTGTGTTCTCGGCGCTACTCGAGTTCACCGTTGTCAGCTGCCTGGCCAGGATGCAGGCAAGAGATAAGGTGATCACGTTTTTCCATAACTTCAATGTAGCCTAGGTTTTGGTGATCCATGGCTTTGTAACACGCAAATACTGCTGAAACGTCACCGAATCTCAAAAGAGCCAATGGTCCTTGGTTTTTTTTTTTTTTTGAACGAACTAAATCCTGTTAATATAGTTTTTGTGAAATCGGTTCCAAACTATAGATACATATTCAAGTATTGGACGAATTAGTGTTTTGTATGTAATCAGTTTGGTTTCTTGAGGGGCTATTTGAAGGGTGCGCTGAAGATAACCCAGTTTTCAAATGAGTTATTACATATCATTTCAATATGCCTGCTCCAAGAAGATTGTCAATGAACAGTAGTCCAAAATAATTATACTCGTATACTTTGAGACTTTGAGTAACGAAGAGTTATTGAAAGCGTACGAGAAAATAAAGCCGTGAAGCCAGAGGCTTAGTGAATGTCATTGAAACAGTTTTGGTGAAGTTTATACTCATCTGCCTGGCAGGCACCGTAAGCACAAGTCTGAGAACGCGTCATTAAGAACGGAATTGTCTTCAGGAGAGTTAATAGTGTGGCAGAGAACACAATCAACGGCATATAGACGTATATTAGTGGCTATATTTTGTGGCAAGTCATTAATGTAAAGTAGGAAAAGAAGAGGGCCAAGGAAAGAACCCTGCGGCACGCCGGAGGAAACGTTAGCAGCAGCAGAGTCGGAAGAATTATAATGCACATACTGGGAACGATCTCACAGAAAACTAGCGATCCAGTCGACAACTTTAGGATTATTTAAAATGAGGCTAAGCTTAATTAGAAATTTATGGTGTACGACCGTGCCAAAAGCCTTGGACATATCTATAAAAATTGCGTTTACATGTGCGCCTAGACCTAGCGCTTTGGCAGTGTCATGCGTGAATTCGACTAAACGAGTTACGGTGCTAACATCATGATGTATTCGTGGTGTTAGCTCTAATAATCTTCTAGGGAATGAGCAGAACCGGACAAAAGCAGTTCTCTAGATTGAGTGTGGCTTTGTGCTGTGGGATGCTTTAGTTACCGTTCGATGTTAACTTACCATATTGTTCAAACGTGTGCGAAAGCCTGTGCATTCTACATGGCCATTACGCTGCCTGGCATATCCCTTTTGCTGCGGTTTCCTGGATTGCCATAACGTTTCTGCAGGGCTTTCAAGGACCGGTGCGTTCTCTCACTCCGCACCGCTTGTTTGCTCAAAGGCGTGCCACACGGTTTTCTGTAAGCGAACGAAACCCTCACGCCCAGCTTTTATTTGGTCAGTCAGATACTCTTCTAGCTGTTTTCGCTTAGCTAAAAGCTCTGAATTAAGAAGAGATACGGGGGGTTCTCTGTTTGAATGAGGAATGATGACGGAGAGCTTAAAGACAGGGCGGACCTTCTTAGGAGGGCTTTCAACACCCTAGTTGGTCGAGTAGAAAACGATGACACATGTGCACTGCACTTCGTCGCTCTCCTTTTTCGGAAGCGGTACTCTGCGTCTGAGTATTACTAAGGAACAAGCACAAAAAGAACGCTGCTTTTGCCCCATCTATTGAAGATGGTGTTACCTAATGCCTCGAACAGATAAACGACCAGCTATTACTGGAACAGCACTCAAGAAATACACAAATATTTTGCTCGGTCCTTCGGCATTTTCTTTCCATTAGGCTCGGGAGGGTGTCATCTTTTCGCGATCGTCTTGTGCCAACTCAACACTTTGCGATGTGCCAGCTGTTAAGGGATCCCGGAAATGCTTTTGGAAATTATGTAAACGATTAGGCTATATCTAGTACGGTTTCATCCGCACCATTAATATGAGCGAAGTACCTTGTATCAACAATGCTATGGGCGATTAAAGGCTGTACCTCTTGCAAGCAGTGCCTTTTCTCCCCAACCCCTTCTCCTAGTCACTGGGGCTAAGCTTTGCCTCCCGAGATCCCTCGCCGGAGCACCGTAAGCTTAAGAGAGCCATGCCACGTGCTTTCTTCGCGTTGAAATTTATGCGCCACCAGTTGCGACAACAATAGCACATACTCGCGTTATCAGCGCTCAGTGAGCATTGAGAGTGCTTGCATGAGGAGCATCTCCTAAAGAAGGCCACAACCCAAAAGAGCCGTGGCTGAAAACTTAGTGTGGTGCAGTGCTACGGTCGGTTCTAATGAGCATGTTCGAAGGCTTCTCATATATTACGCACATTGCACAGAGCGCTTAAAGTGGTCCGTCCAGCTGTGCAAATCGCACGCTATTCTCCTAGTAGCTTTTGTAGAAACATTACTTCTTGAACAATAAGTCCAGCCTGTAAAAGCGAATTAACCATTCTAGAGCTGGAGGCCAAATGCCTTTATGCAGCATTTTGCTACTTTTCCCCTAAGATGACACCAAGGTATTTCTTTGGAAATAATATTCTTGGTGAATTATCTGATTGATTCATTAATTGGTTAGTTGATGATTGATTGATTGATTGATTGATTGATTGATTGATTCATTCATTCATTCATTAACGATGTCAAAACTTTCTGCCATCAATGTTATTTAGATTTTAGCTTTCGCACAATATACCGCAACTTCAGAAAAACAGACGTTTTCGCTAGTTGGTTTCCATTCACCTTGGTGAGAAAAACGGTCAAATATGACAAACGAGGAACGTCGTATTGTTTGAACGTTGTTTAGCCAGTATGCACTGTAACTTTTATTTCCATTTCAGTGTAGACACTTTGAAACGAAGACTGGTCCAGCTTTAGGCAAACTCGATTTTATGGTACTTATTTTGCTATCAGGCATCTTATTCTCGGCGCCTGATTCTATATAGAAAGTGGAAGCGGAGAAGAGCATTCCCCTGTTGCCTGTTTGATTCATATTGTTCTAAAAAAATGCGCATTGTTTCGATGAGATATATAGGGCTATACATGCAAGCAGATCAACAGTTTGACAACGTTTGTAGAAATACTGCTAAATCTCCGACTGCTGCTCAGTTTTTGCCTACAATTTGTATTTCGAGCGCGGTGTTTGTTTTCCTGCGTGGCGCAATTTTTTCCGTGCTTCGTATTACAACCAAAACTACAGGAAAAATGGTGGCAGGGAGGTCTGAGAAAGCAGTGCGTTTTGACTGAAGGGGAACTTTCTTTTTTTGCAATTTGCAGCTCTCTGACGGTGAAAAAAATCATTGTGGGAAGGTTGTACTAGTGGTGCAAACCTTGACTAAGAGCGGAGCTTGGGGCTGACCTGGCTTCTTCTGTCTTCTACAAGCTCAATAAGTCACGTGATTTCTCCTGTGACTAGCCATTACATAGTTTTGTCGGAAACATGCCGCACCACTATCTGTGAGGTCATCTTATTCATTTGGGCGACGTGTCTATGTTCAAATTGGCTTGGAGGTCAATGTCCGCTTATGACGTCCTCCTCCATTCTCTCTTCACCCTCTCTTCATTTCGCATTACACTCAGCTCCTCCACCCCCCCCCCCCCCACCCCCACCCCCCTCTTGATATAATGTACTGCGCATGCCTATACTATACTTCACCCTCTGTTTTTACTCACCACCCTCATTTCCTTTTCCCACCCTTGTACAAGTATATGCTATGCTTTACTATTTCTCTTCCATCTCATCCTCACTTCTCTTTCTTACTCCCTTGCTGTACTATGCTAATCTATGCTGTGCTATGAAATGTGTTCGCCTTTGTGCAGTAGTTAGTAGAGGGCATGAGCTTAAGGGAAGTGCTAACGCAAATGCCGTGCATTTCACAGCAGTGCACGCGCACCTGATAACGAGAGTCGTTTTTCTGTTTGCTGATTATATCTGACGGATGGCTTAAATAGATCCACTCTTACAATGAAACTTGCGCAGCAACAAACATACTTTCTTTTACTTTTTTCAGGAGTCGAGTATGGTGACAACAAAGCACGGAGTGGCGATTGTCAACGCTGTTCCCGACAACCAAGCTTCGGTTCAATGCACTGTGCGGGCGAAAACTATCGACCAAGTCTGCCGTGTAGCGTTTCCGGCCATCTTCCTCGTATTCAACGCCATTTACTGGCCATACTTTATGTGCTTCACGGGGTAGAACATTCCCGACTACTGCTTCCGGAGGCTCATCCTGACATGTTTGCATTGGCATCAGAGGTCGTTAAGGGCAGTTCTCGTTAACTCAATTAGTCTAGTGTTCTTACTTAATGACGCAGACTAGTTAAAGCAGTTCTGTCTCCTGTACTACTAACGAGAAAGCTTGCACCGTCACGGCTCCTTTCCCTCTTTCACTCATGCGTCAAATTACCCCAGGTAGGGCAACCTAAGTTGCTGCGTTGACCGCTTAATTCTTGGGGCACCATGGTTTGGATGCTTAGTTACATTACCGCAGCTTCGCAGAAAGATTGATGAAAGAGGCTCTTACCATCACCTTTAATAGCGCGGACAGGAGGACTTTGAATAATTACTGCGGATTGCATCACAGGTGTTAATGTGGAACGTGACTTGGCTCCATTTGCTCCTTTTCCGTAATATATCCGAACATTAGGAGTAAGAATCTTCATACTTAAAATGCGTGTTGAGAAACGCCACCATGTAAATAGGTTTGTTTTGTACATGACTATAAGAATGCATTGCAAGCTGCGAACCAGAACAAATTGTCATTGTTCTTTAAGAGACTTAGAGACTGCGGATCACTTTGTCAGGGTGATAGTTACATTCATAAACACTCTTGTTTCGTTGGTGTTTTTTTTTTTTGTTGACAATTAAGATTTATGGAAGTTCGAAGACACAGACTGTCCACTGCTTGTTCAGCGTTATACAATGTACATACGAGTAAGTGGGATAAATGAGTCCCGCTGGAGACCGCAATGTGGCGGGAGGTCTTCCACAGTGAAGAACTAATTTGCCAGTGTCCGTGTTCCTATCATTCAAGTTTTCGCAGAATTCACTCTGGCTCTGCAATCTGAATATCGAGTCTGTTTGCTTTGTGCGATATAAACAGCCCTTATGAGAAAGAAGGTTCTCTTTATGGACAGTCTTCAGTTGCATGCTCATCATTCCGTGCTCTTCCAAAGTGTGACCATAAGTCTACGTTTTTATTCTGTGTCTTGAAAACATGAAAACAAAATACATATGGAAGGCATGACATAGTTTCTTCGCTGTATTGAAGCTAGCAGTGTTATCAAAATTAGGAGTGTATTTAAATGCGTTGATGCGGTGCATTCTGTTACCCAAGTGTCATCTAAGTAGATGTTTGTCATACCTTCCTAAATCGAACTGAGGTGCCACTGAAATTTGTTTGATGTCTTTCCTGGCAGTGTTTGCAGAAATGTCATCGTAAGTGTCTCATTGACCTTGTCCTGAAGCTTGCGCGTGACGCCCAAGTAATTCTGTGCTGTTGAAACCATTATATATTTTCGTAATAAAATAATTAATAAAATACCCCGGTTTCTTACATGCCAAAATAGCATTTGCGATATGCTTCTTTGCTTTCTAATTGGTCGAGTTGTGGACGAAAATGAGCAGCAGATAAAAAATAATGCTTGGAGCTTCAGCGCTCGCTAAAGGTAAATGCTAATCCTTGTGTTGCAATCTTGAAGAGACATCCCTGCAAGAGCCGAGATGCGGGTGGCACAGGAACAGGCTGAAGAGCTACATATACCTGCAGTGAATGGATGTCATCGCTGGTGTATGATGGTTTGTGTAATTACTCGATTGCTTTCCTGCGGCCTACTTGTTGGTATTTGACTGTTCAGATGGTATTTGACTGTTCAGATGCAAAACAAGGTGTTGCTGGACTTGATGGGATCGTGTCTTCGTTATTAAAAGAAACTAGGAGGAAACAGAAGAATCGTAGGAAATGGGGAAAGAAAGATACTAAGCAACAATTAGAGAAGGAAAGTGCGTGTTCGTGCAGCACAGAAAAATACTTACCAACCACTAGCACTAACGTAGTCGGATTACTTTCAACAAACGGGTTAATACTACAGCGTGGAACATACCCGTGACCAAAGTCTCTGAAGTATCTTCTTGGGCTCGTTCGTTAAGGGAAAAGCCAAGTCTAATTTGTAAAAATAAGCCTGGAAGTCGTACGTTCCGCAACGGCGCAGAATGTGCCTTCAATTTTTATCACATTCGTAGCCGTGGTTTTTCGGGGTCTAGCTCCTTATGCTGAGAAATTATTTCGCATTCGTGAACTCTCTTGAACACGATGCTGCATGTTAGACATTTATTGAGGTGGAAGGGTTTTGAATTCGGGTAATACAGCGGCGTAGCATAGGCCGACTCACCTTTCCGTAAAACAGGGCCCGGATTCATGCCCTTGGCAGCGTGTGATGATGGTCGGCTGCTAATACAGGTCAACATGTACGAATTTTTATTGACGGGATGCTACTGAGGTAAAATATTGCTGGCCTCATCATCGTATATTCTTAGCACGGTAACCTTTATATTACAGGTACACAAAAATGTGAAAATATGCTCCTTTACTAAAGGTTAAAGCACTTCAACCTTAATAAAGGAGCATATTTTCACATTTTTGTGTACCTCTAAATTAACCAAAGGTTACCGTACTAAGAGTGTACAGCTGTAGCCGAGAAACCCTATTCTAGCTTTCCTCACCATTCGAGTGTGGCCGCGCATGTGCGGGAAAGGGCGCGATGGCCGCTCCCCAGGAAGTCAGGGTGGACAGTGATAAAGGTATTTAGTAGTTCACGTTCCTCGGGGACACACTACTCGCTCCTAATAATTATATGTTTTACCCGCTAAAACCTCGGTGTGATTGTGAGGCACGCAGTTGCGAATGACTTCGGAAAGTTTGGCCACCTAGGGTTGTTTAACGTGAACCGAAAACGCACAAAGCACATGCATCTAGCATTTTCGCCTCCATCGAAAATGCGACCACCATGTCCGAAATCGCACTCACGTCCATCTCGTCAGCAGCCGAGCACTATAAATACGGTATGCCGCTTGGGTGGACGAACTACCTGCCTGTAATCCAGCTGAGGCGACACCCTTCAACAACAGTGCTATGGTTAGGGCTATCTTGAGGCACCGCTCGTAGCATTCAGCCACACGCGGCTACCGTAGCATTTCAGTGTTCAGTAACTTAATCGCAATACATTGCTGCATGATCCTTTATGGTGTTAAGCGTAGTGAGATCTTCTAGCAGTGCTGCGCCTTTTCGGATCATGTCTCCTCCAGCTGCGTCCAGCATTGCGATCTGCCATACGTTAAGGCCCCACACTTGCTCGCTTCCCATTCTAGACTGGATGGCGTAAGAATACAGCGTACCGAGGCTTAGCACCTGCGATGCTTCAGTGAGAGCATTGCACCGCCACGGTGCAATACTTTATACCAAAAGGAAATTCGCAAGCGACGTACGCAGCTTTGCAAGTGAAAACTCGCCTGTGTCGAACGAGCGGATGTTAAGCTACAGCGTGCGCCGCCTCCACACAACTGTTTGGTCAATCTGGAGCATGAATAGTGTTTAACAGATAGTAAGGACAATGATGCAACAGTTGTATTTCAGTTATTTCGCTGTTCGCGCTTCAAGCGTTGATGTTATGTCGGTGGTGCACTTAGATCGTCCTGGGGACCAAGCAGCACCGATGAGTGGCAAACAGGACAGTAGATTCAGGGAATTGCAGGTTCTCGGCGCTGTGCAACAAGAAAGAGTTTAGCCTTTCAAATTTCAGGCAAGGCATCATTGCTTGTATACGTGCACGCCTCATACACATATTTGTTGCCATTGCTTGACCATGATGTTACGGGTGAAAAACGTAACGCCATTCTCTTCCTGGACTAAGTAAGACTGAATGAAAAGATTGACAGAACTCGCAACAAAATGCAGCTCCCGCTGTCACTGTGCTGGGTCCTCTTCCAGGCTTGGGAGTTTTTCACAGCAAGACATCCATGCTTTCATACCAACAACACAACCTGGCACTCCTACGACACAAGAAATAATAAAACCATGCGCCTGGTGACACAACATAGACAACGTGTCTTTATTCTGGAGTTAAAAAGAATTTCGCCCGGCGTAACAATGAGATGGCATTTTGTTTCATTTTGAGTTTTTTTGTGTGTTCTTGCAGTATGTGATAGGACGAGCTTGAGAAGTCATGCGTTGTTGAGGAATTTGTCAACTTTAGACGACCAAACATGAAACCTAAGTCAACAATTTCTGGCAGAATTTCTATTAGGGATGATGGAAGCAATAAATAAATAAAAAGATATCACGGGCGGGAAGTTAAAACAGATTAATATGTAAACATAATTGGTTTTTCACACGATTACCAAAGCAGAAGGTTAAGCTTTCAAATCAGCCAACACAGCAGGGCAACCAATAATACAGAAGCCTTCCTATCAAGTAACCTAATGGAGGTCTCCCTTAGTGTACGATGTTATCCTGAAAATTTTTCAATGACGTACTTCGGATATTTCACACAATCTTAATTTTTACTGCAGCACCTCAATTGGCGCGATAATTCTCTCGGATATCATAGACCCGAAAAAGGTTGAGCGCAGGTATGGTCTTCTTCTTAACTTATCAGTCGATGTAAACCAGAAAAAAAGATTCTTAATACAAACTTACAAGGAGCTCTCCAGACCAACATGCCTGCTTTCTCTTCTCTTGTTTCGTCGTCCTCCAGACAGCCCGAAATAGATGGGCCTGCGGTAAGTAGCACGCCAAACTGCATGCCAAGTGTTCTATTAGAGTGGTATATGTCGAAAACAAGTGCTTGGCCCACACATTACCATGCTGGAATTATCGAATCGTGAAAGACGATAAAAACTAAAAAGAAGAACTGGCACTATAGCCTATGCAATCAAATCACTACTCCCGTAAGCAGCATCCCAAAGAGAGAAACAGTCCAGGCAACAGGGATATCCATAGAGCCCGTGAAAAAATTCAGTGCCCTTCCACTCTGTGGAAAAGGATAAGCAGTGGAGCTGTGGTGGTGGTGCCGGTCCACCGCTGTATAAACCCTGTCGACACAATCTGATAGACCGATGCACCTTTGCGAGAACTTCGCCACCCTGCAGCCTACATTATACCTTTGGTTCGCTTAGGCCACCCTTGAGTCAGTCTGATTAATATTTCATTCGCTAAATTAACATTTCAGTAACCTCAAGTTGCCTTTAGTCCGCTTGTGGGCCTTTGATTCGGTATATTTATTTATTGATTTTAGGGTCTTACGTCCCAAAAATGACGGTATGGTTGTTAAATACGCAGTAAAGGGGGATGGCGAGGCTTTCGACGACCTGGTGTTCTAAAAACGCGCCCTGACACCGCACACGGGCCTCATCATTTCACCTCAATCGAAATGCCGCCGCCGCGTCCGGGATTTCACACTGCGACCTTCGGATCATCAGCCTAGCGTCATAGCCACTAGACCACGGTAGCGGGGCAATTCAGTTTAATTATGTTATTTTAATTACCATTTTTGCTCGTGTGTGAGTCAGTGCTCTAAGCCCTGCACTGCACCGGGAATCGGTCAACCGTAGTAAAATTGTTGATTTGCGCGTTGTTTTTTCCACGTTTGGGATCCGCGAGAACCTACCCGCATGCAGTTTACCTGTGATAATGCAAGCGTGCCGCCTGAAGGACAAGCTCACACTGCATTTGGGGTACCTGTAGTGGGATTTCGGATAAAGGGATCAGCATAGCCGCCCAGTAAGTTGGCTTATATTAGGTTATATACAAACGTGCTCGGCGCACGTCTCTTAGCTCTCTGTAGATATTTGCCCAGTTGTGCTATATAAATAGGTGTAAAGTGCAGTTAATGCTTTCTTTCACTCCCCTCGCCCATCATTACTGGTAAATGTGTTGGACCAAGTAAAAGGCTAAGCTAAATTCAAGTTATTGCCCAGCAAACGTCTCTTAGCGGAGTGCTCGAAAGCTGCATGGACATCATACTGTGAAAGCATTAGTTTATTATGACCCCGATTCAGCAAGTATTGCTTATGTTCTGCTATGACTTACGAACACCTTCGGAAATAACTTTACAAAGAGCGCACTAACGGAAAAACCAGTAATTGAGAACACATATTTATGCGTATAACAATGTAAAGAAACGACCACACATGGACTGCAACAGCGTTCTGCAATCTACGAGGAGGCGACATTCCGTCACTACGTGCAACACTTTATCACATACTGCCATACCAAACGAAATTTGTAGCTTGACATACTCTATAACTTTAACATTTCTGTTAACACGATGTATCGCATGAACTGTTCCTAGTTTGTCTTGAGCTCGCAATCATGCTGCGGTCTTTATTAGGCTGAGCAGGCACAGATGTATCCAAGGCCAGTACGCCAGGTGCGATGCAAGAGAACCTGCGAAAGCAGATAGATGATTACCTTGGGGTAAAGGATAACAGGGACATTCACATAAGCAATACATGATTTTCTTGATATGCTCCTTCAGTGAACTTGTGCAAGAAATCGTAGCTCATGCCGAAGTTTTTTATTTATTTTTTTTGGATAACGTGCGAATGGTTCCTAGAGGGGACGTTGTTCAGAAGTGTCAGTTTTGTTGTAGTTGTGGTGAAAACTCGTCGAAAAACACCGCATTGAAAGATTCTATGATAAGGATTTAGCTCTAGGTGAAGTTAAGAAACTCTAATTTCCCCTTATGGGAGCGCCATAAAGAGTTTGGCGATTGCAATACGAAAATCTCACATACATCTCGTCTACATAATGCCTAATCATAATCCTTCCAGCATGAACAATGGTTTTATTGATAGAGTACGCCAGCCGTAGAAGTACTAGTATGCATTAAAGAAGTTAAGACGGCATAACCAGTCGCCTTCATTAATTATGGCATTTTTCCAAAATAACACTGCGACAAAGTAACGCTGGAAATAGAGCGACCAATAATTCTTTACACATATCCACTTTGTCTTTGCTAAAAAGAAGAACAGAACGCAAGGGCACCAATATTACAGCTGTTGCAGTGGATTCCGCATTTCTTTTTCTAATATGGCAGCTTATTTTGAATAGCCAACAAGGTTAGCTGCAGCGACTAGCTCTCGCTAGAAGTCCTTTTTTTTTTTTTACTGGAAACGTACATCACTTGTTGGGTCACCGTATTATTCAAGTTTGCCATGCTTAAATCTAAGCAGAATTGATAGCTCAGTTTTAAAGCTGCTGCTTCCGCGACGAAAACATAATCACAGCTCCAAATGATAGTTGTTTTTGTGAGAACGCAGCCAGATATACTACGAAATTGTTGTGCGTTGTCATTGTGCCAATATTCAGAATGGCAGCTATAAGTTTGACATCGCATTGAGTTGTAAAATATCGTAACACGATTGCGATTACTAAATCGTTCTGGGAATACCAGCTGCAGTGATCGCACTTTTTTTGCACTCTGGTTCGGTGCCTCTGATTGGATACAAGCTGCCATGCAAAATGACCGCAGTAACACAGTTTCAAATTCCGAACCTGGACAAAATATTGCTGACGTTGGACGCCGTCATCAAATCGATTAATTTTGTTGCACATTTCACCTAAAGAACTATACCATTGTAGAATTACACCAATAGACATAACCAGCCCTCTATGTATATTGCCCTTTGTGGCATAACGACAAGAGAGAGAGAGAGAGAGATTAAACTTTATTTTCTCAGAAGGGTTATATTGAATCCTCTTAAGAGGAGCACCTTTTTCTACGGCTCTAGCTGTGTCCACTACCTCTGAAAGTTCGGTCAATAATTCCTAGGTGACCTTACAGGCGCTTACTGGGCAGCGCTACGTCTTGCTGTTGCCTTGCGGCGTTTTTTCGTACGGGTGTTATTTATTGCGAGCGCCAGGTGGCGTGACATAACGACCAGTTCGCACCATACAAAGGAAAGTCCTTCCCTGGAGCGATATATTGAGAGTGTGATGATAATGTACAGCCAGAATTTCATTACGCGTTAGGACCATAACTCAACATCATAAACTAAGATATTTCAAAGTGGAATTTACGAGAACCGGTGTCAGGACCAGCTTATCGTCCGCACCAGTGCTTATGTTGCCTTTGCGGTTACTGAGCTCTATTCAATTTCACAAAACAAAAGGTGGTGTGCATCCTGCATAACACGAATTACTTAAGAGAGTCTTGTGCTTGGCGACCTCCTTTTGTGTAAATTGCTGTCCTTGTGTAAAACGCTGTGAAGCTTACTATGACTGCTCCTAAACAAATAAATGTAATGTGCACATTTGGGCGACACCGCACTTCAGAAGTATCGTTCTGCGTGTGTTTTCTCCTTGCTTTCGCAACTTGTACCGGAAGCGATCTCTGCATATCTAAATAATTCACAGTCACAAAGCATGAGGAAAAAAAAAAGACAACTGTTCCCGGATCTATTTTCAAGTGTAAGTGAAGTTACGACTTCATGTTTCAACAAATTTACTTAAATTAGCCAACACCTTTCGTAAGAGGTATACACTAACTGCTAGCAAGACGTCTTGGTCACCGTCGCCTCTGTTAGCCCATCATATGAAAGCAAGGCTATAGGCATTTTCCTCCGCTTATGCGCGCTGGTGCACTGCTGATCGGAAAGTGGTGCTCTAAACCTCATCCTTGGTACCGAATCTTTCGACGACTTCGTCTCCAGCAGAAGTAAAATGAAACAACATGCAATGCCGAGGTATGCGGTATTCCCTTGCGTGTCGTGCGCAGTCAAGATTGATTTCCTTTTTTCCCGTACCCCACCGAATGTCGTCATTGTACGGGAACTGGGGTTCCCTTGTTTGTTTCAGTCCCCTGAGGCTTAGTTAGGCAGTCAGGACAGCCGGAAATAGAAGTTAACTAATAAAAAGCACGTAATAAAAATTACAATGATCAAGGAGCACTGAGCAATGAAGCTGCCACGAAAAATACGACGCATGTAAAATTTAAGGACTTAGCGAGTGGTCCATAGGAAGACTTTAACACGCTTTGCACCTTCAGTAACGTCTCTTGCAGCATTCCTTTATGAACGTTCGCTTGTTATTTAGCGCTGAATTGCCTATAGCACGAATCGTGCGCATACTGACTATTGTAGAGATATTGGGCAAGACGGCTAAAAAAAAATTAGGTGATCATTTATGCTGTCCATAAGCAACAAACTCGCAGCCAGTCTTATTTAATGTTCAAGCAGGCATGTACCAGCGCTTTCATTCGTCCTGCCTTGAATTGTATGCTACTTAACATTGCAAGCTTGATGCCCTTGGAATATCACGCTCGCTAGGTTAACACAGAAACACATTCAATAAGTAGTCGAGAAATGTAATCTACTTATAGCAAATATATTCGTTCCGCGTGAATCACTGCTGTAAAAGGCACGGATCTGTTTACGCGGTACGTAAAAAATTGGATGTTCAATTCAATGTGATCGCGTCTTCTAACAGCGGCGGCTGTTTAAGCTTTTGGTTGGGCCGTGGAGCGTGGACAGGAAACTATCATCTCCATGAAATAGGTGCGCGTGCACTTCTATGAAATGTCCAATGTGCATAATTTGCGCTCGCACTTCTGTTTCTCTCACGCTCCCAGCCCGTTGTTACATTAACTGGCTACTCGGCACAGAAAGTGGGTATGCGCTAAGCACCTCCTAGTATATATAGCATATCCGTGCATAGCATGGCATAGAGAGGGGGTGGTAAAGAGAAGTGAGGAGGAAAGAGGAAAGATGGTGAGAGGTCAGATAGTGGTTATATGCCAAGCGGCTCTTAGTATGGCGTAGCCATGCATAGTATGGTATAGCAAGACGGCAGGAAAGAGAAGTGAACGTAAAGAGAAGGGAAACGAGGAGGAGGGTTAATAAAACATAGCATAGCTGTGTATACTATGGTATGCCACGGGAGTACGCAAACAAGGGAGTGTGAGGAAGAGTGATGTCAGGTTGAGAGAGAAAGTGAGGGAGGGAAGGACATCATATCCACTGTTTTCTCAGTCTTCGCCTCGCTAGTGCGTAGCTGCTCCAATTTCTTTAAATCGTGACCATGAACAACTACGTGCTTACAAGTGCGGAAAACAACGACCATGAAAAACCAAGTGAATCGAATTGCCGCCGCGTGGCAGAGCTTAAAGTTATGCGCGCACTTTACGATTAATCAGCCTGACACCTCTGACGGCACGCGCATGCCAGTTTTCGTCACCTGCCAATTGTGAAGAAGTCTAGCATGAAGAAAATAGGCTGTAATGGTGGTGGTTGCAGGGCTAATTGCCTTTTTACAAGTGGAGTTGGCTTTTCAGAGTTGGGCGAGTAATTGTATCGCCCCATCACCAGATTCCACATGGCACAGTATGTTATCGTGAAATGCGACACTTGGTCCAGTCTCTTCCAGGGAAGTAAGAAGAATGCGAGACCCGCTGTTCTTCTGGGAAGACCAAGTATCCGACGCTTTCGTTGGGAAATCCCATTCCCCTAACGATTCCCAGAAGCCTCATCGTTTCATGACCAAGGTGCCTCCAAGGCAGGATAAAATGTTTTTTGTACTCACGAGATAGAGTTACAAGAACTACAGAGGAACATCAGGTCCTTTCTTGTACATGCCATGTATGCAATGATGAATGTATGGTTAGCACATCACAAACTTGAGATGGAGTAACAACTTTTCCGAGGAAGAGTGTATGAAAAACTAGTAAATGAGTTTAGTGTTCCTTTTGAAGTGTTTCCCCTTTGTTATAACAGAGTACCACGGAAATTTATCTAGAGAGCGAAAGATAAGTTACAGTATGCAATCATCGATAACTTGCGTCACCATTGAAGCTTTGTTGCCTCGCTCCTCCTCATGACGTTGAAGGACATTGATGGAATCTTCGCAGCGAAATATGTCTAAATTAACGTAACTTTCTGATCGTCTTTCTGTCTCAAGAAGACTCTTCTGTCGTGCCTATAGTTTTACGCGTGAACAAACTTCGAGCATTATTTTCAACATTTTTGTGCTGGGTCGCGTAACGCGCTCGTTTACCCAATATAACATGGATTCGAATTTTCCATGAGCCGACGGATCCTGCAACAAGCTGGAAAAGGCAGTCATATATGTGTTTGTAGCTTAGGTTACAAGCTCACTTTCAAAAGCAATAGTCACAATGTCATGATTGTACTGACTGTGCTGAAGCTGAAGAAAGCATTTGATGGGGCTACTACGCAGGTTCCGTTTCTATCGATTTCACTAAAGCATTCGACACTATCAACCACCACATTCTTTTTATGAAGCTTGAAGCAATAGGTGCAACTGCTCCTGCGCTATTATTCATAACAATCTACCTACTCAATAGAAGCCAAGTTGTGAGTCTGTCAGGTTATAAATGTGCACCTAAAACAACAAATATAGGAGTACCTCAAGGTTCTATTCTCGGCCCACTTTTTTCATAATTTATATCAATGAGCTGCCATCTTGTCTTACCACTTCAGAATGCTTACTGTATACAGACGACACAATTATTGACACTGATAAATGCCTCCAATCTCTGACTCAAAAACTCAACCATGACCTTTCACGCTTGACTGCTTGGTGTATCCATAATAGGTAAATTGCAAATCAGTCCCACTAAAATGAAATTCGTTGTTTTCCACTCTCACCAACGTGAACATAATTATATCCCGCCAATATTACTAAATCAATTCGCAATCGAAGCAGACGATGAGGCGACCTTCCTGGGGATTAAACTGGACCGCTACCTGAAATTTGATTCGCACGTGGCCTACCTGCGTAAAAAAAAATGGCCTGCGGCATACGTGTTTTAATTAAATCCCGCGATGTATTTTCCCAACCTATATTACTTTCATTGTACTATGCTTTTATTCATTCTCATATTAATTACTGTATCACATCTTGGGGCAATACCAACAGCAGTCATCTCGTCTCCCTTCAAACTACGCAAAATCACTACATTATAATACATATCCGCAATCATTATCGCAGTGATGCTAAAGCACTCCTGCATGCCAACAACATCCTAACGGTCGACAGTACTTTCAAATATAATCTAGAAATACTATTTTTCAAGCAAATAAAAAATCAGCTTCCTCTGTTCATAATGCCCTCCATCTAGTTTAGAAAATACAAGTATGACATTGTTTTCCCACAATCGCAATCTTATCTTACCTATAGTTCATACTAACTATGGCAAACAAACAGCCCACTTCATTGGAATCCGTCTCTGGAATAACATACCGTCATAAATAAAATCCTCGCATTCAATTGGCATATTCAAAAAAGATCTGAAAACTTTCCTCGCATCTACTCCATAATCTGGTTAGTTTTGGTCACCTCTATTACTCCCGTTCCCTTTCATGCTTTCTCACAACGTACTGTTGACGTATCATCGCATCATTATCCCTCATTGCTGAAATTCGATGTCGCTGCATTGTTTTCTCCTTCGTCGCTTATTTTTGGCTGTCTTTCACCATGGAATTATTTGAAAACTGTCTAGCAGAGTTGAATTACCTTTATTTTTTATGTTGTCTATCTTCGGCTTTTGTTGCTGCTTTCTGCTATTGTTTGTCTTAAGCAGAACTTTTTGCATGCGATTTATTTTATTGCTTGTATTATGTTTACTGCATCAATTAATTTTTTTCAATGTTCACTACTGTAGGAGGTCCCGATTCAGTCTCTGACTATGGGACCTCTTTCTGTATACACATATTTTGTGATTAATTTTATGACTAAATAGAACCAATTCTGATTCTGATTCTGTGCAAAATCAAACGGCGTTCCTCCTCTTTCTTTTTATTTCGGTGCACGGTGAGAAGTCAGGCTTCAGAAAATAAACAGACATCTCCCTCCTCGCCCCTCCTGAACTGAGTGAATATAAGCATAGAACATGGGTATGTCTGATCAGGGTGCCTACGCACTAATAAGGAATACGGAATCTCATTACATGTTGGTCTTTCTTGATTGATCAATTTTACCTTGACAGGTAGAATTGTCCCATCCCCTAGCCAGACCCCACTACCTGATCGGTCAATTCTGCCTTCACAGGCCGAATTGAACAATCCGGGAGTACCAACAAGAAATAATATTACGTATTCGGGGGTAAGGTATAGGCCCCCAGTAAGACAAAAATCTGGGGGCTATACCGTAAAACGAATGTGGAATACTATTCCGTCTTGGTCCTTTCTGATTGGTCAGTTCTGCTTGTCAAGGCAGAACTCACCAATAAGAGAATCGATATTGGTCAGAGATTGGTCACTTCTGCCTTGACGAACAGAACTGATCAATCAGGGAGGACCAAGACGGAATAGTATTCCTTTTTACGGTATAGGCACCCTATACCGACTATAGCAACTTCGGTTCGGCGAGGATACGCTTACGAGGTCGCTTCAACAATCAGGCCCAGTTGCAGAGAAGAGAAGTATTGTTGCGATTTGTCTTAGATTCATTTCGGTTCGATGGCGAAGTGATACGAGGTTTAAATTTCGTTCTAGCGCGATCATAACGTGCTCATCGCCAATAGACACTCGCCTACCTGCAATGATGCGCATCATAGACAGGGTGCAGCGGTAGATAGCAGATTGCACAGCGGAAAGGAAAGCACTTGTTCAGACGCTACGCCAACTCGACGATCGGCCACTTTCTGTGCAGATGCTGCTTAAACACCGCCTTCATCACTCGTCGTCCCACAAGGCAATGAGAACTATTTTGCGCTTTTTGAAGACGACGGGTTTGCGCGAACGCCTTTGACAGTTGGACTTGTCCTACAACGTCTCTTTCATTATTCTCGTTCTTCCTCTCTCTCCCATCTTTCTACTCCCCCATCCCATACCCCTATTGTAGGGTAGCCAACCGGATGCCTTTCTCGTTAACCTCCCTGCCTTTCTGTTTTTCGCCCCCCTTCCTGCACGGCGTCGTCGCCTGGAGCATTGTATACACTGTTAACTGCGACGCATTGGCTGTGCTTTTACAACGGAACTTATAGTAATAAGCGTCAAACATCGTACTTGTGACGCTGCTGCACAGACGGGGATAAGCAGCGCAGGAAGGTATGCAGTGCATACGATGAGAATGAATGCAACGAATGCGCATAACCTTTTGTATACAGAGGATACGGTGCCTAGTACGATGACATATCGCGTGTATGCAAACGAAGCTGCGCAAGTGAGAGATCGAGCGTTCGGTGAGCCACTGAGCTTTTCACAGCAATGCCCAGGGGGAAACCTGGCGCCGAAGTGTGTGCTAGTTTGCTGAGGTGCGTTTTGCAGATATGGAAATAAGAATACGTGCGCCTGCAAGGCTTGCTTAGGCTGGTGCTCAGCAAGGCTTGGTCAAAAACATGGGCACGCCTACCCAAATACAGGTTCCCTAAACCAACACTTTCATAGACAGATATGATTCACTCGTTGAGCGCGCTAAAAAGAAGGCTTACTCGCCGGCAGTGCATGACCGAGCTTCTAAAGCGTAGACATTTGGTAAACGGCTGCTGAGCGAATTCTGACTGCTGACTTTGTCGCTTGTCTTTCAATTTTGGCGACTGATTGGTAACATCTAGATTTTTTTTTTATTTTTTGTGCAATCTGACCAGCAGTTCACACAGTTCAATGAGACTTGTTTAACTGTAGATCTAGCTCACCACAGGCTGCTTCAATATTATTTTTACCACAGGCCTGGAGGGCAGCATCATAAATAAATACGCAAATAAATAAATAAATAAATAATAAATAAATAAATAAATAAATAAATAAATAAATAAATAAATAATAAATAAATAAACTGAGCGTTGCGAGGAACGGAATGCTTTAGCCAGACGTGTCTTTAGTCTCCGGGCTCTTTGTATACGATATCAGTCTGAATCCGTCCCTCCTATTCCAGAATTTCGATGCACAGAGCAGCGTCGCAGAGCCCCATTTACCGCAATGCGCACGGAAGAACAAACTATAAGAAAAATAATCATACCTAGTATAGACATATAAAGATCATTATGTAGACGTATTTATTAACACTAACTATGAACCAAAGGCAAAGTCTGACGCGCGCAGTGTTTACCGCACAGAATGAAGTAATGCGCTCGAATGAACGCAGGGTAGCCACGCTTCGCAGAAACAGAGGGTAGTTATTTTAGGCTTCGCCGAGTAATGTTCCCCACATCAACGGGCGGGAGTCTCGTGTCAGCCTATGAGAGGGGAGTTGGGGAGTCGCATGGAAAGGGAGGCCAATTTACCCCGAGCGCAGGGGCGCTTATGGAACGAGAGTGGCGTGGCGCCGACGGGTATTGTGATCCCGCAGCACCCGCAGGCCGGCCGTCGAGCGTGAACATATCGCCGAGCCCGGAATACGGGCGTGGCCAACCGTTTTTCAGCGGGATGCCGACACGTGCGCCAAAGGGCGTATTCATTTGGCACCGCAGCCGAACTTTTTGTAGTGCCTTGTGGGGAAGCCGATCTGAAGAAATAGACAAAAAAAAAAATTTAGACCTCGCAAATATGTGCGTCAGAAGTTCTAACCCGACAATCCTTTATTTTCCCTTTCCTCCGAGCTTGAGTGAAATTCCTACCCTATCGTGTCTGTAGCGCCATCTACAGCGCTCACGCGAAGGCGAGGCAATGGATGCAACACGGCCGGATTTTTAATCGCCGCCGAGAGAAGGAGCCTCATTGCGTTCGCCAGGACTTGTGCGATGCGATAGGCTGGTGCTCGCTGCCGTCAGCAGAAAAGCAATATCGATTGACTGAACGGGAACACTCTTCGACTGATAAATATGACGTAATTTATAGCGGCAGAGCTGCCCAGCATTAACAAAATTAAAAATAAATGGAATGCGGATTTTTAGCGTCGTTACAGCGTTTGTAAGTGTCGGCTTTCTAGGAAGCAGGACTAGAATAATTCGGCACCACCCTTTCCAGTTGGGAAGCACATGCGAAAAGTTCTCAAACTTTCTCTAGCTTCGCGTAATTTTAAATGCGAACGCGACCACGGATGTGGGCAGTATTTTGTTTCGGGAAATAGGAGGGGACGGGGGGTTCCGACCTGATTTTATGTAATGTAGGACGGCAAGAACAGCGAAAAAGAATATAGAAATAACGGGGTCGAAGCAAAGTACACAGCACAAGCGCAGACTATGAATAGGCGGCGTGTTGCGTGCCCTCCTTAATCCACATGTTTTTTTTATTCGCGCAATTCTCGCCCTTATGGGTTACCTGTTGTGTTCAGAAAAGGATAGAGAAAGGGGTGGGGGCACTATTTTCAGCATTCTGAGAAATGTTGGTTTGAGGTGGGCCGTCTCCGAAAGGAATCAACTTTCGGTAACCGAAATTTAGCATGTTTTTCTCGGAAAACGTTCATATTTCACTAAAGGTGCAAAAGAACACTTTCACGTGTTGCAGATTTTGCAGATGTTGCAGGTGCCTCTAATTCTCAAACTAGCGCACTGTACCTGAGAATTTCATTTTCATTTATTATAAGGCAGTTGCAATTTTGGCCCACGGTAAGTGGAACTTATGTTGTCCATGGTGCGTTTCAAAAAATCGCCTAACTTTGATTTTGGTGTAACTGCCCCTGGCTCCCCCAGAGTTCGGAGCTTTTTCTCGCCGGTTTCACAGAAGCAGGGCAGCTTAAAGATATTTCCGCCGAGTCCCCCAGAGGTGTTCGCCAATTTAAAATAGAACATATGTGATTAAATGAAGTATCCGTAGCGTTAAATAGTCCCAAAAATGCCGAAATTGCCCACATAGCGAAATTTGAAAGATTTGAAATGCATATTAAAAATAATCATCGCCAATAATTGTGAAACATTTTTATAATACGCAAAACGTGCCTTATAAAATTTATGCTGCAGAAATATGTGACGTTATTGTGTTCTAAATGAGAGAATTCAGCCCATTTTTCGACCTACGTATGGTCGGAAAAGTGGCATTCCAATAATAAAATGAAAATCACTGATATATTTAATTCTTATCACACTGTTTTTGATGGGGCAATGACGAGTGACTCGGCGCCTGTCTTCCTTATCATAATGATTCACTATATAAGTGACCTTTAATTAATTGAGCGCCTGCAAGGACTGCCATTCGTTGACGTAGCAAACACGCAAGATCGCTTACACCACATCCTCATTTATTACTTTGTTATGGAGTTGTCGGGAGAACGTTATTCGGGTCAGAATCCTCACTTTCCCGCCTATTTGAATTGCTCCTTCGCGCGGAAAGAAGTATAAGAGTGAGGAAGAAGGAAAGTAAGAGGAGGTGGGGAAGGGCGGTGAGAGTGAGGAAGAATGATGTAAGGTGTGGAGAAGGGTAAGGCAGAGGGGAATGTTGCCAGCTACGCTGTATCCTCAACCATGTCAAAACTTCGACCAGCTTCGCTTTGTTCAAGCCTTGCGCGACATAGCGCAGGCTTCGGAATACATCGTTTTGGCACCTGAAGAACTCTTGCCTACTGTTTCTGAAGATAGAATTTTCAACACTGACCTTACTTCTCGGTCTTTTTAACACAGTTTTATGTGTGTAAGAAGTGCCGTACTATATTAAGATATAAGCACTCGTAAAGGAAATCGAGGGTCTCACCAAATCTCGTCTGCTGCGGGTAACTGGCGAAAAAACGGACGCTGGACGCCGTCCAGAATCCAAAGGTACGCATATACTTAAAAACGACGTTTAGGCCCCCACATGGGAGCCTCGTCGACAATCTATGTTCTTTCTTTTTATTTTTTTTTTGTTCACATTGGTCGGCGTCCAGTGCTCATTTTTTGGCCACACTCGCAGTGCTCTTAGCAAGTTCAATTTTACTTCTGCAAGGCTTGCGATATAGAAACAGCGCCTCCAACAAGAGCTCTGAATCTTCATGCCCACGATGCCTCAAACTCAATAGCGCAACTTGATGCGCTCCGAGAATGATCATTGTATGGCCACTAAAGTGATCATTCAGCAAATTATGCATCTACGGAAAGAGAAGCTCACACCGATTTGGAAGGATCACGTTCAAGTCCGCAACATAAAGCTGTCTGTAGATTTTATCCAAGTCTTTCATGACAACGCGGTTAATTATGTGGGGGCAGGTGACACAGAAGTTAAAAGGGATAAAGTTCGTACACTGTTTACAAAAGAAAGATTACTTCTGAACAAATGAGCTTCATTGTATTTTGCTTCATTTTTTTTTATTATTACGAGCTTTCCGACTCTCGACCATGCCACTAGAGTGGGTGTGAGCCCACATACCTAAGGTGCTACGTCCACACCATTATTTACTATGTGCACTTTGATCCAAAGCTGTTATGTCGTTGCGCTCCATGCAAGCCCCGCCGTGTCGCCGACAGTCTCAGTAGTTTGTAATAAGATCATTGTTCACCTGGAACGATGGCATACCATTTACATGGAAGTGTGATATGCGCCTCACGAAGTCGGCTACTTATAATATCGTCGCTGTTTAGGGGCTAGTAAGGCCCGCCACCACCGTTATCCGTCACGCTCTACGGGAAGCTTTCCCTTGCCCTCGACCCACGGCACACTGCTTAGAGGGCTGTGATCATGCGAAGTCCAAGAAAAAAAAGAAAGAATGAAAGAGCTTCCTGAGTGCGTGGCGAAGCCTTCCCTTGCTCTCGCACCACTGCTACCTGATGTATAGTCGAAGGCAGATAAATAAATAAACAAATAAATAGATACACGAATAAATACATAAATAACAATTGTGATTGCACCCTGGAGGGGAGGGGTGAAAAATAACCGAAGATAGTAAACAACAAGGGAAACGCGAGGAACAAAGCACTGTTTCAGCAGACTCCTTGACACTGGGTGGGAGAGGCATTGCCTTCTAGTCCTCATTTTACATGTGTATAGAGACTCTGCGCTGATAAGCAGCACGTACATCGTCAATATGCTACACTCTCGGCGCTTTCAATTTTGCGGGTGCAGATGCTCCTGAGGCTGCATCATATACAAAGGCCCTATGGACCACTGCGCGTTTCGCTGTCCCCTACTGTATTAGTTAGTGTACGCGGTGCGTGTGTTTTGTAAGGCGCCAGAACGATCCGCGCTTTCGAACGCATTTGCAGGAAGCGCATCTACGTAGCGTTAAAGTTCCCGGAAAATGCGAGCGCAGATACAGTGCCCTTTTAATTGTGATGACACCGACAAAGCCACATGAAAACCTGAAGCGTTTAATTGCTTCTTAGTGACAATGCTCGCAAGGAATCTTGGTGAATATGTCTTGCTAACATTTATATATCGAGTCATTGTATTGCAAGATAAATATTTAGATCAAAATAACAATGAATCTACTTGTCTCGAGGTGATTCGACTGCGCATTCCAAATCTTGGATACTGGAAAAAGAAATCCATTGCATTTGCATTCTTCCAAATGCTTCGTTCAAGTAAGTTCGCCAAACTCGTTCAACGTGTTATTGCGAACACAGAGAACAGGGAAAGCGTTCAGCGTATGCGACCGAAACAGTCGCCTCTGAATAACAAACGCGAAAATGGCGGCAACGAACGCAACTGCACAACACTGCTCTCGCTTTTCCCAGTACAACTAGAACAAAGCACGTAGCAAGGATTGCTTGACAGAGCGCGCGACGTATTCCGACCTCGCCTCCCGTTCCGAACTCGCATCGTTTGTCAGTGGGATCTGGTGCCGTTCCGGCGAAGAGAAACGACACTTCCAGAAATCGGTTCGGCAACTCTGTGTTCAGCTTCTCATACAGTACACCTGACGCACGTTGTTTATCCCTGCTTCGCGTGGCGTACGAACGTAGAGGCAAGAGCTAAGCGGATGCCGTAGAAAATTGCGGCTGTCGAAAGAGCGTGCCGTGTGACAGCGTGGCGCTGCTTGGTGGGCGGGCAAAAGGGGTGCCGTGACGAAGAAAATCGTTCGTGACAGCGCTAACGCCCCCTACCACGTATGTATCGCAATGAACGGGTGCTTGGTGCGTTTGCTCGAGCAAGACGTAACTTGATTTTGCAAAAGCGCAGGAGGGCGCGAAACAGGTTTTGGTAATGGTAGTCGCATAAATTATCCTTTGTGGTCTATACGTGAGCTTGATGTCGCGCAGTCTCGTCCGCTTTGTCAACATTGTTCATTTCGTCTAAGCGGAGTGAAAAACCGAACTGGCAAAGATTTCGCGTCACCGATAGAGCTGCGTATCCAATGCAAATGCTAATAATTGCTAGAATTTTGTATGTACTGATCACCATTTCATCATGATGCAAACTGCACTGGAGGGATCCGTAAATTGCGATTACCTGGGGTTGAGGTTGTTTAACGAACGCCTGAATATAAGTCTACAGGCCTCCGAACGGATTCATTTGGCGGAAAAGCGACTGTTGGGGCCCTGGATCGAACAGCAGTACTTTGGCCGCCGAGCATTGTAGCAGCTGTGACGTTGTGGCGCATCTAATGCAAATTTGGAGCAAAAAGAAAATTTATACAAGGTTCGGTGAACAGCCAAGGTTATCTTGCACATGTACCTTTAGATGCATAGTTCGTGGCGGGTTGACAGGTTTCTCAGATAGACTTGCAAAGCTCAGCAGATTCTCTTTGGTTGCTAATAGCTGACTGTTTGCTGTAAAATAGGGTTAGGTATATCGAAAACGCCAGACAGCTACCATGTCTGCCGTCAACTTTGAAACTAACATATAAGCGAGGTAGCCCCGTATACCAGAATATCCGTAAACTTGCCTGCATGACTGCGTGAATAACGAAGACGTGGTTCAGCTGCCTGCCACTCGCCTGTCTAATATCTGACTGCAAGCGGTATGTCATGTTCTTTTGAGCGTACAAACACTTGCGATAGTAACGGGCTTCCAGACTTAGTCATACAGTCATCTCTCTCTCTCTCTTGTACACTCACTCAGTAAAATACACTTTACATGATGAACTCTTGTTACAATATTATAGATATTTTCATTACATGCGGTGTCCCAAAAACGGTCCCCCCACCCCCGTGCACATACCCTTACATTGAGGCAGAAGAAGCGCGTCGCTGTCCGTAAGCCCTTCGCTGTTCTCGGCCGTGCAGAGGAACGATCCGGTGAGGTTAGTCTTGAGCGATGTGCGCGACAGGCGCCTGGAAGGGTCCCCCTCGCGAACGGGACTATCCTCGGCATTCGATCCCTTGCGCGCCGCCTGAGCTTCATACGGATGCAGCGGCATTGGTACGGCGCTGTTCTCAGTCCAACGTTAACAATCAGAAGGAACAGTCATCCGCATACGCCAGGCCGCACTTTGAGCACGCCAGAACGTAATTCCACCTTGACAGAGCAAGAATGTCTGGCTCTCGTCTTCGCTGTGCAGCGGTTTTTCGTCTTATCCTACCTGTATGGTCGTCACTTTTCAAGTTGTTCACTGACCACCATTCCCTCTGCTGGATTGTGAATCCTACGAGATCCGTCCGGCCGTCTTGCACGTTGGGGCTCTCCGCTTGCAGGAGTTACGACTTCACTGATACGGTACAAGAGCGGCAGGAAACACGCTGATGCAGACTGCCTTTCACGGTTGCCACTTAACACGACGGCGTGCGACGATGAAAACTTCGATCACCTGATTGCGTCACTAGTACCACATTTCCCGGAGAAGACAACGTTTGAAACTGAGCAGCGTAAGGACCCAAGGTTAAACCCATTATTCGCCGCCGCACGAGCGTCTCCGACACAAGGCCGTTTCTGCGTTCGAGATGGACTACTCTACAGGAAGGCGTTCTCCGCTACGGGCGCCCGCTTTCTGCTGGTTGTACCGGAGACACTACGTTCATCTGTTCTACGTGCAATGCACGACGATGCCACTTCGGGCCACCTGGGAACTGCGCGGACGCTCCATCGTACGCAGGAACGCTTTTACTGGCCGCGCATGCGCCAGTCAATTGAGTCGTATGTGGCCAGTTGTACCCAATGCCAGGCGCACAAATCGCTTACTGTGGCCCCAGCTGGACCTCTACAACCGGTGACGCCTCCCAGTTCTCCATTTGAGCAAGTTGGGATCGACCTCATAGGACCTTTCCCGCGTTACTCTAAAGGGAACCGTTGGATTGTGGTGTGTGCTGACCATCTCACCCGTTACTGCGAGACGGCCGCCTTGTCATCCGCGACTGCTAGCGCAGTCTGCTCCTTCCTACTGCATTCCATCATACTGCGACACGGCCCACCCAGAGTTATAATAAGTGACCGCGGGCGTCAGTTTACAGCAGACGTCGTTGAGCAGCTCCTCCGCATGTCCGCCTCTGAATTCAGACACTCGACGCCTTACCACCCACAGACGAATGGCCTCACGGAACGCACAAATCGGACACTGGTCAACATGCTTTCGATGTACGTTGAAGCCAACCATAAGGACTGGGACGACGTCTTACCGTTTATAACGTACGCATTTAACACCGCACAACACGAGACCACCGGTTACAGCCCGTTCTTTCTCCTTTATGCTCGACCCCCACGCTATACTCTGGATACAATATTTTCCTTTACTGACCACGCCGACCCTTCTATAGCTGAAATTATCTGTCTCGCCGAAGAAGCTCGTCGTATTGCCCGCCTGCGTACCATAGCGTCACAAGACCGATCAAAGATCCGTTATGACAGCAAGCGTCGACACGTCACGTATGATCCGGGAGACTTCGTTTGGCTGTGGAAGCCCTCGCGACAGCGTGGCTTGTCCCAAAAACTACTCGCCCATTACACTGGACCATTCGTTGTCCTCGACCGTTTGAGTGCAGTTGACTACCGAATAGCCCGCATCACTGCCAACGGAAGACGCTCTATATCAAAACCGAGGTCACGCATGTCGCCCGCCTGAAGCCCTACACTCGTCGGGATGCCGAATGACGCGCGGCGCGCTTCGTCTGCGAGGGGGGTAATATTACGTTGCGAATGTGCCACAAGGGATGTGCCACAACATGAAGAAGAAGAAGCAGAGCGGATGGTCAAGGAAGACGACGTTGGATCAGTTTTCGGTAGCGTTGGTCTGTGTCGACTTCCCCCGGTCTACGCCTTCTGAAAATAAACCTGAAACCACTACTGTGAACGTAACAATATCGTCGCTGTTTAGGGGCTAGTAAGGCCCGCCACCACCGTTATCCGTCACGCTCTACGGGAAGCCTTCCCTTGCCCTCGACCCACGGCACACTGCTTAGAGGGCTGTGATCATGCGAAGTCCAAGAAAAAAAAAAAGAAAGAATGAAAGAGCTTCCTGAGTGCGTGGCGAAGCCTTCCCTTGCTCTCGCACCACTGCTACCTGATGTATAGTCGAAGGCAGATAAATAAATAAACGAATAAATAGATACACGAATAAATACATAAATAACAATTGTGATTGCACCCTGGAGGGGAGGGGTGAAAAATAACCGAAGATAGTAAACAACAAGGGAAACGCGAGGAACAAAGCACTGTTTCAGCAGACTCCTTGACACTGGGTGGGAGAGGGATTGCCTTCTAGTCCTCATTTTACATGTGTATAGAGACTCTGCGCTGATAAGCAGCACGTACATCGTCAATATGCTACACTCTCGGCGCTTTCAAATTTGCGGGTGCAGATGCTCCTGAGGCTGCATCATATACAAAGGCCCTATGGACCACTGCGCGTTTCGCTGTCCCCTACTGTATTAGTTAGTGTACGCGGTGCGTGTGTTTTGTAAGGCGCCAGAACGATCCGCGCTTTCGAACGCATTTGCAGGAAGCGCATCTACGTAGCGTTAAAGTTCCCGGAAAATGCGAGCGCAGATACAGCGCCCTTTTAATTGTGATGACACCGACAAAGCGACATGAAAACCTGAAGCGTTTAATTGCCTCTTAGTGACAATGCTCGCAAGGAATCTTGGTGAATATGTCTTGCTAACATTTATATATCGAGTCATTGTATTGGAAGATAAATATTTAGATCAAAATAACAATGAATCTACTTGTCTCGAGGTGATTCGACTGCGCATTCCAAATCTTGGATACTGGAAAAAGAAATCCATTGCATTTGCATTCTTCCAAATGCTTCGTTCAAGTAAGTTCGCCAAACTCGTTCAACGTGTTATTGCGAACACAGAGAACAGGGAAAGCGTTCAGCGTATGCGAGCGAAACAGTCGGCTCTGAATAACAAACGCGAAAATGGCGGCAACGAACGCAACTGCACAACACTGCTCTCGCTTTTCCCAGTACAACGAGAACAAAGCACGTAGCAAGGACTGCTTGACAGAGCGCGCGACGTATTCCGACCTCGCCTCCCGTTCCGAACTCGCATCGTTTGTCAGTGGGATCTGGTGCCGTTCCGGCGAAGAGAAACGACACTTCCAGAAATCGGTTCGGCAACTCTGTGTTCAGCTTCTCATACAGTACACCTGACGCACGTTGTTTATCCCTGCTTCGCGTGGCGTACGAACGTAGAGGCAAGAGCTAAGCGGATGCCGTAGAAAATTGCGGCTGTCGAAAGAGCGTGCCGTGTGACAGCGTGGTGCTGCTTGGTGGGCGGGCAAAAGGGGTGCCGTGACGAAGAAAATCGTTCGTGACAGCGCTAACGCCCCCTACCACGTATGTATCGCAATGAACGGGTGCTTGGTGCGTTTGCTCGAGCAAGACGTAACTTGATTTTGCAAAAGCGCAGGAGGGCGCGAAACAGGTTTTGGTAATGGTAGTCGCATAAATTATCCTTTGTGGTCTATACGTGAGCTGGATGTCGCGCAGTCTCGTCCGCTTTGTCAACATTGTTCATTTCGTCTAAGCGGAGTGAGAAACCGAACTGGCAAAGATTTCGCGTCACCGATAGAGCTGCGTATCCAATGCAAATGCTAATAATTGCTAGAATTTTGTATGTACTGATCACCATTTCATCATGATGCAAACTGCACTGGAGGGATCCGTAAATTGCGATTACCTGGGGTTGAGGTTGTTTGACGGACGCCTGAATATAAGTCTACAGGCCTCCGAACGGATTCATTTGGCGGAAAAGCGACTGTTGGGGCCCTGGATCGAACAGCAGTACTTTGGCCGCCGAGCATTGTAGCAGCTGTGACGTTGTGGCGCATCTAATGCAAATTTGGAGCAAAAAGAAAATTTATACAAGGTTAGGTGAACAGCCAAGGTTATCTTGCACATGTACCTTTAGATGCATAGTTCGTGGAGGGTTGACAGGTTTCTCAGATAGACTTGCAAAGCTCAGCAGATTCTCTTTGGTTGCTAATAGCTGACTGTTTGCTGTAAAATAGGGTTAGGTATATCGAAAACGCCAGACAGCTACCATGTCTGCCGTCAACTTTGAAACTAACATATAAGCGAGGTAGCCCCGTATACCAGAATATCCGTAAACTTGCCTGCATGACTGCGTGAATAACGAAGACGTGGTACAGCTGCCTGCCATTCGCCTGTCTAATATCTGACTGCAAGCGGTACGTCATGTTCTTTTGAGCGTACAAACACTTGCGATAGTAACGGGCTTCCAGACTTAGTCATACAGTCATCTCTCTCTCTCTCTTGTACACTCACTCAGTAAAATACACTTTACATGATGAACTCTTGTTACAGTATTTTAGATATTTTCATTACATGCGGTGTCCCAAAAACGGTACCCCCCCCCCCCCCCCCCCCCGTGCACGTACCCTTACATTGAGGCAGAAGAAGCGCGTCGCTGTCCGTAAGCCCTTCGCTGTTCTCGGCCGTGCAGAGGAACGATCCGGTGAGGTTAGTCTTGAGCGATGTGCGCGACAGGCGCCTGGAAGGGTCCCCCTCGCGAACGGGACGCTGGTAGTCCACCGTCCTCCCGTTCAGCTTCCATGTGAACCGGCTCACCCGCGGGTTGGCCTTCGCCTCGCAGCGCAAGTGCACGGCGAACGAACCCACCTGCGGGCTCCCGCACGAGGATATGACACGCAGGCTCACCTCTGGCTTGTCTACGCGTAATAAAAGTGCAAAAACAAAGAATTCATTTAATATTTCTTCCGACACAACAGGACAATTTTCACGGATATCGCAAGATGTGCTGGCGTAAAGAAATACCTCAATCGCAGACGAAATCGAGCAATCTTTATTTGCGCCTCAGCTGCGAGCACTCAATTGCACTGCACTGCTTAGGACGTAAAACTCCAGAAATGATTGTTATCATTTGTTCATTGCGTGGCTTCCATACAGAATTAGAGACTATTCCTTACTCAAGCGCGCAGTGAACAAACAGGCTTCGCTAATGGATTTGGGACCGCCTTAATATTTAAAACATCTTTCTTCGTGGAACTGAAAGCGTGACATGAATTGAAAAGCGTAATGCGTAGAACAAGGAGTACACGTAGAACAAAGAGCAGGTACAAATATTTTCAACTTAGTAAGATCACTACTGCAACTTGCAATCATTCTAGGGTAATATTATCATGGTTGGTGAAAATTGTAACCCGTCTTAGACAGACATAATTTCTCGCGTATTTGTTTATTTATAACGCGCAGTGCGCCTTACCAGCCCTGCGCATTAATTGATTGTGCAACTATTTATGCATTCATTACTTTTGCATTAATTTTCATCTGCGTTCTAGTAAAATCGGCACAGCCCTGTCTCTGTTGCTCCCAGTCTCGAGCCGTTAATCAGGGTCGAGAGCCTGCGGTGTATTCCAAGTTTGCAAGGAATAGCGACATTCCACGAAATGCAGCACCTTGCGTTGTTTTGTGGTTTTTAAACGGAAATGTGCCCTGAAGATAAATGCAGTGGCAATCTGTGGCACGGTGAAAGTTACGAAGCTTAAGTTAAAGAACCCTGCGAAGCTAACCTCTGCGGCGCAGAACTACACAATTTTAATCTCTCTTAAAGACGTTGTCGACGCTTGCATAAAACGATTTAGACCATTTTTCTTTTTCTTTTAACGCGAAAGTGTTTTATGCCGGGGTCCGCAATGACCCCATACACCCCTACCGTAACGAATATGATGCAGTGACATAAACATGTAAGAACAAGAAAGAACAACACTCATAAGAACTTCTGTTCATGCGCTGGGCCCCTCACAGCCCCTGCTCCCCAACAAGTGGTTGTCGGCACTCTACCACTGCGCTAACGCCGCACATGCTCGGAGCTCTACGAACGCGCCTTATATTTCTTGTTATCCCGCTTCGTTCATTCAATGACGCTCTCGTTTGGCTCAGCGCGCGCGCATCCAGGACATTGCTTCGATTGGTGCCGCCAACCAGAAGAGGCAAAGTGAATCACTGTAGCTTTACTTCGCCTCTCTTGGATGGCAGCACCATTGTAGGTGCATTCCAAAGTCCGCCTCGATGCCCACGCGTGACAGCGCGACAGCGCAGTGGTAGAGCACCGGTCACCTTTCGTCGCGGGTAGCGTCCCCAGCCGACCACTCTTCGAGCGTGATTGCAACAAGAACACTGCTGTGTTAGGTGTCCAAGCACGGTAACGATTTTGACGGGTCAATGTGGAGCAAGTACACATGATCGATACATTTGTCGAGCGGCATTTACGATAAACTCTGTCCAGTTATAACGTAAACTACTTCAGTTATACCAGAAGGGGTTGGTCATTGAAGTTATGGAGGCGATATGTGAACGTGGGTTCGTCCACGTCAAACACTGCTGTACCAGCGAAACACCGATAGAAATGACCAAGTCCACCTGGATGTAACAGTAAACATTTAAATGCTTATGCGAAGAAACATTCCTATTTCGTGTTATACCGATTCCGTTGACAGAGGGGTCGGCCACATTTTTTTAAAATGCCACTGAAGTAGTTCATGCGTTAATTCGCAGAAGTGGCAACGTAGATAAGTGACAACTGCAGAAAATATCCTTTGTGACATGGTTATCGTGCTGGTTAATAGATGTATGAGTAAATATGCAACCAACGAAGCAGTGACCGAAGACACAGCACGTCCGGCACAGTCAAAAATCAAAATAGACCCTTTCGAAAATTCGCAGCGGTACTTCTGGTGTGATTCAAGATAACCATACGGACCACTACACGCTAATGACCCAGCCTGCAGCTTCCGCGTACCACGAGGTTTAGCCAGGCGAGACGAGGCGTGCCTTCACCGATTAAGACTTAATGTAGCCTACACAAGACATTACGAGCACAAAATACAACTATCTGATTCTGCATTGTGCTCTATATGCAACACACGAGAGGACCTTGAACACGTCCTGTGCAACTGCCGGCGCTACGAGTCGGAGAGAAATACTCTGAAGACAGCGCTTCGTTTGCAACACGGATCGACCTTGGAGCTGCGGCATCTCCTAGGCCCGTGGCAAGACAGCGCCTGCGCACAACGCAGCACTAAGGCGTTGATAGCGTTTCTACGGGCAACCTGCCTCAATGAAACGTTGTAAACTGCGTTATAGTGTATATATGTATATATGAGTGTGTGTGTGTGACTGTATGTACGTGTTATGTCACATGTGATCATTGTAAATATCATAATCACCGCTAATACCTGGAGTAGCAAGCCAGGCCATTGACCAGGCTAACATCTCCGGATTCATCAATAAAATATTCTCTCTCTCTCTCTCGCAAGTGCGCTTGCCTGCCCTGCTCTTTTTCCCAAGTGATGGCGGTGCCTGTCCTGCTGAAATGTACGGAACGGTGTAGGTGCACAGGCTGTGACTTGTGTTCTATGCATGTTTATACCTCGAGTGCTGAATCTATCTTTTTCACATCAAAGCGCACGCAGTCCGCACTTGCATACGCTATTTGCATAATTGACTACGACTCCATTAGTTGGGCGAACTGCATGGCAAGGACAATTTTCTAAATAGTATATACAGAGTATGCAGAGCAGCAAATAGCAATGCTGATATCCATTGTCAGAAAACGCCAGCGACAAGGTACTTTCCTAAGACAACGAAACTATACGATAACGAAAACGCCGTCGTACACACGCGTACATAGGTATGTCTAACAGATTTTAGGAGGAACCCATCCTATGACCGGCGTTGAACCGGACTGCGCTCAATTTTGCAAATACGTCTGTCATAGAACCCTCCGTATAGGCTGAGTGTTCTATCAAACGATCGAATCACATTTCAAATACTTGACCAAAGCACAGGTCAGCACAGATTGGCTTGGCCTCACGAACTGAGTGCACGCCGGCCACAGCAGCAAATATATATATATATATATATATATATATATATATATATATATATATATATATATATATATATATATATATATATATATGTGTGTGTGTGTGTGTGTGTGTGGTGTGTGTGTGTGTGTGTGTGTGTGTGTGTGTGTGTGCATTCTGGCGACGGCGGCTACATTTTAATGAAGGCGAGCGAAAATGCTTAGGGCTGTACTGTCGGACGTCAGTGCACTTCAAAGAGCCCCGAAATTTCTGGAGCTTTCCACTATACAGCGTATCTCATAATCATATCGTGGTTTTTGGATGTAAAGCCGTGTAATTATTATTATTATTATTATTATTATTATTATTATTATTATTATTATTATTATTATTATTATTATTATTATTATTACGTAAAAGAAGAATAATAGAAAAGAAAATAATATTAACAATACAAAAAATCTAAGCATGGCGCATGATCAGAAAGCATTGAACAAGTTCTACCTGCACTCTGTAACTCCGAATTCACCAAGTTTGCTAGAATGTTTGTTTTAACATTCTGTGATTTTCTCCTTAAGCAGATATCGGCCGACTTACGAAGAAAAGCCTGTCATTAGATCGACGTATATGCGAACGTATGGCGGGGGTCAAACAACCGTTTTCCTTCGTGAGTGCTTTTTGCCACTGGCATGTCGGCTTTCCTTATACGTCGAGCAACAGCACTCGCTCAAATACATGCTTACAAACACATTCAGCGTCTGAGGATTATGTGGATACGGGCCCAGCTTTCTTCAAGCTCTATCCTGAACTGATTCGCCCCCGCTGTTCATTCTTCGGAGAATTAGCAGTCATGCAGGGAAAGCCCACGCTTTACCTAATCTCCTGGCCACCTTCTCACAGCTTCGGCGTGGCAAGAAATACTTTCGTCCAAGAACTTGGACGTCCTAAACTGGAGGTCCAGCTATAAACAGACAAGGGGAGGTGGCTGCCAGGCAAGGACTGACAAACTATACTACGGTTAATAGATGGGGATACGTCTAATAGATGAGGATTCTTAGCTGCTTACTGAAACCTGAGCTGCTTCGCAAGGCCTTCGTTTTTATCGTGTTCCTTGAAAGGTTCTCCCTGCCTCCTAAGGTAAGAAATAGTGGACATTATGAAAGACAACGTATGCGATTTCGGAGTTTCATCAATCAGACGTCCACCGGTGAATAACATTCGCAATATGCGCTTGGTTGCCGAAGGCTGGCAGCACCGAGAACACAGGGCATTGCCAAAGCTTCTGGGATTACAAATGAGTTCCGGTGCCTTGTTCGGCGAATTCCACGAGACCCAAGGAAAGGAGCGGAGGGGACCGGCGGTGTTCGTAGAAGGAGTGGGAAACAAACCAACAACAAGTAACCGGCTCTCGATAAGTACCAAACGTGTGGCATGCATCTTTTCTGCTCTTTCCTATTTTTTTTCCGCACCGCGTTCTTGATGTTGTTCAAGGAAACAGAACGGCATGGCGAGTGTACCCCATGTGTTTCGTGGAACAGATTCACTTCGATCAATCTGGTGTTTTCCATTAAGTGAAATCACTTTACATATTCTTTTGATTTCTTTTCTTCTTGTGACCTTC
Source organism: Hyalomma asiaticum (assembly GCA_013339685.2). Taxonomy (NCBI): domain Eukaryota; kingdom Metazoa; phylum Arthropoda; class Arachnida; order Ixodida; family Ixodidae; genus Hyalomma; species Hyalomma asiaticum. Next base: position 46,676,327 of record CM023485.1, on the reverse strand, counting down.
CTCAAATAAAGAAAATAAATGAATAAACAGGTACCAGCGCTTTGCAAATATTTCACGATGTACTGATGGTAGCTCGGACAGGAAATGAAATGTAGTTGAGAGCCTCTGAATTTTTTTTCTGAAACGCTCTTGTTTTTCTTGATGGCAAGCGCAGAGTGGGCTGTTTTAATAATAGTTCGAAGGAGGGATACATTATTCTCAGAATTGGAGTACAAAGTGTACCTGCGTGAAAAACACAAGATATGAAAAGCTCTCTGACCACGTACTATTCTAAAAACGACAAAATGTTTTACCATAGAAATATTTCATTCCGGTTATTCCCTTTCTTTAAGTTCGCTTACGGCACACTCATATGTGCATTTCATGATTGTAGAATGTCGGAGTTTTTTTGCTTATAGCATACTGCAACCCTTCAATAAATATGCGACGCAGAGGGAGTCTAAAAAAAAACGCACGTAGTTTGCACTATGTTGAGCAAGGGCAGATCACAGCGAAGCTGTCCAATAGTATTCTTACCGTCTTACCGTCACTATAACGTCGCGGGGGTACTATACATGTTGTTATCTCGATCTGAATGGGGCTACGCCTAGGTAGATCCTTTGTAGAAATCGGTATAACTTAGTAGTATAGTGAAGTATAATCAAAGTATAGCCAAGTTCTACCAAGTTCATACAGAGTTCTACAAAGAATCTAGTAGGCGTGGGCCCGGTCGAATCGAGATAACTCCAAGTATAGTGAAGTTGTACCCCCCCCGTCGTTATAGCCACGACCGGTAGATTGTCGGCCAGCTTCTTGTTCTTGTTCTTGTTCACCTGCTAATTCGTAGTCAGCTTCGTTGCAACCTGGCCTTGCGCGAGCTGTATATCATCTTTACCAACGCTTTTTTGAATCTTACGTCCTCGCTCCAAGCACTTGCTGATCGTTGGGTGCGGATCATGTTGACTGCTCGAATACGATGCGGTGGCGAACTGGCACCGACAGCCTGTGGCGCGATCGGAGATCTTTGCTGCAACATCACGAAATTGGAGGGGGGGGAGCAGCTCTCGTTGTGCGCTCTGCGGATTTGGCGCGACTGCAGGCTTCCGGGATTGGTCATTCTCCCTTCTTTGAGTGGGTGCTTTATTATGGCAGGGTGATCCATAAAATATGCGAGAACGGGAATGCGAGAGCAACCAGCAAATGGGCAAGCGATGAACGTCCCAAAAATTGAAGAGCATGTTTCCTTGTCTTCATTTAGACAATATACTATAAAACGAAATGTTTTTCGTCTTCAAATTAAAAAGACTGTTTCATGAAGACAAAGAGTCCTTTTTTTTTTCGTGAGCTTAAAATCTTAACGTGCAGAGAAACAAGGAGATGCACAAATGTGGCCACGCCCCGCTACTTACGAGGTAAGCATGAGCACGGCCAATGGCATGCACTTAAAAGCGAACAAAATCCCCCGCGTTCGCAAACAACCATCTCCGATCTCGCCCCTGCTGCAGCTACAAGAATAGGAACGGTCGAAGCTTGGATTCAAATATTTATAGCTACTGATCGCATATATTGACATCAAAAACAACCAATAAAAATATAGCGGCAAGAACGGAATGCACGACACTTAGCGTATTCAAGCACTGTGCACCACTCACGCGCGCAGTATTTACGCGAAGCTCTTGAAGACATATAGAGAATCTGGCTTTCATGAACGTTTATTCATGGTGCAGCGTCAGTAAACTTGCAACTTGCGTCACATGTAGTGCCAATAACCTGACGTTCTTAGAAGTGCATGAACGTCGCACGATTTCCCGGAGGCGGGCAGTACACGTGCATTACTTTTAAACAATTAATGTGTATACTCAAGTCGCGCCATCGACGTATGTATGTTTATTCTAATGGACGCATTTGTCCGTGATACGATAAGTAAAAGGCGATCGATCATGTTCGCCCGATTGGGCATGCGTGGCGTATCCATCCGCTAAGAAGGTTAACAATCTGTTAAAAAGGAGCGTGTCCTAACTCCGTCAGTGCATTTATCGCAGGGACAGCAACTCATATTAAAGAAAAATTATAAAAGAGGCTGAACGGCGATATTACGCGCATCGATAGCAGTTACCAATACACGCAGTGCTAATACTATTGACGAGGCCATTTGGACGGCGGCGAAAATAAAGCTTTTAATCAACCTCCGTCTAACAAGGCCATTTGTTTAAAAACAGTATTACGTCGTTCCCGCAGTTTTCCATGATCCTCGCAGCATGCTGAGCCTCATGTGACAGTGGAGAAACATTGCGGAGCGATGGCAGAAAAGCAACAAATAAATACCTATATATGCTGACATGCCTCAGGTGTCGGATTGCGGTGCCCTGAAGAACATGGCGTATCATGATTACGGAGGTGTCGACAAATGGCTCTCTACATTTCGAATATCCCCTACTGACTTGCCGTGGGAGCTCTATACGTGCATGCGTTGGACCATAACGGGCGGAACGCGACGTGTAAAAGACAGATTCTGACAAGACCGATATTGATGTATTTGGCGAATCAACATCTGTGTTTCATATATCTCTTTCTCACTTATTAAAAGCTTTTGAAAACAGCTTTTCTCTTCCACTACCGAATCCGCTAAGCCCTTGCATGTTCGTGCACCTTAAGTTTTGGCATATCTCACCGGCAGTGCTGGCAGTCGGTTCTATTTTGGCAGGCACGATACTTATATCTGATCTTTCCTGAACCAGATAGTATTTATGTGTGCTGTCCTTTAGTTAACAGCCTGACCATCTGCAGGCAATACCGTAGCATTACATGCTCGGCCTCCCACCAAAACTCTACAGTTCACTTTTAGAACATATATTCAACATATTATAGAACCAACAGCCCAGAGTGGCTGCTATAGTTAGTGCCGTCATCTAACCTAGACAATAATTACAGACTCATAGAGGATGCCTAATTCGGGTAAAAAAGAAGCCTTCGCTTGATAATACTGCAAGAGCTGTGTGTTAAGTGGCTTTGGTGTCTGCAAAGGCGCTAAGAAAATAACTTGCATTTCTGACACTTCTAGCGACCGAACGGGCACGCACGCCAATAATATATGTGCACTGCACGTTATTCTGACACTGCTCTTTCTTCACGATAATAACGAAATACCTTACGTCCGTTAGAACGAGCAGTGTCCGCTTTTGAGAAGAACGGGTTCACCAGCGGAAGTTGACTCAGCACTTCGCGCGAGGCAGTCACCTCGGTATAAGAAGCCGAGAACTAATATTTCTTACTCCCCGAAGCGATAAATAGCAGGGAAGACAGGGAATCAGTGATAAAAATAGTAGGAGGAAGGCGCTACTGATTCGATGTCAAATAACGCTGCAGGCAGAGACGAGTTAGAGAAGAGTCAACTTCCGGAAAAACGCCATCGATCGCTCCTTGTCTCCGAACGAAGGGGGTGAACTTTGTTTTCCATTTTTTCCGCTCTGTGCCGAAAGATGGTTCTATGTTTGCCTTCGTGTTAGTGTAGGCGCAAAGTGTCTATCGCATATGGGGGTGCATCAGGCGCGAGTGCGCTAGGTTCATAGCCCAGGGGAACGCGAGTGTACACACACACACACACACACACACACACACACACACACACACACACACACACACACACACACACACACACACACACACACACGCACGCACGCACACACGCACGCACAGCACACGCACACGCACACACACACACACACTTGCTCCTGGTCACTCTCCAGCATACAGATTTTATTACGAATATAGAAATTTCACATATGAAATGCCGGCTATGTCGAAACCATTTTACAAGGGGAAATTGAGAGTGCGAAGGGAGTTGTCGCTTCGTGCTAGTGGACGAGGTCCTTTAATTTTGTTGAGATTTTCTCGACCTCGCGTATTTCGAGAGATGTGAACTACATTAGTGGCAAACTGTCGGCTTATACATGCCACTGTAGGTGCGTGACCCCTAAGCTTTGAGAAAAAGAGAAGTGGTTGTCCTGTGTCTCATCTCATACTGTGCGTCGTTCGTTCGCTCTAGTCGAGTCTACTTTAAACCTCAAGCTAAGCTGCATGCTCATACACACTGCGGCGTGTTGTAGTGTGCATGAGACTGCAGTTTTGACCACCTACGGCTATTTAACATGCATCACAATCTCAGTACGCGGGCCTTATAAAGCGAAGCTGTGTAGCTCTCAATGGTCGGAAAATTTCGTGGCGTAAACTGAAAACGCCAGGTTAACAATCCAAGGCAAACGGCATACTTTTCTTTCCAATCAGACATACAGCAGAGAGCTTGGTATCCACGAATAACAATTCTGCTCAAACGAGGGCTTTTCAGCGAACGCTCATGTGTTAGTTGTAGAAACTAGTAATGTGGGCTGAAACTACATTTGTAGCTTACAGACTACATTTGTAGCTACATTTGTAGCTTACATGACTAGGCCATTAACTTCTTACTAAGAAAATTTGTGCCACTTCTGTATCCGGAGATGGAGCCCAAAACTACAGAATAATCATCAAAACTGCACGATGCTAGTTCTGGTTCGGTTAAAGAAAGGACGCTAGTTTCTGCAGCCTTGTCGGGAGCATGGCTCAGCGTCCGATAGAGTAGGAGAAAGGGACTGAAAGAGATAGAAAGAAAAGGAATGGTCTAGAGGAGGGCTCCGTAAATTTTTATCACCTGGGGTTCTTTAACGGGCACTGACTACACAATTCACACGGGCACGGGCCTCTGGCAATTTCGCCTCCATTGTTCATGATAAGGCACCTGTGAACAATGGGAGCAATCGAAAGGACCGTTTGATGTCATTCGAAGCCTGCCTGTGAGGTGCAAACAACATAATTTGCGCGTGTGATGTTTGACGCAGCTTCGCTGGACATTCGTGTTCGCAGGGTGGTATGGCGGTCATTTTAAATGTTTAGGCGAGAAACAATGAACCCGGCCTCTCGGCCTCTCCTGGCGTCACTGCCTTTAACAGTAAAGAAAGAAAAGAAAGAAGCGCGTGTGCGAACGCCACACACTGCGCATTGTATAGAAGTGCACGCCCACTCATGGGGACCAGATCTAATGATGATGATAGTTTTAGACGTGAGCTGGGGCTGTCGGCGTCTTCTGGCTGAGCCTCTGGTGACCGGAAAGAAAACGTGAAAGTAAGTTACACGGACGTAACACCAGTTCTGATGGAAAACTGTGTGAAACTAATTTATTTCGAGGTCCGGACAGAGGCTAGTCCGCGGCACACTGCTCAGGTGAAGGGCTGTACATCTTGTCTTCCTGTAGCTTCACTGACCTGCTGGGTTAGCCCAGACGGAAAAGTGGCATGCGCCAATTTTCACAGTCAACGTGCTTGATTTCTTGTTGGGGTACTGAATAAGGCAGTGACTGTAGACCCATCGTGAAACTTCGCAGTCATAAATGCTCCCAGAATCTCACTTGTTAGGTCTTCACAGTGTTTTTCCAATGGCATTGCGTTCTGTTTGCTTCGATTGATGGGATTCAATGTGCCTATTTTCGATTTGGCGCTGTGTGCACTCCTCGACTACATAGCCAGAAGTGGCTACCCATGCGACGCTGTGAAAGTGCTCAGACAACGGCCCGTCGGAACAAAAAGAAAGTTTCACAGATCGGCGCAGTCTGGACTAGACTCAGGCAACATTAGCCGGTACTGACATATGAGTTCCATGATTTAGCCCAACGTAATATCAATTAACTTACGCTAACGAGTGTTGGTAGGAAGGAAGGAAGGAAATAATAGAGAGGGAAAGGCACGGAGGTTAACCAGTGTAGGACAACCGGTATGCAACCAGTGTAGGACAACCGGTTTCCGGTAGGACAACCGGAAAGGAAAGAGGAAGAGAGAGAGAGAGAGGGCGCACACATAGCACATTGTCAGAGTCAGTGGCACCTGCATAGTACGCGAAATTTGGTATAATTTACAAGGTAAAGGAACAGGGGGGAAGGGGGGGGGGGGTGTGAGCTAGAATGTGCTTTCGCAGATAAAATAAAATCTTGCTATCTTGATTGCCAAATTGACGTTGTGGTTGGATAACGCCCCGAAGTATGAAATTCATTTTGAGTCTTGTGCCTTGTGGTTCAGCCTCCACGGTGTATTCACCTGATTTAACCAGCGATTCTGAACTAATTAGCTCGATTACAAGCTATATGGCTATCATAATAACAATTTCAGACATATTAAAACCCCGATATGATTATGAGGCATGCTGGAGTATGGGACTATGGTGATTTTTTTTTTTTTCAGTCGTGGTTTTTCAATGTCTTCACAAACATAGACGCACAGCTACTATCGCATTTCGCCGCCACCTAAATGCGACTTCCCTGGCCAGGAAGCCAACGCGGTCGCTCAGCTCGACACCTCAACCGCAAAGCTAAGCAATGGCGGCCCGACAGGTGGGCCGGTCGGGCTCACCAAGAAAAGCAGAGAAGATTAAGTGCGACAACAAATTTCAAGCAGGCCACACCACTCATCGCTCATCCCGTCCTGCCTCTGACGGCCCACCCACACAGCTCGCCACGAGCTGTATTTCTGTATCGTTGAAGAATATGTAGGAGAAAAAAAAAAACAGAACCCAAATCTGCTAAGTGTCCACTGTCGTACTCATGAACAAAACTCGGTGTGGCTATTCGCGACTAGGCTTGCCATATTACTTGTTGTACACATGCCCCATACCAATGGCAAGCTCGACGTCTATGTTGAGCCGTCGGTGACTGTGTACTGAGTACGCGTAGGCGAATAATAATGCTTTTAGTGAGCTAGGTATGAACACTGAGTGGAAGAAAAAGAAAAAAAGGGGAGGGGGTGGGGGGGGACTTCCGTCAGATGTGAATGCTTAGCTGCTTGTTGTTGAAGCGAGCATTGTAGTCGAACATTGCACTTTACAGCCACTCCGTATAGTACAGAAACAGCAGCGCTAGTCTCCATTGGTTGCAAGCATTCTTCCCGACAGTAACCTAAGGTAACTAAATAACTGAATATCCATTCAATGCGAAAAGCGAAGTCCGGCGTTATCGCTGAACCGCGCGCGCATAAGAAAACACCAAAACTTTAAATTCTTTCGCCGCCAACACAAATGGCCTTTGTGTTAAAAATAAGGTACTTCACTCTAGAGGATCATGTTTTTTTTTTTCATCTAACTATCAGACTCGGTAGCAAAGTGAAGTGAACAGCTATCATTTTCGAGACTTCCATTGTTCGGGGACGTTTTGCGTGCCTTGTACAGGTCGCTGTATAATAGTCTTCAAAACACTTTCCACCTTGCGTGCATAAGTGCAAGGTTGATGACCTTTCACAGCACCGCGCCAACGCTGCTCTTTTAGCTAGAATGGCAAAGTAAGTAACACGCTTGACTCCACAGAGATTGTACTCTTTGTATGATGAAGTAATATAAACAAAAAAATATATGGCTGGTCAGATCTCTAGGCCGCCAGTAAGTGTAATAGAGGGCTCGACGAGAACCAATATATATATACATATATATATATTTGTTAGAAACAACTTAATGAGCAAACAGACAATGAAGCTTAAGAAAGCATAGGGGAAGTTGCTGGTGGTATTGTAATTGTGGAGGAAGTAGAAAGGAATTAAAGTTGACGAAACGACAAACCTGCCTTCGGTGGGAACCGAACCGACGACCTTCGGATGACGCGTCCGATGCTCTACCAACTGAGCTACGAAGGCGGTCGTCCCTCCGTCCACTTTATCGGGTATTTCTGTACATATTATCCTGGGAGTGTTAGGCAGCGCCACTCGTAGCCATGACGGCGTATGTGGAACACATTTTCTTGCCAGGACGCGTCACGTAGAAACGTGAAATCCAACCAGAACGACATTTTAACGATTCAGTCAGACTTAATGACTCTTACGAAATGGTGCTGCAAATGGCAAATGAAAATTAACGCTGAAAAAACGAAACGTGTTAAATTCGGTCGCGGTGCCAATTTATTGCCGGACGCATGCTTTATCAATAACTCTCCGGTTGAAGCGGTATCCTCGATTAAATATTGAGGAGTTCTCCTGAATTACAATCTCATATGGAACAATCATGTGGAATGGATAACTAGCAAAGCATTTAGATAGCTTGGCGTTCTAAAACGTCGCCTACGTCTTGCTACTGCAGACACTAAACTTGAGGCATTTCATTCACTCTTTAAACCATCCTTAAAGTATGCTTCTAACATATGGAATCCGCATCAAGCTTACTTAACTGATAAGCTGGAGTAAATACAAAGTAAAGCCTCTAGATTTATCTCGTCCTCATATTCACGTTTTCACAGTGTGTCATTCATAAGCAGAACTCTTGGTATTTTACCGCTCGTAATACGTAGAAAATATTCCCGATTATCCTTCTTTCACAGTATTTACTTTAGTGACAGTTCTTTTTCACGCAAATTCTCTCATCCAGAAACAAACATTTCCGCCCGAAGTGACCACGATCGGAAGGTACGCCCACTAGTTGCTGGGACTAAAAAATATTTACACTCACCTCTGGTTTTATGAATAAACGAGTGGAACGCCCTTCCACAATCCATTTCCAACATAAAGGAACTAACTTCTTTCCAATCAGCTCTACTAACGTACCTAAGTCAGCAGTTCTGCCATACTAGCTGAACTCTGGTTATTAAATTTCATTTATTATATGTATTTATTTCTTGCTCTTGGAGCTACCTTTGTACGTTGTCATGTGTTTATTCATCACCCCCTATAGCACTGTACCCGACCTTTATTATTGCGTTTTGATATTATTCGATGTAGTTCGTTACTTTTTACTTTTCTTGTTTTTATTGTGTTTGCTCTGAGATGCTTGTTACCCCCTTTATTCAACCTTTCTTTATTGGCTGATTGAATGCACTGCTTCATCCACCCTCTATGTAATGCCCGAGCCCTTAGGGAAAATAAATGAAATGAAATGCCTTGCTCGGGTCGGAAAACATGCATTAGCTTGAGTGCCTCTCTTGAATAGTTGCCGAAATGAGCGCCTGAGAGAAAGTCAAGAGTTTTATTTTCTGCAACACCTTGAAAGGGTTCCATTATCTAGTTTCAGAAAAATATCATATTACGCTAAGAAATGCGGCTGATATCACATGAACGAAAACAAAAAAAAAATGGTTCTAGAATTTCTTAAGTGAAGGCATATACATGGCCGTATACAGCTAGGAAAATGCATTAGCAGCAAATATAATTCTAGTGCGCATTATACTGGGGTCTTCAAAGTGCTGAACGTGCCCGCGTCTAATGCACTGATACTTAGGGTGCACGTGTAAATGTGTTGAACTGATGTCATCTGCTCTCAGATGACATCAGTTCGAGGTGGCAGTATCGAGGTGGCAGGTTCATTAAGAGTATCACAGAAGTTTAAGATATGCGAAAAATTATACAGCTTTTATTAAAAAAAAGAGCCAGGCCTGCGCGGAACCGCAGGACAGTGACAACGTAAGCTGGAGGAGCGACGTTCTTAGGGTCCATTTTAAACGCTTAGGGAAACCAGTGCAAGTTGAGGTGGTGGGTATCCCCTGCTCCATAACTCTTATTATTTCGTCATGTAGGGAAGTACCCACTATGCCATAATTACTGCGGTATTGTAACGTGCAAATCTGTATAACTGCACATCTTAGAGAGTCTTTGGCGTCGTTTTCCCGAGAACGAACCGAACTCTCGGCCCGGCGTCGACGGCGAGCTGCGGTTTGGGCTTCTCTCTGCACAGCTGTCTGTTGTGCTGGACGTTGCCTTGCTGCAGCCGCGCACGTAGGTCTGCGATTCGCTTCTTAAGCAGCGGTCCGCACCTTGCGAGGAGGCGCCATCAAGTATATTGAAGAGCCAAGTCAGGTTGCCGTCCGAGCTGCTCACTTCGCCTGTCGCATGACTCATGGCACAATGCGACAAAACTGCTTCAAAGGGCAGGGCTTCGTAATAATCATAACGGAATAGTTGAAGAAGGTTGTTTCATAAAGATGATGTTGATGATGCCTCTGTAATGGGTTGAGAGCTACAACTCGTGTTCTTTAAAATGATTCCTCGAACTCGTTATGCAATCCACTTTCGGCGGCGTGTAGTGGCGTATTATTATTTTACCACCTAACATTACATTTGTTAATGAGATTTCTCAGCTGACGTTATGCCTTTTTAGGTCATTTAGCGATGATTTTTCAAGCACAGGCGTAGCCCAGTGAAAGAACAAAATTTTCAAGGGTTTAAATTGCCGGTCATATGAGATTCGGGTTCTTGCATATGCAGATGATGTGGCTTTTTTCTGTGGGGATTAAAGAGTGCAAGAGCTGCTCTTGCAATTACAGAAGATTTTTGTGCGACTTCTGGAGCCAGTGTTAACTTTGAAAAAAGCATAGGCTTTTGATGTGGACTATGGGCCACAACGCCGTCACACTATGCGGGAATTGAGTGGAGAAAAGACATACGCTATTTAGGTGTCCCTCTCTTACAGTACAGGAACAGCAACAATCACTGGTCGGGAGAAGTTAAGAAGCTACAAAGCAAAGCAAACTCATGGCAAGGGCGCAATTTGTCAATGTTTAGTCGCGCTGAAGTTTGCGATGTGTTTTTAGTTTCACGTCTCATGTATGGTGCTCCAAGTACTGCACTGCTCACGACTCCGCATTCAGGCACTGCATCGTGTATTTTCAGCATTTATTTGGAGCTCGAGTTATGAATCCATGAGGTGCGACAATCTGTTCGTCCCACTTGAACGGGGTGGCGTCGGATTAGTCCATCTATTTGTTAGGCAAATTGCTTGTCGACTATTTTTCTTTCGAGAAAGCGACTATCCATTTTTGCGTGAAGTGCTACAGGTCCGATTAGTTCAGCAACTTCCTAATATAGTAGTTTCATCAGATGGCATAGGTATTTCACAGGCTCCTTGGGGCTTCCTCAAGGAAGTTGTAGACTCATTCCTTTTCCTGAAAGTTAGATTTAGCCTAGAGTATATTTTCACCGCGAGTCTAAAACCGATTTCTGTTGCACTGGTGGACTCGATTTTCCCAGATCCTTTGTATCGGACACCTTATTTAAGTCGGCCTCATCAAAATGTACTTAGAAGTGTTTCGAAAATGTGTATACCTCCCGATGTCAAAACATTTTTCTTTAAACTGCATTCGGAAACACTTCCTGTTAAAACCTGGTAGGAACGCGAAGGGCTGCTTCGTGCCGTGGGCCATGAACTGTCGACTCTGTCCAAGCGCAGAAACAATTGATCACTGTTTCATTGACTGTACGGATGCAATATTTTTTTGGGACATTCTCCAGCGAACTCTTAAAAAGGACATGGACATCACTCCGTACTCAATTAGATTTCTACCGTTTAAAACGATTGCCGGTCCTCCCTATGACATGTTCATAGTGCTTGGTTTATACAGCCTATGGAGATCGAGACTGTGTGATCGCCATGCGGAAAACCCACGTTCTAGAAGATCATTCTACCGGGAAACTGTAGCCTACGTAAGAACCGTGTATGCGGTTCAAGAATTGCCGCCTAAATGGAGGCACTTGTTAGACGCATGTGTGTGTTTGCCTGATTTTTGAGTGTGGAGACGTTCTCGTCCTGATTTTTAACTTCAGTTGTAATAAAGAAAAAGACAGACAGGCGTAGCCCAGTGGTAGAATCCTTGACTGCCACGTAGAGGGTTTGGGTTCGAATCCACGCAGAGGACCAGTTAGAATACTTCTCGGGCCTGGTTATCTTTTCTAAAATTTGGGCGATAGTGGTTACGGACACTGGCGGCGGCGGCGGACAACTACGGCGTCAAAAACGGCCCTTGTTGGGGTCTCATAACAGCTTACCCTGTAGAACGATGCGCTAACGACGGTAGCAAAACTTAAAGCAGCTACGCCATGGGAAGTTGATCGTTTTATTCACTGTTTATGCTGTAGTAAACATTAATCTACTCATCGAACGCACAAGCAGTGCGTGCGCATACACAGACGACCCTAATTAAATAGTATCACTCGATCCCCCCAAATACCTGTTGTCACAGTGATGGCGTGGTAACTCCTAATGTTGAGGTCAGCGGAGTTTTTTTATAACATTTACCCCTAATGAGCTTCGTACCACTTTGGGGGAACCTGAACTCTAACAAAAGGTGCGTCAGCAGAACCGCGAACACGAACATAGCTGCCATTTCAACACATCGAGCATTTGCACCTGCCTCGGAACCTTCGCACCACATCCTGCCGCAACGTGTAACCGTTTAGCACGTTGAAAGCCATAGGCTGACATGGCCAAGCGATAGCCACTGAGTGAGCTTCATCAAGGATCACTTTTCGGTATAAATATAAAAAAAAAAAAAGAGGACGAGCAAGCAAATTCATGAAGTCTGAGGATCAGCCCGATTTCATCGGCGAACGTCACCACTGGCTGCAGCGCAGTTTGACAGCTCGAGAGATGATATAGCTTGTGTTTCCTGCCGGTGGCAGTTGTCAGCCTGCTCTATTGTCATGTCCTTGTGTCTTACATGAATAGATGCCAAATAAATAAATAAATAAATAACTAAATCGACATCCCTCCCCGAGCGCTAAGCAACGCGCGACAGCAACCAGCTAATTTTTACCTATTTTCTAGGGTGCTATGAAACCGTCAGACCTCTGTCATGCTTACGCACAAGTTTGAAAAAGAAGCCCGCGGGCATTTGCAACGCATCAGTCGCACTGCTTAAATGACTTAATCCGCCAAGACCGAGTATGGTGCGCGAATTCACTGGTCCTTATCCCCTTCATATTCTTGAACACGTGGTCTACAGAATTAGTTCCACGGTAAAGGAATGCACACCAAGCAAACCTGCATCTTAGATCACATCGCACGCGTTCCTTCGATCTTAAATGGGGGACTTCGTGCCCTTGGGCTTAATGCGGTTAATGTGGCAATAGATAGTATGCGTAAGTTCGCTTAGGTTGTTGATATAGATTTCTTTCGCGATTTCAGGAATATAAGAAAAAGAAGAAAATTAGCATTTTGAGCAGGTGTAGAATTATGGCAAAAACCAAGGCTGTCTACAATGTAGGATATCGCAAACAGGCCTGATCGGAGACCGAACGTGTTCGCTTGTCGTCGCATGCCATTGGCCTAGGCCGCGCTGACGTCGTAAGCCGGAGGGCGTGGCCATGTTTCTGTATGAAAATTGTTTGCACAGGCACGTCGAGACTATGATGAGAAAGTAATAGTAATGAATGGTTGTTGTAGATAGCACCACTATTTAAGAACCCACGTAAGCTTTTCAAGCTTACGTGGGTTCCTGTAGCAGCCACGGTGCTTCAATTTGCTCATAAGCGAGCCAATAATGTTAAATAACCGACTTAACGGTGTGTTCAAATCGAAACCGAAATGGATAGGCGCTTGGTGCATCGTATGCGACGACGTCGCAGCCTCCCCGTCATGAAAAATATGAAGATGGTGATAGGAAAATGACAGTGACGAGGTCATCCGACGCTGTATTGAGTTATGTCACCTTTTCCGAGCTTGACAACGATGATTTGAGAGCTGATGTGTCACCGTTTTGCCTTTTATGGCCAGCCTGTTCGGGTAGGCAGCGCTGAAGGTAATGACGTCAAAACCACGGCGCGGCGCGCATGGGAATCCGCTAAATAATTTTAAAATTCATCTTGAAGAAAACTAAATTGGTTACAACCGCCTGGCTTGGCGTATATATAGTGCTTACGAGAACGCCTATCGAACATTTCACTGAGATCAGCGGACATTGGAAAATCGCCGGAGTTCTTCATTAAAAAAGTCATCTTAATAAGAAGGCGAAAAACGTAACGTTTTTCATAACATAACATGAAAACATAACATAACATAGTCCCCAAGGGAACGACAAAATATGCTCGTCGAATTCTGTTGTGTTCACCGCTTGCCGACTGGCTGCATTCTCCTTTCCGTTTTCATATTTCTTGGTGATCACCCTATCACAAAATAGTGCTCCCTCAGACGAAGCAGAACGCCCAATCCTGGTAGCCGGTACCGCAAACAGCCGCGCCAAAACCGCAGCGTGCACGACGAGAACCGCGCCCTCACTTCGTGGCGCCTTGTTCGGAAAGCCTTCTGTTCGGTACAAATACCGATGATAGGGCCCTAGAAGTTATCTATGAAAATGAGACTGTAGTGTCACTGGAAGGACGCATCATTTTAGCGTAAAAGTGAAGCACGAAGTGCTAATTCGAAATAATTGGTTTGCTTATGAGTACGTGCAGAAAGCTAGAGAAATATCAAGAGATGTACAGACGTTAGTAGGCGTTGATAACCTGATCGAGAAGCGGGCAAGCGAGTGGAGCTCCAGATACTGCCGACCATATTTGGTACTGGAGCTGTCCAGCCTAATATGTCGCACAAATTAGGTCTTTAAGATGCGGGAAAGCTTTATGCGCAACCTTATTTAGGGTACATCTACGAATATGGCATATGACCGAATATGGGCCCAGCTTTCGCATTTCTTTTTAGGCTGTCATTTTTGAGGGAGTTTGTGCCAATTCTGAAGTGGTAGTTATAGTAGTGAAGGCCACTAATACTAATAACTCACAAGAATGAGAAGCCTTGTGAGTGAGTTTCCGTTTTAGAGGAGAGTGCACAATATTGTGCGACTGCGAGTAATTCTTGCGATTTCACATGGCAGAACGCTGATGAAGCAATGAGGCACGCCGTAGAGGAGAGCTCGGATTAGTTTCATCGCCTGGCACTCTTCAACGGGCTCTTGAACCGACGTACACGAGCGCTGTCACACTTCGCTTCCATTGTAATGTCGCTTCCACGCGCAGGTGTCGAACCCGAGTCCTCGAGCTTAACAGTGCGATACTTAGTCTATTAAGGTATCGTGGCCTGAAGAAAGCATGTTCTGAAGATGTTCCAGAACTTAGAAGAATGCATGCTTTTCACCGTTTTCTTCGGTGGCTTACCTCCTCAACAAATACACTACATAGACACCTGACCACTTTAGCACATCGTCAGTAAACAGCGTCTGTAAACAATAGGGTGAAAATTAAAGAATACCTGCCAAATATATATTGTGTTGCCGTGGACTACCAGCCGTTACAAGTGCACGCTGACCAATTATGAAAAATGAGCCAGGCCTGCGCAGAACTGCACGATAGTGACAGCGTAAGCTTGAGGAGCGACCTTCTCAGAGGCCACTTTGAACGCTTGGGGAAACTAGGGCAACTAGAGGTGGTAGGTATCCCCTACTCCATAACACTTATCGTTGCGCCAAGTAGGGAAGTACCCACTACGCCATAATTACTGCGGTATTGTGACGTGCAATCTGTATAACTGCACATCTTAGAGAGTATCTTGACGTAGTTTTCCCGAGAATGAACCGAACTCTCGGCCCGGCGTCGACGGCGTGCTGCGGTTTGGGCATCTGTCTGCTCAGCTTTCTGTTGTGCCTTACTAGGAGGCGCTATCAGGTATATCGAAAAGCCAAGTCAGGTTACTGTCGAGGCTGCGCACGTCGCCTGCCGCGTGATGCATGGCACGATACGACAAAACTGCTCCAAAGGGCAGCGCTTCGTAATATGGATGACGGAAATGTTGAAGAAGATTGTTTCACAATGATGATGTTGATGACCCCTCTGTAATGGGTTCAGCACTACAAACCATGCAGCCGTGTGTTCTTTCAAATGATTCCTCGAATTCGTTATGCAATCCACTTTCCCCAACGTGTTCTACCACGTAACATTACATTTGTTACTGCGATTCCTCGGCAGACGCTATACCTGTTTAGGTCTTTTAGCGAAGATTTTTCAAGCACAGGCGTGGCTCGGTGGTAGAATGCTCGACTGCCACGCAGAGGGTCTGGGTTCCCATCCACGCAGAGGACGTGGTTTGAATCCTCCTCGGTGCTGGTTACTTTTTTCTAAAATTTTGGCGATAGCGGTTACGGACACCGGCGGCGGCAGCGGCGGCGGACAACTACGGCGCAAAAAGGGCACTTGTTGTGATCACATAACAGCTGACGCTGTAAAAGTGCAATGCGCATTGGTTTGCAACCGCTGGTTAATGCAACTGTGCTTGAACCTAGGCTGACACAAGAAAGCGTGCTCTTAAGAACAAAGAACATCGCGCCTTTGGACCAACGAAGCGGCATGTTATTGTAAGGCACGTTGCTCGGAATTTGATGCCATCTACGCCAACGAGACGGGACTGCGACGTCAAACTCCCATTAAAGGGCACAAGAAGGATTCTACGAGAGCAACGTAAGCCACGCATGCAAACACTGAGATAGCGGGCCACTGGCTAAGCAAAGGACGTGCGGTTCATTTTAATATTGTGACCACTTTATTGCGGAATAATGACGAGATCAAAGAAATTTTTTAGAGCTGTGGTTCACCCTGAAAAGCTTTCAGCGTGCACTCCTACCATAGCGTTCGCCTGACGTTTAGTGCTTTATTATACGTATAAATGAATTGTCTTCCAGGATTTGTCGCCATTCGTGTACTGACGAGACCTACACCCATGGATGACGACGACACCTAGCTCTGTGCTTTGTTAGTGGGCATTTTTCAGCAAAGCCAATAAAAAGACATTTGTTACAAATGCAAACAGAACATTGCTGCTTCAGCCCCGCCACGGAGGTCTAGTGGCTATGGTACTCGGCTGCTCATCCGAGGGGTCGCGGGATCGAATCCCGGCTGCGGCGCCTGCATTTCGATGGAGGCGAAATGTTGAGGCCCGTGTGCTGTGCGATGTCAGTTGCACGTTAAAGAACCCCAGGTGGTCGAAATTTCCGGAGCCCTCCACTACGGCGTCTCTCATAATAAGAGCTGGTTTTGGGACGTTAAACCCCACATAACAACAACACTGCTGCTTCGTACTCTAAACCCAGGCGGTCTTTTTGGTTCGCACATAGCATCTGCAATGCAGTAGCCGTGTAACACGTATATATATCATTCAGGTTCATTTCAGGCTTCTTGTGCACGTACACGAACTCGTGTTCTTTCTCACTGAGGGGTCTTACGCTCCGCAAACGCCTTTCCCCAATATTTTTTCTGCAAAACAATTGCTTGATACATCGCTTAACGCAGTGCCACATCTGCATCAGGCTTCCGCCTTCAAATGTTGCAGACGTGTAATAAAGCCGAACTTCTTCATTTTAAACTGATGGGATCACAAACCACGTATTACTTTAATCCTCATGCAAATCACAGACACAAAGATGAAATACAGCTATGCACTTTAGCTTGTTCCAACGACACAAGGAAGAAAATGGGCACATTGCCCTCTTTTCTTATCTCGTGAACTTTTGAAATTATCGCTTGTACGAGCTTGTTTTCCATATTCTGCGGGAGTTATGGACTGTGTCTGACCATCCGAAACGTACGAACGGATTCCTCTATCTTTTTTCTAGTTAAGTTGAGTGAAGTCCAATGAACAAGAAAAAACAAGAACAACAGGCATAGCGATTTCTTACAGTACACGACGAGCCTCCAGTCGTCGAGCAGCGAACTGTTATCGAGCAGTGGGTTGGTAGCCTCGCAGGTCAGTAGCTTTCCGTCGTGCTCCCGCCGGGGCGTGAAGCTCACTGCCGACGTGGTCGAGTTCTCGTCCGGCGACACAAAGAGGTAGGCGTCGGAGAGCAGCTCGCCGTCCAAGCGCCAGCGAATTTCGGCTGGCGGACGCGAACCGGACGTGATGCATTCCAGCTCCACGGACTCGCCCTCGAACAGCTGGCCTCTGTTCGTGATGCGCGTTATCTGCGGCGCCACTTTGGGAGAAAAGAAAAAGAGGAAAGTGTACCAACGGCGTGGAGTAGCAGGATATGATGCTTCAGTAGAGAAGCTGCTTAAGCTAACCGTAAAATCTCTGTCGTGCTAGTTTTAACAGAGAAGCTGTTTAAGCTGGGCAGTGATTTGTCAAGCATCATGCACGTGTCATTACGTCACGTGGTTTTGGCGGAAACCTGTCACATGACATTGCGTTACGTGATATTGGCGGAAACATGTCCCACGGCATTTCGTTACGTGATTTTGGCGGGAACATGTCTCGTGGCATTGCGTTACGTGGTTTGGGGGACATGTCACGTGATATTTTGTTACGTGATTTTGGTGGGAACATGTGACGTGACACTGGGTTACGTGATTATGGCAGAAACCTGACATTGCGTTACCTCGTAATTTGGTCAAGAACATGTCACGTGAAATGCGTTGGGTGACTTTAGTGGGAACATGGCACGTGACATCACGTTACGTGATTTTAGGTAATCACGCAAAATGTTCCCGCCAAAATCACGTAGCAAAATACACGTGTCATGTTTCCGCCGAAAATGCTTAACACAGTGTCACGTGACACGTTCTCGCCAAAATATCACTTGAATGCCAAGTGCCCTGTTTCAGTAAATTATCGGCCAGCTTCGCAGTGATCTGGCTTTGCAAGACCTAGCGGAAGCTGCGTACCTTTTTTTGTACATTTGGCCACAGATTGAATTCGTAACAGACGCAAAAAAAGAAAAATGAACGTCATGAGAAAGCATGCGTCCATGGATAGTCCTCCTGGGCTGTTGCCGTGACTCGGCGCTTGTGCACTTTTGTAGAGTTTTGCATCGATGCAGTGCTATACATGCTTGCGTATTTATTGGATGTGAGCATAAAAGTACAAAAGGAAAGAATCATTTATCAACCAGCCCCGAACGCAATTTCCGCGGTATCTTAGAGTTCCAAATGATGTCGTTGAAGGGCACATGGAGATAAGAAATATCGTTTTTGAGTATGGACGCATGCGACGAAATGTCGCGATCCTCCAAAAAGTGCACAAGATAGTATGTTAAACGAGTAAAAAGAATAACACACATTCATATTGGCAGGGCAATACTACCCTAGCGGCTTTCCCCGTTGCATTTTAAACTGAGAAATATTTTTGCCTAAATTAGACCCCAATTTTATGGAATCACGAAGCATGAAGATGCATATCGTGCGAGAATCTTAGGCCATGCTTGTATATTTGTCATTTAGTTGCACTTCTGAATTTTTTAGAAGAATGATTGTGTTTCGTCCTTACTGCGAAAGCTTTCTTTATGCATCAGTCGCGCTTAGCCAAATTAATTCAATGCAGTAACAGAATATGACAATTTCTGGAGCCTTCGAGATGTGCACCGATGGCAGGCGTAGTGTGTGTGTGTGTGTGTGTGTGTGTGTGTGTGTGTGCGTGCGTGCGTGCGCGCGCGTGCGTGTGTGTGTGTGTGTGTGTGTGTGTCTGTGTGTGTGTGTGTGTGTGTGTGTGTGTGTGTGGTGTGTGTGTGTGTGTGTGTGTGTGTGTGTGTGTGTGTGTGTGTGTGTGTGTGTGTGTGTGTGTGTGTGTGTGTGTGTGTGTGTGTGTGGTGTGTGTGTGTGTGTGTGTGTGTGTGTGTGTGTGTGTGTGTGTGTGTGTGTGTGTGTGTGTGTGTGTGTGTGTGTGTGTGTGTGTGTGTGTGTGTGTGTGTGTGTGTGTGGTGTGTGTGTGTGTGTGTGTGTGTGTGTGTGTGTGTGTGTGTGTGTGTGTGTGTGTGTGTGTGTGTGTGTGTGTGTGTGTGTGTGTGGCTCGACATCGAACCGTGGAATTAAGATGGGTCGAAGAGCCTACGGTAGGCGTTCTCGACATATGAAAAGCCATTTACGGCTATCCTTAAGGGCGCATATACCACCGTTGCATTTTGCCGATGCTAACTTAAGCGGCTCAAACTTGTAGTATAACGAGAAAGCACGAACGAAATTATGTTAATAACCACATAACGGTGACGGAACAAAATTATGGTAGTGACGGTAGTAGTAGTAGTAGTAGTAGTAGTAGTAGTAGTAGTAGTAGTAGTAGTAGTAGTCGAAGAAATTTCGCTGTTAAGGTATAGACAGCAAAATGGATGAGAGAAAAGAGAGGGAAAAAGAGAGGGATTAGAGAAAGGAGAGAGGGGAAAAGAGAGACGTAACGACATTAAGAGAAAAGTGGACCTGGCAGGCAACGTATGATTAGGACAGATAGACGACAATCAGTAAGAACATTAAAATGGAGTAATCGTCCATATATCTTGGCATAAGAATATCTTTAATACCTCCGGCGATGAAAAATTACTCTTTCACAATATACATATGTAAATCAGATCTGGTGTTATAATAAGCCTATGGATGCTCCACAGGCTCTTTTTAAAAAGAGCAGTTGACTCTCCTGGAAATTGATGATCCTCTCCAAATCCGAAATTATGGAAATGTGGTGACATTTCTGGAAAAGAATTGATTTCTATAAAGGTTTCGGATCCTGCTCATTGGACAAAAAAAAAAAAGAAGTTCAATAAGAGTGACTGAAGATGTATGAAGAAAGGGGAAGCGAGGCCGTGGACAAGGGAAAGCCAGATGGAAAGATGAAATTAGAAAATTGACATAAAATTTATGCACGACAGGTCAGAACCGATATCTGAAGCTGGCAAAGTTATGATGATGATGATGACGATGATTATGGAGGTCATCACCATCATTGTTATCATAAGGAGGATGAGGCTCCGTTCCAGGATTACTGGACGTCAAAAAATTTCACAGGTTCAGGGTAAAATCCAGGCTTGAAGCGATTTTAAAAATGTTGAAAAGAATCAAAGACGGGAAATGTCACCAGAGGCAACATTTTCACAAGTGGCCTCTTCTTGATTTTTACAAGTTTTCGCGCTGACAAAGGCACGATCACTTGCAGAAACGTTGCTTACATTATGTCCTTTGAATCGTTTCCCAATAGATGCATTGATTCCAGAACGGTACTTTCGAGGAGAGCTCAGAAGAACCGGCCACGTTTATGCAATGCGGCCAAAGGGCACTTTCAACCGCCTCCTCCACCCCGCCCCACTTTCGAAAAAACGAAACCTATCTGTACAAACACCAACAAGTATTCGCAACGCAGACTGATGTAACGCTTGCTCTCATGGTACCCCTGATAGCGAGAATTACGTGATAAGCATTATTTGTCGGTTGAACAATATGAGGCAAGCACCACACTGCCTCTGAGGCTCCGTGATCTCATGGTACGTTATCTGGGGATTCATGCAAATCCTAGGAGACATCAATAATATGGGAGACTGCGTGGGTACAAAGGGCACCCTTATCAACAAGGTCTTTGTCGGCAATGATAGAACGTCCGGAACGACGACACCATGTCCTTGTTCCATAGGATGGCGATAGAGTGTTATCGATTTCCTGTACAATAACTGATGGGGCCACGATTATCAGGCACGCACGCCCTGTATTGGAGGGCTCTGTAGTAACATTGACCCCCTGAGGTTCTTTAACCTGCACTAAATCTAAGTACCAGGGTGTATTCTGCGTTTCACCACCATCTAGGAGGCGAGAATGCCAGAGGCCCATGTACTGAACGTTGTCAGTGCACGTTAAAGAACCCCAGGTGGTGAAAAAAAAATTTTTTTTTTTGCGGAGCCCTCCACTGCAGCTTTTCTCTACTTTCTCTTTCAGTCCCTTTCCGCTGACCCCCAAGGACGCTTAGCCGCGTTCCCGGCAGGGGCTGCAAAAATTAGCGTGCATCCTTTGAGCACACATCGTGCGACCTGGAGGCAATTAGTCACTTTGCAAAGACGCTGCTCTGCCCCCAAACACGAATTATTCCTCTGCTGGATAATCAGTGACATGGTGCAAAATAATACAGCGGTCCCACAGTCCTGACAGTGTTGATGCCGTTGCATGTTACATCGCGAATGTCACTGCGACCCGTTTTGTTTTTAATCGCCAAACCTTGTGTTGAGCTGTTAGGCGAGATATACAAAAGTATATTGGTTGTTTATCGGATATTAGAGAAACAACAAACACATAAGGTTGCTAGAAAACGCGGATACCTCCTTGACTGTCTTAAATCTTGCATTGTCGCCACAGCCCAGATGCCTGTCTCGAAAAGAATTATTTCTACATTTACGGCGGTACATAAGATGGGCCTTTGTCCGCAGGCTTCTTGTACCAACGCTTCATGTCAGTGCATGAGACAACCAGAGTCTACTTGTGAAGCCTACGAGGACGTTGTGTAAAATCACGCTATGAATTATTGAACGAGGATTTATGCCCTTAGATTAAGAAAACGTTGAAAAGAAACCACCTCACTTTCTTAGCTGTTTTAAGTTTCTGCAGTCACTAGAGAGAAACATATTTATGCAGTGTTACGCGCAGATGTGACTATAAGCAGTTAAGTTGATTTTATTTTCATTTAGTACCTCAATGCCGAAAAAAGTACCATGGATGAGGAACCAAATTCTCCTTTTATTGAAATTAACTCGCTTATTCGAAGCCGATGTGTTAACTGTCAAATCCGACAGATTTCTGCGAAGGCTTTCTTAGATGATTTGCTAAATGCGACTTCTTCACCGCGAGAAGGTATTTCAGGAACGACTTCTGTTGCTTACAGTCGTAGCCGTCACGCGTTTAACGGAGCAGGAAATGTAGTTACACAAACCGCACCTGTTTGAGCTTTGAGAAACATTGTCCGCTCAAGCATATTGTGCAGAAAAGTGCAGCAGATTAGATATCATTATAAACATCTATATATGTGCAGCTTGGATGCCCAGAGCACAGCGGTCGAACATGAGAGTTAAAATAAATGATGGTTACCTGAAAAGGTCCTGGTAAAAGAGCGGTAAAAATAAGTCTGGAGGTTGCACTCCATGGGTAGACAAAGCTTGGAAAAAGTACACATTATCGTTTATTTATTGTCTAATCAACAACAACAACAACGACGACGACAAAACATTATTTAACTTATTGTGACTAAAGTGCGAGCAAGTACGTTTCCTACATTTTTTGACGTAGGCAAAGCAGCCATCTTTAGGCCAAGGAATCGTCAAATATAATTCGTTCCGTTCTATTTCGTGGAAGAAACTCTTTGCAAGAACGGGTCCGACCTATTCGCTAGCGGCTTTTGTCTTCCGAAGATTTATCGTTGCCATTTCTTGTGTACTATTTCAAAGCACATGCCTGCACGTGCAATGATGGAAGCTTAGTCTCAACTTCGTAACTGTAATTACCTTGCCAGTTTCCTTGTGAAAACTTATAAATGTAATAAAGACATGATCTCACAGTGAACGTAGTCAAGGCAAACTTATAAACTATACAAACCATGCTGAACTATATGCCACAAGAGTCGGCCTAACTCTCTTGTATACTAGTAATTCCGCATAAGTAGTTGGACCGCATGCATTGTACAAGTAAGCTTGCAGTAGTCTGAGTATTTCAATATTCCGTGTTTACACTCGAAGCATGGATACAGGAGAAATAAATATTCTTATTGTTTCCCTCTGCACGCACTAATGACAATGTTCTTTGTTTCCTTTTCTTTGCATGAGAACTGCGAGCATTGCGAGTTCGTCCTTGAATGCCATGGGCTGATGTTTCTGTGTGTGCAGAGTACAGGATGTTAGCGTTATTGTGCTTTCGCTAGTTATCTAAGCAAGAGTGCATTCATATGCGAAGAAAAAGAAATTCATAGCGTGAGTTTGTCTTCTGAAGTGTGTCCAAATATTCATTGTATGCTTGGTGGCTGTTTCGCGCACGAAGCAAATTTCAATAAACGAATTCTCCTAAATGATCTACCCTATATTACCCTTCTTTTCCTAGCGTCCGATTCGATTTTTGGCCCTTAACTCTTATTATACGTTCACAAATATAAGTTTATGTAAATCTCACTAGGAAGAAGATCGACACGCATGAGCACGTTCGACTGCGGAGATCTTACTTGCGTGATCCCGAAGATTCATTTATTTTATTTGAAAATAGACATTGGAAGTCATTAAGTGATTCTGAGGAAGTATATCTCGCAAGAAACGTATTACCAAGTACTTTTCACTATGATTTTGAAATATCTACACTAACATGACGATACCATTTAATCAATATTCACATAAAAATGAATTCGCCAAAAAAAACCCACTAAAATGTATAGAGAAAGTTCGACTGTCTTTTGTAAATAATGTAAAGGCGTTGAAGAAAGTACAGAGGTTGAAGGAGTGCGAATTCTCGCCCACTGGCTTGACCACACTGCAAGGATGCATTACACGATCCTGTTTGATTTTCACCATGTTTTCCAGGGATGATGTACACAGAGCTATTTCACCACTAGTCTAGTAGTTGTGGCGTTCGGCTACTGATCCCAAAGACGCGGAAACGAACCGCGGCCGCGGCGACTACATTTCGATAAAGGCGAAATGTTGACGCGCGTGTACTGCGAGATGCCAGCGCACGTAAAAGAGCCTGAGGTGGTCCAAGCTTTCAGAGCCCTCTACTACGGCGTGTTTCACAACCTTATACTGGCTTTTGGACATAAAACCCCACAAATCAATCAATCTCTCCCATATGTGAATATTTCTTACAGTCAAACAGAGTACGCCAATGTTGTGCGGCCATCTCTATCAAGTATGTTCCATGTCGTTCTCGTAAGGTGATTGCACAAAACGTAAAAGTGAAAGCTGTCATACCTTGATAGCTTAATTGCATGATTTCTACACCCTAATTTAAGTTATTCATGATGGACTTACAAATGCCATGACAATGTGCACTATACTAAACGCATTTTATATGCCAAACCAGAATTTCACCTGTACTTGACTACACTACGCACCAGCGCCAACATCTGCCGTGGGAATACATGTCTTGCGAAGCAGTCGGCGAAGAAATCGCGTACGCTGAGTTATTCGACATTCATCCAACTGTTAGCTGCAGGATCAGCGTCTTTGTGCAAGTTCAACAGCTGTGTGTGCAACGTGAGCTTACCAGGTACATCGACAGCACCGTGGTCACTAAAGAGTAACTCATGGTACGACGTAATATTGGCGGTTACGTTAGCACACAGAAGTCCGCTCGCCCTGCCACGGTGGTTTAGTGGCTATGGTACTAGGCTGCTGATACGACAGTCGCGGGATCGAATCCCGGCCACGGCGGCTGCATTTCGACGGAGGCAAAATATCGGGGCCCGTGTGCTGTGCGATGCGAGTGCACGTTAAAGAACGCCAGGTGGTCGAAATTTCGGCCACCGCTACAGGGTCTCTCATAATCATAACGTGGTTTCGGGACGTAAAACCCGAGAAATCAACAGACGTCTGTTATGTCGAGAAGGTATGCTTGTTACTGTGCGCTGATGTGCACGTTGTGGGTGCCGTTTTGTTGGAATGCCCTTGCGAGATAGAGCAAAGTTCCACCAAGGTATGCTGAGTGATAGTAGCACAGTATATGTATCGCTCATTACAGCTTAATAAAGGCACTTAACGCGCACTAAATGCGCAACTCACGTAGGACCAGTATTGTCCCCACAAATCCTGATGCGATATGTTTGTTTACAATACGTGCCCACGGCGGAAGAGTGACCATAGACGAGTAGTAACTCGCTTGCTTGGCACACAGCGGGGTCTGGTTCGACTCCTATACGCACCTACCGCGGCGTTGCTTGCAATAGAGCCCGTCCGTCTGTGTCAGTATGCTGGCTATGTCGACGTTCTAATAGCAAGCTTCAAGCAACGGCATGGCTTCCTTTGCTTAATGGACGCCAAGTCTGTTTTCAAGAAATTTTTAGTGTCCATATTGGTCGGGCCTTGATAGAAAGAGAATGCTATATCAACAGCCAGTCACCTGTGGATAGCCGCATACCTCGGGTATTACACTATGGGTATTAGCGTCACGTGAACGTATTATCGTTAAGTGCTACGTGCAAAACAAGTATGTCAGGATAGCAATATGACGATATTTCATGTTCGTCGTGTATTCATAGTACACCGCTTCAATTTTTCCTTGTACCGTATGAATGGGAAGCAAGGATCCGCGCTTATGCGTATGCGTTCATCTTAAGTTGATATTAAGCTTGCCTCGGTCAAACAAGGATTGACCCGAGACGCAAGTGCACCCAAGGTGTTTTCTGCATTCGGTCACCTTAGCAAATACCTGTAAGAATACGTGTAAGAAGCAAAAACCGTTTATCACCATATCCACAACAGCATGCCCCAAGTGTGATCTGAGGTTGTTGAAACTACAGCGCATTCCTATATTATTTGTGTATTTGCCTTGTCAAAATTGCGCAATCAGCCATTTTATTAACAAACTCGCGTTCCGAGCCAGAACGTCCACGCCTGCGGATGGATTTTTGATAATTTGAATTATTTTCGGTAAACACTTCAGCGTATGTACTGTAGAAGGGGAATCCAGATAATAACGAACAAATGGTCTGGGCACCATTCCCAAAGAGAGAGAGAGAGAGAACTTTATTGAACAAGTAGGTTGATAAAATTTATTTTACGTCTAGGATTTGGACATATAACAGGGAACATAAAGGAGGGCAAAAAAAAATCGTTTGTCTGAAAACAAAAATATTGAAATTTCGGTCCCCAAAGCACTTCGAAAGTTTGGCGATTTCTGAATTTTGACTGTGCTATAGCGAAAAATCCGCGTGCTTTTTGATCGCTACATTTCTTTTAAAGGAAGAACAAGAGCCACTGCCATTATATGTAACTAGCATGTTATTACACTTGGCCACGGCAGGAATTTTGGGAAAGAGATCTCAAACTTGGCACACGGACCAATGTTGCTGTAATTGAGGAATTTATTTCCGCAGGCATACTAAGCTGAGTACAACGAAACTCGGTGGGAATTAACTTTTATCTATAAACTTTCTCGCCAGACAACTTTTGTTGTGCTGTCATGTGCCGTTCTCTAATAAAGTTGCCCTTAAACGTAAGTGTTTTGTCATAAAGGACGAAATTTGAAAATAGTTTACTAAGAAAGGCCACCTTTAACTTTTCCTTGAAAAGTACCCTCGTTGATTTCAAGGACCTCTTCTACCATTGTGCTTGAAGAAACGTTGCATTATTTTTGTTCCTAATAAGTTACCACGCGTCAAGTGTGACGAACTCAGCCTAGCGGGCACGCCACACATAATGGGCTGAAAATCGGTCGCAGTTCGTTAAAAAATGACAGTATCTGCCATAATCACTTGTAAACCTTTTAATAAGAACAAACGCACTGCAGGTAGCATGATGCATCAGGCGTTTTCTTGTCATCGGGCGTTTACAGAACACGAGCAGGCTCATAGTGGCGGGCGCCTTACGTTTTTTCCTTGCCGCTTTGAAATGGCGGCGAGCTCCGATTGCGTGTGACATTGCTCAAATGGTGCGTGAGACTACTCTAGAAGTGATGCGAAGAAAATCTCTGCTGTAAGTAGTGTTTTTTTTTTTTTTTTTTGACAGCCGCTCTGGTCAACCATGCTCGTTTTATTGCTGCCTCTGTTACTGTATGATGATCTGACCTCTACAAAAATGAAAAGCGACTGCGTACACCTTAACGCAAGCAGATGACACAGGAGGACCGAACTTTGCACTGATTGAAAGTTGCACTATGCGTTCAGGCTAGGTGAACAAAAAGTGCGGCTGTTAATTTTCACGTACCGAAACACTGGACTTAATAGGATGGTGTCCGAGTCGTTTAGGCATGTAGGTTCCGCTGATAGAAAATTTTATTCTAGTGCATCTCTAGATATCCAACAGAAGCTACGCATTTAGCGCCATATATTGCGACTGTAACCATCAGGGTAGAAGACGCATACACTAGCTGTACTGAAGGCCCTCTCCGCTCAACGTTAGCTGGATTCACTTGAGGCTATCGCGTTGTCGTTCGACACTGCGCGTTCAAGCGGTGTCATCTAGCAGCAACTCATCTCCCCGCAATGTGATCGAAGCATGAGTGACAGATAAGCCATTTGGCGTTTCTTAAACTTTATATTGTTCAACATTCTCGAACTTATTTCAACACGCATAATTCATATTTTGCGCACCGACGAAATTTATGTTCAAATCCGCATAGGTGCAACGCGTGAAGGTCGGGATAGGAAAGTGGAACAAGAACTTTGGCTTCTGGATGACATCCAGTATGGTTTCGTCATTAATTAAAGCGATGTGCAGCCTTTTTTTATCTATTAACGGTGCGGTCTCATCTTTAAAAATGTAAAAGTCGACTGGCGGAATGCAACAAACAGTTATTTATGCCGGGGATCTTAAGCCGTCAATTTTTATCTACAAAGCAACTATGTTGCTGAAGAAGGTAGAGTTGCACAGTAACCGTGCTTAATTTTTTCATAGCGCTGTATATTAGTACGAAACGAGTAAAAATTTCAAAGGGCTTTTTGTCAGCAGGAAACTGAACTGATTCCTTCACAGATTACTGTGAATGAAACCGCACGGTCCCCACACGAAAGCCGATGCGGCTATCTCTTTCGGAATCTGTTGCCGTCATTCCTCGGACATTGAAGGTGCGCTCGCTCAATTAACCTGCTCAAAGACTGCGGACTCCATCTACATATAAGGGTAGGTGCACAATCGTGGAAATGCGTGTGGTCCTTCTGGTAAAACACCAGTTCGTACTTCGAAAGAAAAGGAAGCCGAGGGGCGCCGCTAACGTCCGCCCACCGCGCTTCTGCCTCACACATCCCAAGCACGAGGAGACACACCGCAGCGTTCGTCATCCCTCGTCTTCCGGTCAAGGCGACGCCTCTCGATGCACACACACAATGCGAGCGCGCATCGTTAATGAGCTAAAAGGTCTTTTGCTAAGCATGACGTCCCTGTAAAGAAGGGAAGAGCAAGCCAGATCGATATAGTTGTGTACAGAGCCAACGGCGTAAACCAGGCTCGTCAGCACTGGACGCCGGGCAGACTGATGGGGCGCCGGTGGAGGCGAAATCTATTCGCGAAGCCAAAGGGCATTAAGCTCGCGTTAGCGGGCTCTTCTCCGGCTGCCGCATTCATCCCGCATCGGAGGACAATGCACAAAAAAAAATAAATAAATGAAGGCATCGAACTACGGTGTGGGAGGGTAGAAGGAAGGGGTTGAGGGGGGGGGCAGGGGGGGTGAATGTAGGACATGGAGTGTTTGCTCACCCATTTGGACGTCGCGACGCGGGACGCTGTGTCTGTGGCCGCTGCCCGAAGAGGAGGACGAGGCGGTGACGGCGCCGTGAAAGCCGAGACGCCAGAGAAGCAAGCAGAAGGTCCGGTAGCGTAGCAGCATCGGCACTACTGGACGGAGGAGTCCCGCCCGCCAACGGGACACGACGGAGTGCGCGGCTGCGTGCTGCTCCGCACTCGACCAGCGTCGGCACTCAAGTGGACCGCCACCAGCCGAACCACAGAGGCACCACCTCGTCGGCGCTGGCACGTAAATGAGAGCCGCACGCGGGGGGAAAAGGAATGAGAGAACAAGGGAGAGGCGAAGTGCAGAGTAGGGGACAGGAAGTAACTGGCGGCGGAAGAGTTTTTTGGTCGCTCCAGGCAAAGCGAGAGAGAGTGGAGCGACACAGTCTCGCTCAAAAAGCACTAGGCCGGCTACGGAATGGGGGAAAAGAAGGGGGATGAAATACTGAAACAAAATACAAAGAAATGCTTTCAGCCTCTCTTTTCTCGTTGCGAGCTGACGTTCGCCGTTCGCTCCTCTGTTCTTCGCTCGTGCACAGGGACGGAAAAGTGAGACGAAACGGAGGGAGTGGTGGGGAGAAAGGGAGTCGGATGCTTATGTCCTTACGCGCTAATCTGGACGTGGTCCCGAACGCCGATTCGCCGCTGCACCGCGAGAGTTGCAAGCGGCAGAGCGACCTGCGCGGCGATGAAGGAGTCTTGACGATCTGCGTAAGTATCCGGCGATCAGTTGCCAGTATTTTGCGGGAAGGAGCGCGCACGCAAATCTGCCGCCGCCTTCCAGTTCGGCTGCTGCTGCTTCTGGTGCGTCCACTGTGGGATTGCGCCGGCCGTACGCCAAAGAGCGCTCGCTACCGCCGCCGGCTCATTGGGGCGATTGTGCGCGACCGTGTACGTGTGTGCCTGTGCGTGCGTGCGTGCGTGCGTCAGCGTCGAGAGAAGAAGGAATTTGAGAATTCCGACACAAAATAGGGCGGCCGCCGGTCCACCCCGCGCTCCACCAGCGCCGATGTGTTTGTGTGCGCGACGTTAGCGGCGGTGGAGGTTACGGTCATTAGTCGTCGCCGAGATGCAGGGAAACGACAGATGGCAGAGAAGTTCTTAATAAGGGTCGCATGAATTGATTATCAAGTGAAAATGATCGCGCCCGGCGGTTCCGGCAGGGCGGAATGGGGTGGTCTCGAATTAAGAATACTGCCCCGCCGCCGGAAGCGGTAGAAAGAGCAGAATGGGCGTTTGGGTGAGGGCACCGGGAAGGGAGAGGGATGGGAACGAAGTAACGGCGCCCTTTGCGGCAACGCAAAGTTAAGGAGAAGATGGGAAAAAAAAAGAGCGGGGATTGCACGGCACTAGGGGAGAGCATAGGCATTAGCGCTGCTTTCACCCTTGCACCCACGAATAGAGTTAAGATGGCGACGCGTGGACGGGCAGGCCATCTGCTTGTTTTCAGCTTACCCGGCGACTGGCGGAGATTTCGCTTCGCAGGAAGTATTTACATAATCGTGACTGCACCTCCCACTCATTTTCAGGCCCGAGCTTTTAGGGAGCCTTCTTCAATTTTAGGCGAATATTCATTTGACGCGTGGAGGGAACGAACGAGAGCCCTTTCCTTCCCCTGTCTCTCTTTCCTTTTTTTTTTCTCAGCAAGAATGAAGATTGTTCGCCACTGAGGCGCCACCAAGCCTGTCTATATATGCCTACGCACCGGACTACTGTTTGATGGTTTTTCAAAAGTAGCGCTCGCAAAGCATCGGTACGGTGCAACGCTTTGTTTCATCTAATGAACTGTGTAATGAGCGCAGCTAAATTTTACAATCAGCATCCGGGTGCGTGCTTTAATTACTCCCCGCCGCTCGTGGCAATAAAGATCTAGGTCTTGATGACTGCCCCGACGATAATGACGTATACGAAGTTAAAACAAAGATACTGCGTTCTTCGTAGCCGCTTTACCTTTAATGTATTGAAATGAAGGCGGCGTTTGTTCTTTTGGGCACGTAAGTGCGCGATCGCCAAAGCAGATGTCTAACCCTAATTCTAGGTTTCCGTTATGTTGTTATACGAACGTTTCATTCCCTGTAGCATTACATTATTTTATGCGCTAACATCAAGAAAGTATATTTAATACTTCTATGTCTGTTATAATTGCGCAATCAAGACATTCTGCATCACATATAGGGTGTACTCGACAGATCTAGCGCTTTTCTTTATCATAAACACAATATTTTAACTGTAACTCAAGATCAGTGGGGCCTTGATTGGAGGGCTCCGGAAATTTAGACCACCTGGGGTTCTTTAACGTGCACTGACAACGCACAGTACACGGGCCTCTGGCATTTTCCCTTCCATCGAAAATGCGACCGCCGCGGCCGGGATCGAACCCGCGTATTTTGGGTGGCAGCCGAGTACCGTAACCACTACACCACCGCGGCGGACAAAGAGCGTTTCCTTAGTCAACGCGCGCCTTTCGCTCTCTCTGTCTCTCTCTCTCTCACACAAGACAGCAGATGGAAGAGTGAGAGAGCTCGCGCGCCGGGAGGCACGCGCCGAGGGCGCGCCTCCCGCACGTAGCATCATTCATTTCTTTGAAGGTAACGCGCTACTAGGAACAACGGACGGACAGACCCAAACCTTAAGGAGCTTCGCCCCTAAAACGAAGGGTGCCGCCCCATCCGAGAGAGCATGTTGTCAGAAATGTCTTTCGCTCCTGTCAGCGGAATGTACATTCTGGCCTTGAGGCAGTTATCCAAGGTAAGGCATCGGGCACCAGATAGGGAATGCCTGTGAGGTTTAGGAAGATGCAGGCTACCGTTAGGCGTACGCCGCACGTCGAACAGTCCACCGAACCTAGTAGCAGGGAATTTCGGTGGGCATTAGTTTTTCAATGCATTCTCATCCAATAGTCCAATTCAAGTCGTAAGTCGGGATGACAGGTGAAGTATGAGAACGTTCCGATGTTACAATGGCATACGTGACATGATGATCTCTGGTATTGAGCGGGGAAATTGGTGCTTGCGTTGAAAATTGTTTCAACGGGCCCATTAACGGTAGTATTGTAGCTGTAGTATTGTAGTACTTGCGGTAGTATTGCAGCTGTCTACTTAATGAGGGGTCGAGCAGGGGGAGGAAGTCGTTGCATTTCTTTACACACTGCTCAAATGACCAACCATTACATACGACAGAACTGATTCTCCTTGACACAGCGCGACTTGTGCATATGGGAAATCAATCAATCAATCAATTTTATTTCAACATTCATACAATGTTGAGGACGTAGTAACAACAAACGTAGTAACAACAAACGCACGTAGTAACAGCTTTTTCTGTGATCCTTTTAATAAGCATTGACAAGTTAGCGTCTGAAATGCCGGATATCACACCTGCAATGACGTCCTTGCCAGGTGGAACATAAGAGCGGAGATGCACGCTATCAAGGTCAGTAAAATCGCGCAAGGTCTTTAACTCGAGCAGATTCTCAACATCTCTATAGCCAAGATGTTCCTGCTGGTGTTGACCCTGATGTCCCCTATTGTGTTGGTAACGAGGGCCTCTAGATGCATGGATACTCTTTGCCTGTTCAAGGGCCTAATGGTGCTTGTGCCGAATACTGACACGAAAAGAATTGTGAATGGCTCAGGCCTTCTATTTGTCCTTTCAGCGGGACCACTTGAAAATGGTTACACCCTCGGGAGTTTTCTGTAGGCCCTGCGGCTCATTAAAAGTTCGAAGTGGTCGTCAGACGACGCATCACTGTCGTTAGAGTGAGTCATGGTGTCGTCGCTGTCCGTGCTGCTCCTGTCGCCTTTCCGCTTTCTGGAGGCGGACGCCGAAGACGCTGCTGCGCCAGGAGGACCCGTGCGGGGCTGCCTTACTATACGAAACGGGCTGGTGACGCTCAGTGGTAACGGAAATGAAAATAAAGAGAAGCTATTCGGAGCTCAAAAAAAAAAAGCGTTTGGCCTCAAAGAAACTTCGTCTTCGTCCTTATTTAATGTACATCCATAAACTAACAGGGACACAAAGGAACTAAGGAACGGGCAAGCCAAGAACCACCACAAGAGGGGCGCAACGCATTGCTACTCTTTCGCGGTGGAAGGAATAAATATAGGAGATAGAGAGAAATTAAGTGGAAGAAAAATGGACAACAAGAAAAAATGTGACAAGATGAATAAAAGTGCTTCGGTGAGTGATGGAATAGACTGCCTGCACCGAGCTAAGCCAAACCTGACTTGAGGGGAAACGCGATGGTCGTGTTCCAACTGGGACATCAAGCCACGCGGCACGTTCATGGCTGCCAAGGTATCCGTAAAGCCTGAGAGCAAAAGGGGACAATCAGAGATCCTTGCCCGGAACATAACGCGTTCGCTCGCAGCAAGATCATCAAGCAGCGAGCAACATGCCTAAACCACCGCTAATGCATTTGCAGGCAAGTGTTATGGACAATATAGCTGCTTATCGTAGCGACAATCGCTCTTTGGTAGTGTTGCCGTGCCCTCGCAAGTGTGGTGACATTTTGCACTGAATAGCTTGCATGTGTCACGGGTACGTGCCTGAGCTCGACGAGGAACAGTAATTTCTGTCCAGCTTGGGTTTTTTATTGCGGTAGCATTTATATGGACCGTCTCGAGGATTTTTTGCCGTCGCCGTAATGTCCGGTATAATGTCGTAAATGTCAACTCCCCCCCCCCCCCCCCGCCCCTCGCATCGCACCTTCTTCCCGCGGGTAAGAGCACGCGAGCGGGGGGACGAACGCGGCTGAAGCAAAGATCAAACGAGCCTGACCCATCTCCGTCGCTCGGAGCGCGGATGCGATAATATCACTCCGCTCGGTAGACCTGCGTCGAAGCGGAGGGAACCGCCCCGCCCATATTTAACGAGCATCAACAGACGCGATAGAAAGAGGGGAGCTGTCGCTTGAGCAACAAGTGTGGACATTGTGCTGTCGCCATCGCTCGCGCGCTTTCACGGCAGCCTCGCATAGAAGTGCCTCGCATACAGTCGCAACGGCGGCAATGCCCTCTAAACACAGCGCTCACGCGAATGCGTTTACGAGTGCTGTAAGAAATGTGCTCGCTTGGTGCCGCTGTACTGGACTAAATTTCTCGACGGTGCAAGGTACACGTCGCTGAGCGCGGTCGTGTGGTGTGAAGTGCGTGCCAGAAGACATCAAAACAACATGACTTAGCTCGCAGCTCTGCAGGGCCGTTGTCTCTGCCCCTCGACCGTCGCATGGTACTTTACGCGACCAGATGCTTACTTAATAAGCCCATGTTCACTACAATTCAGATTGCTCCTAAAAATGCTACTCTTACTTCGTATGTTATATCATGCATTGCTATCGCATTCACTGCTTCGTCCTTCTGGCGAAACCGTGATTTTTTTCCTACGCCGATGTGGACGACTTACACGACCGCGAAACAAATCGGACAAGACAAGCTTTGCTTTCAAAAGCAATGTATGCGGGCAACATTACTGCGGGCAGTGTACGCGGGCAATGTACGCGTGCAACATTACACCATATATCGACGAGATCAGAGCCGCCCACCCATGCGCACGCAGAGCTCTATCTTGGAAACACAGTCAAAGAAAACACTCGTTTAAGTGATACACGCTGTGTCCCCTGTCCCCGCTATTTTTAGTGCAGTACTTTGATCGCTCTCCAAACGTGATCGCTCGTGCGGATACGAAAACATGGGCGACTTTTCCCCGTATGTCATCAAAGGGAAGACCCGTTCTTCTCTCCTTCCACAGTGTCTACTGAGCGAAAAGCGCGCCTCAAACAATGCTGATGAAATCCTTGTCACGGGCAGTAGTTCCAGCAGATAACCACGATACGGGCTCCACAAGGAGGGAAAGAATGCAAACAGAGATTGAATGGAGGTCTCTTAAGCCGAGCAGAGTACAATGTTAACCGGTACGATTGCAACAAAGCTAAAACGCAACACTGCAAGCAATTTCGAAATTGATTCAGTGGTAATTCCCTTTCAGTCTTCTGCGTAGTTCGATGTTGCCTCTGCACACAATGGAACAGCTGCTGTCAAACGAGAAACCTGCGTGACATATTAGTGGTCTGCCGTCTGTGGCGCCTGCTCATGACCGGGTACAGGAGGTACCATAGACATTCCAGTAGCTGCTGGTGTTTCCGCACGGTGAATCGAGACTGCTTTTTGAGCGTTTTCTTTGCAGATCTCTTTGCGCTAGAAACTCTCCTTACGTGGATAACTTTGTAGCGTGCGAATGCGATTGATTTGTGAGGTTTAACGTCCCAAAACCAGCTCTGATTATGAGAGGCGCCGTAGTGAAGGGCTCTGGAAATTTCGACCACCTGGGGTTCTTTAACGTGCACTGACATCGCATAGTACACGGGCCTCAACATTTCGCCTCCATCGAAATGCAGCCGCCGCGGCCGGGATTCGATCCCGCGACCTTCCGATCCTAACGTTGGAATGCGGTCAAATCCAGTAATGCTTAACTAACTTAATCATAGTGACACACAGACACAAACGTCGACCCACCGGGCACGAAATGCCGCGATGTGTTTACTCGAAATGATGACTCCAAGATTTCTTTTTCGAAGGAGTCTCATCAATGTAAGGCAGAAGGCAGTGATGTTCTCGTACAAGCTAACAGAATTTCTATTCGCGAGGTCGAAAACTGGCTATTTCGAACATTCCATTCCCCCATGTAAATACGTTCCCCGAATGACGCACTGAAAATGATGTTCACAGTGGCGTTCAGAAACAACAGGCACAAGCGTCGTTGTAAGGGCGTTTTGCAGGTTTGCTATGCGGGCAGGAGCTTGTCTGAAAACCAGATCACAGGGGTTGATGTTGTGCTGGCTACATGCGGTGCAGGCGACTTTGCGACCCGGAAGCATCATAGACGTCGAACTACGGACAGCGCCATCCCGGAAGTCACGCCCTCACAGTGAGGTGTGGTGAGTAACTCGTGGGATACTGCTAGTCGGCATATTTCGTAATATTAACGCCCACAAGTGCGAAATTTCTTGCATATCGCAGAGCTTTCGTTGCTTCTCCGCTGAAATTGAGAAGCAAAACTTCCCCGAAAAAGTGAAAGTTTCCTGTACGGAAAATCGTTGCGGAATGTACTATCAAGAAGGGAACCGAACCAACAAAGCAATAACGCAAATAGCCTAGAGTATGGAAACTACAATTTTTAGGTTTACGTAAATATTTTATCCTGATCTCAAGCTGAAGTCGTCAAGCCATCATCGTCGTCGCCGTCATCATCGTCATCATCATCAGCCTGTCTACGCTTACTACATGGCAAAGGCCTCTCCCATAGATTGCCAATTATCCTGGTCCTGTGCTAACTATGCCCGATTTATCACCGCAGACTTCTTGATCTCATCGGCCCACCTGGCTTTCTGCCGCCCCCCGGCCACGCTTGCCTTCTCTAGGGATCCACTCTGCTACCCTAAATGGCCAACGGTTGTCTTGTCTTCGCATTACAGGGCCTGCCGATGTCCATTTATTCTTCTTAATTTCTATTAATTTCATTTACTGAAGCTGGCAAGTCTGTATACGCAATGCCTCATGACGGCGAGCATACCGGCATTTTGGAAGAATGCGAACATCATCCTAATCCACAAGAAAGGTGACACAAAGGACTTCAAAACTTACAGGTCGATTAGCTTACTGCCAGTCGTCTACAAGGTATTTACCAAGGTAATCGCTAACAGAATTCGTGCCACCTTAGATTTCAGTCAACCAAACGAACAAGCAGAGTTTCGTAAAGGCTATTCAACAGTAGACCATATTCACACTGTCAATCAGGTGATAGAGAAATGCGTGGAGTATAACTAACCCCCATATATAGCCTTCATAGATTACGAGAAAGCATTTGGCTCGGTCGATAATTCCGCAGTCATGCAGGCATTGCGGAATCAGGGCGTAGACAAGCACTACGTAAGATTACCGAGTGTACAACAATAGCGATGTTAAGATTTTGTTGATCACAATGATATTCTACGAGAGCACTCATGGTCATCCAGCGGGAGTGAACGAATACGTCTATATACGCAATTTATTAACACGATAGTGTCCCTGATCAAGCTACAAATAAATGTACCTAACGAGCAAAACTGTTAGCCACCATTAGCTGACATTGGTTGGCATTAGCCCTCGCTTAGCCACTGTGAACCAACACTGGTACGTATTAATTGTGAATCAGCCAGCGGTACCTGCTATTAGCCATGTCCTGCCCATAATTTGTCGCTTTACTCAGTGCTTACTGCTCGGACGCTTTTTGAGAGTATATGCGGTAAACCAACTGCAAGTATAGCAGTAATCGCGGTGGGCCAGAACACCAGACGCCATGCACCGCGTTTTTAAAATTGAGGGTTGGGGGTCGGAAGCGGCTACACAAAGATTTGTTCTCGCTCACAGTACAGTTACACGTAATAGGAGCTGCACATTCCTGTTGTGAGATTTATGCTACCAGGAGATGGCACAAGGTTGTCACCGATGAGTTCACGCCAACGTTTCTCCCAAGTATGGGCGCTCTGATGATGTGCTTAGTTCCACGTTCCTCACGCGTTGTCGCCACGCCAGAACCGACCTAGGACTCGACTAATTTCGACTAAGCGCGTTCAACGATGTCACTTTTAAAAAATAGTTTAGTTTTATTACAGCGATTTAACTTACGCGAGACAGGAACGGAAGGCCATACAGATGTTTCTTTGATTCGCTTTTAAAACTGTTATTTAATGACTTTTTAACTACACTGAAGTCACAAGTGACTGGGTTCCCTTTGTGGTCAAGTAGCCAAAAGCCCTCTCCAACCTATCAACCAGACTTGAACCACAGGATCAGAGCTCAGTAGCGGACCTCCCATTGCTGGGGACAGTATACCTGCAGCCCTCGCGGACGACGACCTTCGAGGCTGCTAGGGACAACCCACATTGCGTGAGACAACTTCTCGTTCTGCTATAGACATATTTTTTTTTTCAGAAAGCCATACTACACAAACAGCCATTATCACAAGCATTGTCGAATTGCAAGAGATCTGTTAGCGGAAAAAAATATCCAATATGGGGCATTACGACTATTGCCTCGTTTCCTCAAAAAAAGTACTGTTCGGTGTCCAGCGATCTAATCTTAATAGATTAATAAGCTACGCAATCTCTTTTTGACAATACGCTGGTAGAAGTAACAATTAGGCGTAACGTTGATTTGAACACTCAATCCTGCTAAGGATAACAAAGAAGGTGCCTGGTATTTCATCTCAATCCATTGCACCAACAACTTCGCCCTGTACAAATATTATTCGCGCAATATTTCATTTCTTCGTAAGGGTCCACTTTTCTTGCTCTGCGCTGTTACGCTTTATTAAGCATGGCAATTCACGATGCCCATGCAGAGCACGAAGAGCTTCGAACACGTGTCGCTATACCGTAATTGCTGAATAGGGGCTGTGCTTCCGTATATGGAAGACGCAAAAATTTAATTAAGCGCCGTGTGAGCGCCCGGCACCTTAAATTGCCGGATTTTGAGATACCTCTATCATGTTACTTGTCGCTTTATATTGCTTCATTCAATGCATGAAATCGTTTCCCAATGTGAGCGCCCGGCACCTTAAATTGCCGGATTGTGAGATACCTCTATCATGTTACTTGTCGCTTTATATTGCTTCATTCAATGCATGAAATCGTTTCCCAATGTGAGCACCCGGCACCTTAAATTGCCGGATTGTGAGATACCTCTATCCTGTTACTTGTCGCTTTATATTACTTCATGCAATGAATGAAATCGTTTCACAATTCACTTACGCTGTCACATGAATGATCCTTCGAATCCTTGTTTTATGTTCACATCAAGAGAGAATGTTAGCCTTTTGGTAACACCAAAGGGCGATATATTTTAACACGAAACTGTTTAAGCGGGGCCCACCACGAAATCGGTGACGTACTTCCGTAACTGAAGTGGATCTCAGAAAAAATGAACATACATTCACTATGAAAAATTTCCACCCAGTTGGACTCGAACTCACCTTCACGGGATTTGACGAGTGGAGCTGAAAGGTCTACCAATATATGACCACAACATTGCTCATATAGGAACAAGATAGGCCTTATATGTTTACTGCAGCGCTTTACAAGTTGCATCTAAGTGTCGTCCGGTTAAAGTAAGGTGTTTAGTACAGTAAACTATAGTGTTTAACAAGCGAAATTTCTCTTAAATTAACAACGCCTCCCTTATACTGCACTCGTGGCCCGCTTACATTCGCTGCGGCGGTGCCGCCAGCCTCGGAACGATAGATAGAGCGAAGCATATTGCCATGCTAATTCGCGCCGGTAGTCATCGCTTGGTAGTCTTCGCGCCTCGACAGCCGCGGGAGTTGGGGGCGCGGCGGCGTCGTGACGGCGCGTTCCTTGGGCGGGCGAAGTGCGAACGCGGCCGCTACAGAAAAAAAAAATTTACACCATCTCCCGCTAAAGGGGACAAGGAGACGATGCGAAGCAGCATGAGGGGTGCACACCGCGTTTGCATCGGTTTGACTAGGCACGGCCACCTGGATCGGAGCGCGCGGCGCGCCGCGCGCTCCGATCCAGGTGGCCGTGGACTAGGTGTCGCGTTTGCATCGGTTTGACGCTAGCGGACGCTGCCTGCGTCAGCGTTGTCTTCCGCGGGCGAGGGCGCGTTCTCGTTCCTTGCGAGCTGATAAAGCGTTCACCAACGAAAGAGCGTTTCCGTAGTCAACGCGCGCCATTCCAAGAGGAGAGGAGGAATGCCGAGAGGAGAGCAGATGAGACAAGGAGAGGAGGGCGAGGAGGATGCGCATGCTCAGTGCGGGTGTGGACGCCACACGGCGGATGGATGGATGGACGTAGGTAGCGACATTGCCCCTACCATAAGCTGCTTCGCATCTAAAATTTGTCTTGCCTGGCCAGGTGTGTTTCGTTGCGACGCGCGCTGCTCCGGGAACGCAAGGATGGCTGTTGACAAGCAAATGATTCTCCTTTCGTTGCAGTGGGCTGTCTTTTCGCAAAACAATCCGCTGATTGATTGATTGATTGATTGATTTGTGGGGTTTAACGTCCCAAAACCAGTTCTGATTATGAGAGACGCCGTAGTGGAGGTCTCCGGAAATTTTGACCACCTGGGGTTCTTTAACGTGCACTGACATCGCACAGCACACGGGCCTCAACATTTCGCCTCCATCGAAATGCAGCCGCCGCGGCCGGGATTCGATCCCGCGACCCTCGGATCAGCAGCCGAGTACCGTAGCCACTAGACCACCGTGGCGGGGCACGAAACAATCCGCTGACAACCCGTTCGGTTTCGCTTGCAAGGTGTCAGCGTTCGCGGACACTCCTTCGTTGTGGCAGCTTTGCGCAGGGCTCTGGAGCATGCAATTCAGTGTCTCCGGAGCAATGTGAGTCGTTCGAAAGCTTTTCCTCGTGTACACGTGCCGAGGATCCCTGTGGCGTGTCGAAGTGCCGCTGATATCTGCCTGTAACGTGTTCACCGTACCCACGCCATCTCCCAACCCTCGATTCGCCAGATTGCCGCTTATGCATTCCACAACTTTGCCTTTGACAGTTAGACTTGTCCTACAACGTCTTTTTCATTATTCCCCTTCCTTCTCTCTCTCCCATCTTTCTATTCCCCTTCCCATTCCCCCAGTGTAGGGTAGGCAACCGGACGCCTTTCTGGTTAACCTCCCTGCCTTTCTGTTTTCCCCTTCCTTCCTTCCTTCCTTCCTTCACAACTTTGCGAAGACAGATTACACTTTCGTGTTATGCCGATTCCTATGACAGAGGGACCAACCACATTTCTTTTTTGATGCATCGCACCTCTACTAAGGCAACATAGACTTCGAGGCTGGAATATATCAGCACAACGCTAATCTGTGGAAAGAAGCTACGGCAGACGTATGTCGTGTTGCCGTGATACCGATGACGTCCCAGTGTACGTTACACATTGAAAGAAAACAGCTGTTGTTGCCGAATTCGGAGTTGAAGACTAAGTCTTATGGAAAAATCTGGTGTCATAAATACCGCTTAATAAACCTTCGCTAGCGCGTATCAGTTGAAGGATATGTGGTGGATATGTGCTAAGTCACGTGGACGTGTATATAAGCAGCACCAGTGGCCACACGCAGCACTGTATATCCCAAATGCACTGATATTATGAATGCTTGGTTTTTCACTTATCATTGTCATAAGTCTCGTTAAGTTCACACCACTTGGAGGTCTAGGCGCGCATGCACACGTGGTGCGTAGATCACTTGGGAGGGATCATGTCTACATTCACGAAACGTATGCTAATATAGGGGGACGGGACGTGCGGCAAGATTGAAGAAAACAGCTGCAGGCATCCGCCCATGTCAAGTGAACACTCAGACCTCGGCAGTTAATAAAACTGACAATGTCCATTGCACGTGATTAAGGTTCTTCATAAATTCGGAGCACGGAATAACGCCACTGAAATGCCTCCGACAAGCAATAAGATAAGAGAACAAGCCGAAGCTCGCGTCATCAATGTGACGCTCTCCCGTGCCTTCAGTACGGGGCCCCTGCCTCCAGCGCTTGCTAATAATGGCTGAGGTAAAAGGGCAGTGCCTACAGTTGCAGTGGAGCTCACCACCTGAGTGCATGCTGGCGGTAAGTTAAATATCATATAATATTTCGAACCAGAAACGAGTTGAAATAAGTTCGCACATATAGCAAGCGCTGTCGCAAACGGTGATACGCGAAGCATTCAGTGAGCACCTGTGCAGCACCTTTGCTTCGAACCAAATGTCACAAGGGTGGAGAATATATTTGCGTAAATCAAGCTGCTTTCACAGATTGATCTGAAGCTCGTATAACAGCTTTTACCTGCCCTCCTCGTAATTTTTTCTCGTTGGTAAATAAATTCCATTTTCAAATTTAGGAGTTTTGAGCATAACGTAGGCTACCAGTCTAGACTACTATGTTAACACGACTAGCCCATAGTCCGACATAATGGCCGTACAAACGTTCAAGCACAGACGTCAGTTTCGTCGTCCAGTCGAGCTTATCCTCAGCGGAATTCGTTGGCATATTCATGAAGGGTGGCACAACACAAGTTCATAGATTGCAGATTCGTAACATCGAGCACACAAGCTAGTTAATTCACTGTTAGAACAGTAGATAGCCGACAAAACAGGAATAAACAGTCGGAAATACTGAAATGAAGTAGAGCCAGCCGCAGCCAGAGAAGGTTCGCCATCACTAGGCAGCAATATCAGGTAGGTAGCCAACATTACCCGAGGCTAGCCATAATGAGCCAACTGCTAGCTGCCAATAAATGAGCATTAGCCTAGCTAGCTAACGCTAGCCACCACAAGCAAAAACTCAACACTGGCCGATACCTACCCAACTGTAGAGAATAGGTAACCACCATGCGGCAGTACTAGGTTGCTAGCCTTAACTTTACAGCACTTGAGAAATTGTAACCAACATTAACCACTGCTATTGTACGCTAGTTAATGCTAGCCAGTAGTTACTAAGAGTAGTATTAGTCAATGGTTGGCAACACTAAGACAACACGAGCGAGCACTAACCAACACTAGACCGAACTTAGCCTGCCCTAGCCAGTAATAGGCAACGTTACAGCCACCACCAGTCAAAATTAGCATGCACTAGCCAACCCTCGCCGACACTCAGCGAAGGCTGTTAAAAAGTTAGCCATCACTACCCAATTCCTTCAAGCACTATAGGCAGCATACGTCAACGCCAGTCACGAATTCACTAACATTACTTGGTGCCCTCACGAACACAACCCCACTCGTCGAAAGGTTGGCTCTAGGGACATTTCCTGTTCCTCATCATCTTCAAGGATGTCTTCGTTATTTCAAGCTTCTATCTCGCCATAGCTTCTCTCCTAGCTCGCATTAGCCAGTGCTAGACAGCACTAGTCACATCAGCAATTGATAGTTATCACTAGTTGAGAGATTTACACGCATTATGGAGAGCCGGCCTACAGCCGTGCATTGGCCACAGCTTGCCAAAATGAGCAGACGCTAAGCGATATCCGTTCCCAATCAGCCACCAGTAGGGTGCTTCAGCACGCACTAGGAAACACTGGCAAACATTTCCGCAACATTAGGTAGTGCTGGCAAGCTCATACCCAACACTCCGCGCTATTACACAACAATAGCCTACAGTTTGTACACGTCGGTACTACACGACTAAATATGCCACTTCAATTATATGCAGGGTCACGTCATTTTCGTTATTTAATGGATAGTTGTACAGCGGCTATTACGCGGGAGCGTTGAGGAGCTCGCGTTATAGGTAATAAAGGCATTGACCATGAACGAAAAATGGTGAGAGCTGTGCAAATAATAGAACAGGCAACATGATCAAAGTAAACTGAACTGAGAGGGAACTTGAGTAAATGTCAGTGGGAATAGAACTCGAACCAAGGCCCTCTGGGTGCGAGGCCAGAGTGCTCTGAATACGCTAGTGCCACTCGGCAGTCCAAGTTGAATTACTAGTTGTATATACCATAGCGACTGTCTCCGCACGTTGCGACGCAGTGGCAGCATGCTCCAATGTGTTCCGTTGCGAGTTCATTACGGTAAGCACATCGAGTTGCACTCTTCAAACAGAAACTGAAGGTAGCCACAATTTTTGAAACAAATGTTATGGCACCTTGTCATTCGTCCTTCAAGTCAGCACAGACGTGATAGCGTGTCACGCTAATTGGAACATGCCTTGATATATTCTTGACTACTGCGTGCGTGCGTGCGTGCGCGCGCGCGTGTGTGTGTGTGTGTGTGTGTGTGTGTGTTTCATGTAAACGCATACTGGCACATCATGTTAATCATCTACCAAAACGCCGTGATGAGTTAAAAAGCATGAATTACGGCAATATTTATTTCGGCCAATATTTATTTATGACGTACCAGTCATGAACATTCGCTTCATCACCTGTTAACATTTTTCATAAGCGAAAGTTATTCGTTGTGCATTTGACTGTAGTGCAGCTTGTTGAAACGAGTACCATGGCACCAAGATGATGTTTTGCCTTTTATTTGATGGCCTACTTGATATATCGCTATGATATTCATCTCGTAAGCTATCATTCGCCCTTGGAAGACAACTGTGTCATTTCAAGCGAGATAGATAGATAGATACGCTCAAAGCGGCTCAAGTTCGCCAAGAAATGCTGCGTATTTAAAAGTTTTGCAAGTTCTTGGTTACATTACGCTGTCCTAGCAGCTCATGAGTATAATTATTTAGATTAACAGGTTGACTTAAGCACTAAGGCTCAGATGTGCTGGTGGAGGACTGTTAGAAATCATAACACACGCGCGCAAAGAGAGATTATGAAAATAAAGGCGAAATAAACTTGCTTAATATGCTTGTAGCTATGGCAGCTTACGTAGTAAATAGGCTCACTTGGAGGCAAATTCGCGTGAAAGTGCATGCAACAGTTGAAGTGCCACGCAAGTTGAAAAAAAAATATCAAAAGATGAAAAATGACTTGCTGTATTGAAAAATTCCTTCACGGGTACTTGGACGACGATACATGCAGGCTAAATTGAACAAAGTTTTCAGGAAGTCTAATGGTAGTTGCGTCTTTGTGAGCCTTCACATAATTCCACGTGTCTCGTAATTTACATCGAAAATAAAATTTTACTCATTCCTTTTTACAGTCAATCGCACAAAGTATTATTGTTAATGTGGCGAATTGAATATTATCAAAATTGAATAAAATAAAAGAAATCCTGCAGATCCCACGCCAAGTGCGAATCAGCGTCGTGTGAAGCAGTAAGCGAGGAAATAGCCTATGGCAACTCGTGTGGCTTAAAACGAGTAGGATTATCGTCTTTGTGCAAGGTGCGTGAATACGTGTATGCTCATTAACATGGGCTAACCAAGAAACTAGACAGCACGGTG
Organism: Hyalomma asiaticum; assembly: GCA_013339685.2. Lineage (NCBI taxonomy): Eukaryota > Metazoa > Arthropoda > Arachnida > Ixodida > Ixodidae > Hyalomma > Hyalomma asiaticum. Next base: position 46,631,553 of record CM023485.1, on the reverse strand, counting down.
GAGACTGAAAGGTGTTATGGTGAGAGGTGAGAGGCAATATTGGCACTCGCGTTAGGGCAATGCACAGACACCTGCATCTTCGAAGAGAAACGAGCGCTACAGAGCGCTGATGTGGGCAACATGACCGTCTTTAGGTGAAGTATTCGTACGGGATTAGGCAAAGTTGGACAAAAGCACGCCGAGTGATACCAGAACATCTGTATCGCTTATCACATTCCTAAGATAGCGCTTAGGAGACATAAGAAGCGCAGTTCACGTTACACAACCACCATCGTCACAAATGCTGGTGCGTCGAGTTTATCCCCTATATTTACCATGTTGGACGAGCCGAGCGGTAGTATGCTTGCTGGGCACTACGGGGGCCCGGAAGCGATACTCGCCTATCGCTTGGTATGTTGCCTTCGGAGATAACCTCGCGTTCATCTGTGTGTTCGTTATGGCTATATTTCAATCTCATGCTACAATAAACGGCATGCCTTTGATGTTTTTAAGTGGGAGCTAACGTTTTTAAGTGGGTGCTATTTTAGTATGCGCAGGATTGACATGGGTTGTAAAATTGACATGGGCGTATAGACGAATAACAGAGGCCAAGCCTTAGGGGTATGAGCCACACGAGACTGTGGTATCGTTCATAGTGACGTACATGACGAGTATAATGTGTTCGTCGTGTAAGGATCAATCATTCGTGTTCACGATACATTCAAATCCTACCATCCAAATTTTGGTGCATACAGGGTGAATGAAACAACCAGGAGAGATCCGAGACTTAAGCGACTAGATAAATATAGTAAACACGTCTCAAGTTTACCAAGACAGGCTTCGCACTTAAAAGTGACAATTACGCACCCGGTCATTCCTAAAAACACTACACGGGAATTTTAGCGCAACTGGGTCACATGCATAAATGCGCCTCTGAAGTCCAGAGATAACACCACGAATGGTCAATCTTCGCAGAAAATCGAGGCTGCGGGAGGGCAAAACGAACAGAGAGAAAACACTTGAAAAATCGGAGCATGCCAAAGCGAACGTGGTTGACCGCAGAACTCGCCTGTCGGTAGCCTTCCTACGTGGCGGCTGGCAACTTAAAACCACCACTCCGTTGAAAGGCACACCACGTAACAGTTTAGGGCGATCCAATTTCCCCTGACGGCCGATAACGGATGAGTGCCTTCATGCGTAGCCAGAACGAGAGCAACTTGTACCACTTTTAGGCCGAAAATATATCACTGTCGTTGAAAAAGCAGTTTGTACTCGTCAAGTTGTTTTTCTGGGGAGCGCACGTGGCTGAGTATAAGCCGCAAGGAAAAAAAGCGAGCCCTGGCTGTTGCCATTTGATTGTGCGAAGCTGTGGTTTCTGCAGCGTCGTCGTGTCTTGCTGGTTATCTGCGATTGTATAGAGCACGCCTGTTTGAGCTTTGCTGCTTCACATAGACGTATCAAGCGAAAGCATTCAATGCCCCGTGAAGTACTGAAAACAATATGAAGACCGATCTTTGTAATGGTTTTATTAGGCCCCACTGATTCGCTAGGCCACAATGATCTTCGCTAACTTATACGCCGGCTTTCATCGACCTTGTCAACACTGCACATGACGCGTTTTATTGAAAGGCAGTGTTAAATATAGAAGCACACATCATGTGGGAAGCAGGCACGTAGTGTCCTAATGTATTTGTGGAGGATTTGACAAAGCACCTTTGCTTTGAGACTGGCTGATTGAGGTTTCTAGAGGCAAATTCAAGGTGGTTCCCTTAGAATGCCACCCTTAATTCAACGGAATATAGTGCACCAGCCCTCATCGTGCGCTTCGTTGTCTAGTACGATTGATTTGTGGGGTTTAACGTCCCAAAACCAGCTCTGATTATGAGAGACGCCGTAGTGGAGGTCTCCGGAAATTTCGACCACCTGGGGTTCTTTAACGTGCGCTGACATCGCACAGCACACGGGCCTCAACATTTCGCCTCCACCGAAATGCAGCCGCCGCGGCCGGGATTCGATCCCGCAACCTTCGGATCTGCAGCCGAGTGCCATAACCACTAGACCACCGTGGCGGGGCTGTCTAGTACGATAACCTTATAGTACTAATTGTCTATCGACAGTGCCCCGCCACTGTGGTGTAGCGGCTATTGCACTCGTCTGCTGATCTGAATGTCGCGGGATCGAATCCCAGCTGCGGCGGCTGCATTTCGATGGAGGCGCAATGTTGAGGCCTGTGTACTGCGCGATACTAGTGCACATTGAAAAACCCGAGGTGCCCTCTTATAATCATAACGACGTCTCTCATAATCATGCAGTGGTTCTGGTATGTAAAAGCACAGAAATAGTCATGATGAATTGTGAAGGGGCCCTTCATAAGGAGTGGCCTGTTTACAAGCACCTGCTCGTTCAGCATTGCATGTACGTCCCGTCTGGCGTAATGATCAGTGTCCTCTACAAAGGCTTTTGTTTGCCGTGGAGATGGCTCGACGCCGAAAATTCTGCACCTCTGTAGAACTTTTTTCCCTGGATAAGTTTCGCCCACTGGCGTGGCTTAGTGGTGGAGTATACTTCACTCGCACGAATAGTTATTGGAACAATGGCGACAGTAAATGGGATTTCTTTGTCGCTGCGCGATGCTGGTTGCAGGACACCGCTAATGACGATTTGTAGTGTTTATTCGTGCAAGAGCCACGTGTATATCCAAAGAGGGCCATTCTCATGGTACTATCAGTCACTACGTGAGAACGGAAAGTGAATGGCAGATGGTAGACGCAGTAAGGCTGTAAATGGGCTTAGAAATATGTGCCACAATGAGCGTGAGGTATATAAGTGCTAAAACAATGGCAGTCCCACTGAGCTACTGTATGAAGATGAATGTATGGTCATAGCGAAGCACTTAAACTTCTTAGCGACAGTAGCACACCTACTTTACCAAAACCGCACACAAAGGCCGTAAGGAAGATGCTCTATTAAAGGGCCAATCGCAGCGGCAGCGTCTAAAGAGAGGACACGCCAGGAATCTTCCTCTCAGATAACTTGAAGGTACTTACACCTTTTAAAAATTAAAGCTGACTACTGTTAATAGAACAGTTCTTAACCAAGGAACATAGCCAGGTGTATGAAGGGATGCTTTGTTGAGCTGCTGTGACCAGCGGTGCCCTGGAAGAGGGGCCCCGCCCCCCGCCCGCGGTGATCCACCGCGGACGGGGCCCGCCGTGGATGTGGCACATGTGGCGTTATGTGGCATTAAAGTTTATTCCTCCTCCTCCTAGCCGAGTGTAGGGGAATGTTTTTTCTATTGCGCTCATGGAGGTAGATTTTTTTCTTTTGCCTGCTTAATTCACTGCAGCTCAAAATGTCATGAAGGACCGTCATTGTCTTGCTATATTATCACAAACAGAAGGTTACCATCAACCAAAAGGAACGAGTGCGTGCTTTACGTATTACCTATTCGTAAGCGGCAGAACATTATTTTGTCTGTTGTATTATCATAATTGATGGGGTTTTACGTCTCAAAACCGCGATATGATTATAAGAGACGTCGTAGTGGAGGGCTACCGAAATTTCGACTAGCAGGGGTTCTTCAACATGTACTGAAGTCGCACAGTACACGGGCCTCAACTTTTCGCCTCCATAGAAATGCAGCCGCCATGGCCGGGATTTTGATCCCACGACCTTCGGGTCAGCAGCCGAGTGCCACAGCCTAGACCACCGTGGCGGGGCTCTGTGTCGTATTAACAGCCAAGTTGTTTAGGACGGGGATTGAAGCCGCGTGCTCCGTGTCGGCAGCTGAGCTCCATAGCCCCGTTGACACCGTGGCGGCCAGGGTAAGAATATTTTAAGTAATTAAGGACCACATGGTAAGCAACGAAAAACAAAACAAAAATTAATTTCAAAGAAAAATATTAGGGGATATTCCATTTGCAATAAAAGAGAAGAAGAATGTGGTTCATCCCTCTGTCATAGGAATCGGTATAACACGAAAGTGAAGGCTGTCTTCGCGAAGTTGTGGAAAGCAGAAGCGGCAATCGGGCGAATCGAGGTGCGGGAGATGGTTTGGGTACTGTGAACATGTGAACACATTACATGTAGACATCAGCGGCACCTCCACGCGGCACACGGATCTTCGACAGTTGTACACGCGGCAGAGTTGTCGAACGACTCATATTGCTCCGGAAGCACTGAATTGCACGTGCCAGAGCCCTGCGCAAACCTGGCATAAACAAGGAGCGTCCGGAAACGGTGACACCTTGCAAGCGACCAACGGGTTCTCAGCGGATTGTTTTTTGAAAACACAGCCCACTGAAACGAAAGGCCAATCATTCGCTTGTCGACGGCCGTGTTTGCGATCCTGGAGCTGTGCGCGTCGCAACTCAATACACATGGCCACGCAAGACAAATTTTCTAGTGGCCGCGTTCGTAGTTCGCTCGAGGAACGCACCCTCACGACGCCGCCATGTCCCTAACTTCCGCGGCCGTTGAAGCGTGGAGACTACCGAGGCGCTGACTGCCGGCGCGATTAGTACGACAATTTGCTTCGCTCTAGTTGTCGTTCATAGATGGCTGTACTACAGCAGCGAACCTAAGCGAACCGAGAGTGCATTATAAGGAAGGCGATGTTAATTTAAGAGTAATTTTTCTTCTTAAACACTATAGTTCACTGTACCAAACACCTTTACCTTAACCGGACGGCAATCAAATGCAACTTGTAACACCGTAATGAACATATAAGGCCCATCTGTTCCCTATGTGAGCCATGCTGCGGTAGAGCTTCCAGGTCCTTTCAGTAGATCCCGGGTTAAGGTGGGTTCGAGTCCGCCAGGGTGGAAATTTTTCAGTGTAAATGTATGTTAATTTTTTCAGATATCCACTTCCGTTACGGAAGTACGTCACAGATTTCGTGGTGGACCCAGGCATAAAACACTTTCGTATTAAAAAAATGGAGCTCGGCACGTATTTTATTAGCGCAGGCTTATTTCATAGCCTACCATCAGATTTATAGAACCACTCACTGCTATGAAACTAGAGCTTTCAGACAATACATAAAGATCATGTGGTGCAAACCATGCTTTTGGTGGTGCCTGGAATGTGCATTCGTCCTGCAGTGGACCTGCAGACGGGCTGGTCACGAAGACAATCCTCATTATAAAGGGTAATATTTATCCACAGCCTAGATTTCCGTATGCCGTTATCCTCTCTTGCTTTGTCGCTGTTTCCGAACAGACTAAGAATACTACGGTCCCTTTTCTTACTCCCCTGCACTATATTACTGCTACGTACTTTTAAAAGCCCAGACAGTCTGGTATAAGGTTTCAAAGTCTTTCAGTATTCATCATTTTCTAACAAATAACGTACCCACAGTGCCGCATGGCGAAGTTGTGCTTTCCATTATGAGAGAAAACTGAAACCCTTTCTCTCTGTTTTCTTCTTCTGTTTCCTTCTGTTCCTATTTTTATTTTTTTTATTTTTTCAAGCGGTGCGCTGTGTTGTACCAAGTCCCAACGAATTTGCTGGGCACATATATACCCTGCTCGAACCATTTCATCCACAGATCACATTCTGTCAGAGACAGAGTTCTCGAAATCACGTTTAGAAACGCGACAAGCTTAGGCTTAATTGAATCCAAAGTTCGTAGCGTTATTTTTATTATATGGAGAACACGATACTATGCACAACACACTTAGAGTAGTTCCACGTTTTCTCCTCTGCTGCTTTTTGTTCTTCATCTGAAAATACTACCATTTCCTTCTGGCAAACTCAGCTTAAACGAGAACCTACAAAAATTAATAACTTGAAGAGTGGTAGCGAACAATATAGTTCTCAGAACTCCAGGGCGGCCTAAGCTATTTAATTTCATTCTCCATATTTGGCACGATCTGATATGGTCCGCACTATTTAGAAACCACGGTCGATTTTCTCGACCAGTCTCGTTTTTTAAGAAGTGTCGCTCGAGCGAGCATAGTGAATCGGCGTCCTTGAGACATCGCTTCCGCCTTCTCTTTAGTTCTAGGCTGCTGGTCACACACAAAAACATCTTTTACCGGTTGCCTTTGGTACCGACTTAATTGAATAAAGCAGGAGTTTGAACCTAATTTAGCGGGTATTCTTAACTGGCTTTCTTAGGCCTTCCAAGGATAAGCATAAAATGTATTGATAAAGCTGTTCGGTTAATATACTTAGCCATAATGTGAATTAGAAAGGAGTCCAATTACCACCGCAGCCGTAGCATTTCAAAAGAAACTGCGAAGAATATAAATTGGCGTAGATGGCACATGATTCACAATTCATACAACGATAGGACGGGTAACTGGATTTTAGCATGGCGGGGTTTACATATATTCACCAATACACACGCAACTGTGCACCAATTATCTACGTAGACGGAATTTCAACTTCGTCCGCACAGATTTTTTACACACGTGTTATTCGCTAAGAAAGGATGGGTTGAGTGTTTGTTGCTCATTTAGTCAGCTATCTCTATTTCGTTGTTCGTCATGGAACCACTAATAAATAAATAAACCACTCAATCAATAAATCACTTGAAATGCCCAGGAAGTACCGCAAGGTCCTTGTGCTGGTACACACAAAATAATAATTAAGAAAAAGTAGCGCAGCCTGCATTAGCGGTGCGAGGCTGGAATCAACAGCGAAGCTAGTGTTCGGCGTGGCGTCTTCTTATAGGCTCATCTAAATAATGAAACCACGTGGCTTCGGCGGGAACACGTCACACGACTTGCTGTTACGTAATTTCACATGGTTTAGATCACGCGAATGGCTGTTAAGTGTTAATATAGGCAGTATCAAAGCCAGGTGAGCAGAGGTGCACCTGTAGGCAGCGTTGCTCTGTGGCAGGCGTTTTTCTAGGTCCCCCTATTTCGTTCTCTCTTTTTCTACGTGTTTTTTTCTGTTTCTCTGAATGCAAATAGAGCCTGCTTTGGGGATCGAGCCGGCGAGTGGCGCCTGAAGTGTTTTGTACCTCACACTGCCACCGTGTGAGGTGTAGACACAAATGCAGACGCAACAACCGGGCGGACACGGACAAGCGTCAACCTACCGCTCGTTAAGTAGGTAGGAATCGAAACCGGGACATTGAAGTGCCAGGCAAGCACGTTACCCCACGTCCACGGCTGTTTCGCCCGCGCCTCACGTATTGCAAGTAAACCTATCGCATGAGTAGCCGCCATTATGTCGCTTGTACTCAATCTGTACACAGATGTTTATCCTAGCTGCAAACCTTGGCTGACTGCTAAACATTATGGCGTAGGTAAGTTCCTCGCTGATTGCTTCGCATGACATCGGTTCCTGCAATGCGTGGGATGCGCCGAATTTTTTTTTTTTCTGGACTCGCTCATTGATCTTGCCGCTAGAATCAGAAATGCCATACCAGATCACCTTAATGAGCAAACAGTCAATGAAGCCAAAGAAACTTCTTTCTTTGGCTTCATTGTCTGTTTGCTCATTAAGTTGTTTCTAACAAATAAAGAACGAGCCCTTGACCCCTTCCCTTTCGTTATACCAGATCACAGACACATACTCAAGTTGAGGAAGAAAATATTTTGTGTGGAATTTAGGGAAGGATAAAAGAGGGCTGAAATCTCTAGAAATTGACAAAACACAACCGAAAGAACAAAGACGTAGCATGGCAACATAAAAGTGTAAGTTCCTATCAAACACCGCGATCGTTGATCTCAGAAACCTTGCAAAATGACATATAATTGGTGATGTATGAAAATAACGCTTAAGATGCATTTCGAGTGAGACTTAGGACTTAGGTATAATAATAATAATAATAATAATAATAATAATAATAATAATAATAATAATAATAATAATAATAATAATAATAATAATAATAATAATAATAATAATTTGATTACTGGGATGTTACGTCCCATACCACGACATGATAATCAGACACGCCGTAGAGTGAAGGACTCCCGAAATTTCGACCACCTGCGGTTCTTTAACGTGCACTGACGCCGCACAGTACACGGGCCTCATTTAGCCTCCATCGAAATGCAACCAGCACCACCGGGACACGTCCGTAATTAACACGTCATGTTTACAACACGCTTGTCAAATTGCAAATATATACCGTTTCAGTTCTTGAAAATCCAAAGTATCGAAATTTACCACGTAGCAGGTTACATCAATAATGGCCCCATATCTTCCTTGATATTACTTGTTTGCTGAGTATTCTCATCCACTTTCTCGGGATCGGTGGCCTGGAACAATGCGTTGAACTTTTCTACTTGTATTCTTGTTATGTGGTGTACTTTGGAGGTCAACACTTTCAACACTTGCAATGAGAGCCTCCGCAAACTGTTTCTGAGCTCTGTTTCTCAGTTCGCCACTGTCGGTGTTTTTTGGACTCGAAGGCGGCGTTACAGTGTAAACGGTCAGCTCTTAGGCGCGGATGGCAGCTGACGTACGATGTAATCGTGCTTCACCACCACCTCAAAAAAAAAAAAAAAAAAACACATGGCCACGAAATTGACTTTCACTGGGTGCCCAGTCACTGCGGAATCAGCGGCAACGATTCCGCAGATGGCGCAGCGCGCACTTCACATCGAGAAGCGAATATTGTTCCAATTCCGGTCTCAAGGACAGATGCGGCAATGCAGCTTCGACACCTGACACGCAGTCTCTCACTGGTTGAGTGGAATTCGGCAAACGTCAGACGAACGCGACTGTACCAGCTAAACCCTTCCCTGCATCTCCGCCCTCCATCAGGACTTCCTCGACATGAGGCCTCGCTTCTTTGTCGACTTTGGCTGGGAGTTGCCTTCACAAGGGCGTACTCCGCATTAATTGCAGTGATCGACAGTGCAGCACGCGAGGTGTGCGACACCGACGAAACCCTCTTGCTGTGCCACCTGTCCGCGATTCGACGCGGAAAGGAAAACACTTGCTGAGACGCTACGCAAACTCCACGATAGACCACTTTCTGCGCAGATGCTGCTTGAACACCGCCCTCATTGCTCGTCGGCCCGCAAGGCACTGAGGCGCTTTTTGAAGACGACGGGTTTGCGCGAACGCCTCTGACTGTTGGACTTGTTTTACAACGTCTCTTTCATTATTCCCCTTCTTCCTCTCTCTCCCATCTTTCTATTCCCCCTTCCCATTTTCCCGGTGTATGGTAGCCAACCGGACGCCTTTCTGGTTAACCTCCCTGACTTTCTGTTTTTCCCCTTCCTTCCTTCCTTCCTTCCTTCCTTCCTTCCTTCCTTCCTTCCTTCCTTCCTTCCTTCCTTCCCTCCTTCTTTCTCAGTTCCGTGCGTTGAAAACCATTGAAAAAAAGACCCAGTGGTAAACCCAGTGGTTAAGCAGTTGCATTCAACCTAAAAGCTATAGGAAGTGCGTAGCAGTGGTTGGCCTGTGTTGCGTCACGCTGTGGTTATGGTGTGTTGTGCTTAGGTTATGGTGTGGTCATGAGCTGCCGTGGTGTGTTTATGTGATGCTTCTTGTGTTTATACCGAAAGGGAAGGGATCAAGGGCTCGTTCTTTATTTGTTAGAAAACAACTTAATGAGCAAACAGACAAAGAAGCCTTTCCTAGGCTTCTTTGTCTGTTTGCTCATTAAGTTTTTCTTGTGTTTATGTTATGTGTGCTTATCTTTTTGTCTGTGATGTTCTATTTATCTTGTGTTAGGCTGTTAAGCTAGGCGCATGCTGTGTTACTATATTGTTATTCGAGTTAGGCGCATATTATTCTATTTTGATGCCAAGGTGCGGTTTAGTAGTGTTATGTTGATTTGTTGCTGTTCTCTTACAAATGTTATCGCAGTTTATTTTCTTCTTTATATCTGTTCTTGTCTTGTGTTTGCTTGCTCTGTCCTTGTGATTTTCTCTTCTGATATGAAGCAGTGGGCGTAGGGCAACGGTTTGAGGACGACAGTGGATCCACTTTTATCTGGTTTGTAACTAGAAAGAGAAGACGGACGACGGGGTTTGTCTTTCTTTCTTTCTTTCTTTCTTTCTTTCTTTCTTTCTTTCTTCTTTCTTCTTCTTCTTTCTTTCTTTCTTTCTTTCTTCTTCTTTCTTTCTTTCTCTCTCTTTCTTTCTTTCTTTCTTTCTTTCTTTCTTTCTTTCTTTCTTTCTTGCAATCACTCAAACGTAGCAATGGGCTGAGGCCTCGAGTGCGAGTAGCGGGTCAACGGCATGGAGTGGGTGGACTTTACCCTCTTGCGTGACAAGCGGCATGAAACATTAAACGCCCAAAGCTCGGACCCTTGTAGTGCTTTATATTTAAAGCACCTGCACTTACTGAAAGATTTCTGTGAATCTCAAAAATCAGTGTCCAGCCGTGTCTGTGTCTTCTCTTTCGCAGGCCGTTAAACTGCATACAAGGTATACCTGCGCTTTTTTCTGAATGGCGGCACGGAAACCCACCAGATGGTGGCATCGACAAAACGTTGAAACAAACGCTGAATTCTGAGAAAGCGACTGCCTGAGGACCATTTCGAAGGATCAGCAAAGGATATAGCAACAGATGGAATGGCAATGCGCGAGCTTAGGGAGCTAGTATTGCGAGATGGCGAGCAACGACCCTAAGGTTGGCCGTACTAGGCACCTTAACATTGCGAAAACTGTCAGCATTTTTATACCGTACGCTCCTCTGTTTAACGAATGAACGCGTATCGATCGCGCACAAATACCATAGCGTTTAAATAGAAGAAAACGCTCTGTCAGCGCTACCTGAAATACAAGCAATCGAAAAAAGTCCGAGATACAACGGATTGTGAGAATGAATCTATGAGAAGCGGCTGGCAAGGGGCTAACTATTTAACACTGTTTAGCTCTGCGCTAAATACAACGTATTGCATGCCCGTCTTGGCGCAAATTAAGTGTCTCCGTGGACAACGTGGGCTTACAAGAAATGCCAATTGCACTGTGACGTCCCTCTAAAGCACAGTTTAAAGAATAACTTAAAGCGGACGCTCATCCTAGAGCACACGTCAATCTCAGGGATGAAAAAACGAACGCTACGGTGTGCTGGCGGGGGTTCAAAAGCAGCGCTCGTTAGCTTACTTCGACGAGACCGATCAACGCGAGGCTGAAATGCTAAATCAAAGAAGTACTTATGTAGCGCTTACTATGTTGTTATAAACGCGATAGCCATGCTGACCACTCGTTTTACTTTGTGTACCGCGTGGTTCATCGCTGTGGATCGCTACAAGGATTTTCTTTATGCTTTCTTTTCTACTTTAAAGATTCCCTGAAACGTTTTTTTTTTTTCACACTGTGCCACTGAATAGGCTACATCATTATCAAATTCACGCCTTGAATCAAGCTAAGCTCCTTACACAAGGGCAGCCATGGGTTATTTCTGTATCCGTCCTCCTTCCACTGCTGTTCCTCCACAAGTTGCTTAGCTGTGGGGCGTACACATGTGGCGGGTAGCTTCTGTGCGGATGCCTCGGTAGCAACATGGCGCCGGCATGTCCCTACCGAGGCCGCTGGCTTCAGAAGGGCTAGCCTCTGTAGGGGTGAACCTGTGAGGCCAGTGTGCGCCGCCAGGTGCCGTGATGACACCGTTGGCTGGGATAAAAAAAAGAGCATTAAGAGCATGGTCAGAGCGGCGGAGAAGTCGGATTGGATAGCAGCAATAGACAAGAAACCGACACTGAGCAACTACAGAAAAGGGAAAGACGAAACCAAGAGAAAAAAGAAACTTCATGATAACTCAAGGGAAGCGCTTTACTGTTTAGAGCAGGGTCCGGATGCCTGAGAACACGAAGTCACAGAGCGAAATTCAATAAAAAAAGGGGGAACATGTACGTGCTGCGGAAAAGTCTGCGAAAAGACAGATCATGTTGTGACTGAACGTACAGATATCCACCCAGGTGTATGTGTGGATACTACCCTGCAGGAGGCGATGGGTTTCAGGGATAGCACGGAAAAGCTGAACATGTCGGCGATAGAAATGAGTAAAAGGCGTTTAGAGTATTAGTGGCGGAAAGGTATGGAACAAATAGAAACGTCAGGTGGTTCGAATGTGATTGTTACTTCACAGCGCAAAGATAATAGCTAAAATAGGTAGGCGCAGAGAAAAATTTGTTGGGAAAATATGTGTCGTCCGGGAAAACAAGTGTTCGTAGAGAGAGAAAAAAAAAGAGCTTGGTGGCCCGAGGGCCACCGCCTCGTTAAAAAGGGGACGCTTATAACAACCATCCATCCATCCTGGCCCTTCGCTGCTCGTGACGTCTCATGCCTAGCACTGCTGCGGTCACGAAGAAAGCCAATCGATGGGTGCCCGCTGCACGGCAAAGGGGCTGGCGTTGACTGAAGACTATGCAGTTTGCGGAGCGTGTCTTTCACGAAACGCGTGTTTAAATCATTGTAGTAAATTACACAGTTAACGTGAAGTGCTGGTATGGGTCTGTTAATGACAAGAAGTATTCACTCATCGGCGCAGTGCATTTGTACAATATAACCAAAATCGGCTCAGGGTGTATTTAACCGTGGCGTACACGGCAGTCATGTCACGTTATTTCCCTGGGAAATCCCTATGCTCACACGAACGTAGTAAACATACGGACGAGCGCAAACTTTAAACTGACTTCGTTTTCAGTCGTTTCCTAGTATGTATGCACGTTCCCTCATATACGCTCAGCGGCAATCACACTGTCGTGCTCCACCGATGACAACATGCTGCGCGAGAACCTCCTTTCACTTATTTATGATGCTTTCGCAATTATAGTCATTCCTTGCTAACGACCGACCGCGTTCCGCCGGCTTAAACAGATTCCCTGTTAAGCCTCTGCAATTGCCGTGAAACTGTGCAAGGATAACCAACAACCAACACTCACCTAACCTGGTGATTAAAGCTGCCCGGCATAGCATGTGTGCGCGAATTCCTAAGTGTGGAACTTTAAAATAACCCGCTTGACTAGTTTTGACAGTTCAGTCATACGGCAGAAGTCATTTCCTGTCCGGGGCTATAAGGTTAACCAACGTGATCGCTTAACAAAAGCCGTAGATCTATATACTGCTGCAGTTCATTAGAAGGGATTTAGTAGTTTCTGGCCAATCCCTGCTCCCACGACATCGAAATGCGGGAAACGTAAGGAATATAGAATAAAAAAAATTCTAGCGTACAGCGGGTTTCTTCAAATGTACTAAATATTCGTCTACATACTTAGACACTTTGATAACAGTAGTCTTCTCTGGGAATCTGAACAAACAACAATCCCCGCCCGCTAAGTACAGGTCGCACACGACCGGTGCCCCAGAGGACCGAATGGAAATCCCATGAAGCTACAGAAAAACCAGTTCTCAAAACCTTGTCTTATGGCACTGTTGCCATAGGCGAAAGGCACTGTTGACATAGAACTTTGCACAGCGAAAGCTAGTCAAGCGAGGGATTATGAAACTTTGCCTCTATTCAGTCTGTGTTCGGAATCAGTTTGTGTTCCTGAGAGAACTTGTTGCGCAGAGAGTGAGAGAGAGAGAGAGAGAGAGAGAGGGACCTCTTTATTAAAAAGCAAAGTAATTAGCCAGCGTAAAGTTCGCCTACTTGCGCAGACACTGCAGCGTTTTGCTGCTGTAGCCAGCGTTCTGTACAGAAAGTTAAAGGGGCCCCGAGTTTCTCCACGACTTAGAACGCACGCCCTCTTCCACAGCCCACTGCTGCCCAATAGTGGTAGTGACAGTGACGGCATTAAATGAAGGTGATAGTGAAAAAAATAAATAAATGAAGGAAGGGAGGAAGAAGCAAAGATCTGGAGTTGCGCAGACCCACAAAGTACGGCCTTGTACTAAGCCCACTGCTATATGGTAGTGTTAGCGATGATGGTGTTGGTGTTGGTATGTGATACATAGCGAAACTGACACCATGGCCTTAGCCGTGCTGTGCACTCAGGTTTCACAGGTATGGAACTACCTTTCGTATTTTTCTTCGTAGATCGGCACATGTGCGGTTGTAAGGAAGTAAACGTTTCATAAGGCTATAGTGTAGATGCGAATTGCACCACGCACATATACACGTGTTGTCCCTGTAGCAATCAGACAACGAGGAAGTAAACGCATTTCGTCCGTAAATATTCCGGATCATCACTATCATCATTCTAGCTACAATGAATTCGAGTTGCACGACGTACGCACGCACATCCTGCCTCAATACCATGACGTAATCTGGCAGTATTACTAGTGCTTCTTGCTGATACAGTGAATTCGGATTGCCCTGTATGCGTACGACCATGCTGCAGATGAGGTAATAAGGTGGCGATAAAGTAAAAATTTCTTGCTGATACAGTATATTTGAATTCCAGCACGCACTCACACGCATGATGCCGCTGCGACGGCAGGGAGCGTAACGGATTGGCCATTCTGCACATGATGCACACAACGTTGTATACTTACCGAAACACTCAACTCCTGATACGGCAATGTATGATTTCCATTCTGCGAACGACGCGTGGCCGTTGCTGACACGTGGCCGCCACGAAACAAGGCATTCTCGTATGCAGTGCAACAGGGCATGGCGAAGTTACAACCGCATAAGCGATTCAAAGCCACTACGGACATTGACAGAAAAACACGGCTCTTGTGTCAGCGCCAATATCTCCATAACCACATTGTCAGGAACGGAATAACAAAAGCCCATACGAAATAACCACATAGGCGATTCGAAGCCGCAACGGTCCTTGAAAGAGAACAATTCCACAGTGGAAAGCAGCGTCCGCTACAGCCGCCAGAGCACTTCAGTTCGAAAAGTTTTCCGCGGCGAGAAGATAAAGTTCCGCATGACATCGATTTTAACCACGAAGCTGTTTAGGCTGGCGGTCGTACGTCCTTGGTCACCAGAAAGCTGCCACAATCATTACTTCTGGTCCCCGAGAGTGGGCGTGCACTTCTTCGATGCAATGTGCGGCGTTCGCGCGCGCGTTTCTTTCTTCTCTCGCCCTCATGCCCTCAGCCAACTGGCAGAACTGCCGGTGGGCGCACGTGTTGCACGTACGAGCAAAAGAAGAGGAAGAATGCAAAGCCAAGTGCGCGTCGATTCGTCCGATGCACAGCGTCTCGTAAAGCTATGCGTTTGTGCATAGCTTCGCGCCAAGAGAGCATGCCTGCTCTCGTTGCGTCCAAACAACTCCTAGAATGATGATGATTGGGGTTCTTTTGAGGAAAGGATGCTAATTTCTGCAGCCCTTCTCAGGAGCACTTGTGGCGCGCATTGCACCGGATGAAGAACTGAAGTCTCATGTTAGGGTCATTGGGATTTACGAGCGGCCTGCTACAGCGTGTATCAGCGCGGATCCATACATAGGTTGAACACATGCGGCTGGCGGAGATGCTTCCGGGCTGGCTTGCACCCACTTGAAGCACGGCTCGAGAGGATGGCGCTCTCTCTTTAATCTCAATCATTGTCGCGCCACGTAGGCATAGCATTCTTCGCAAACGTGGCCACTACACCGTGTGATCTATGTATTACGCTTACTTGTTTACGGGAATACGGCAAGTGATTGCCGTATTCGCGTATAACGTATCTGCCTGAGAGGAATGCTCAGCCACTGGAAATGAAATGTTGCTTTTGTGCAAATCCTGCATATTTATCGAATGACTTTATTTATTTTCAAAACTACTCCCTCAGTGAGCTTATTGCTGGAGTGGAACTAAAAAAAAGAAAACAAATCGAACATTCACAAACATGCTTCCCAAAATTCTTTAGCGGTAAAGGGCGGACACTTTCGGGCGACGTATTACATCTCCGATTGCTATTGAAAAATGACCTCTATTTTAACCTGTCAGAACAAGGTAAAAAGGTTGACATGTCGAGGGCATGGTCGCTCCTGCCAAACAAAGGCGTCGTAAACATAAGATAATTATCTAGAATATCAAGGCTGGGTGATTGATTAGTGTAACGAGACCTAAAGCTGGGGAAAAAAACTGGATGGCGAAAAATTGTTGCCCAGCCTTGTCTGTACGAACAGTACAGCCACATTTTTATGAATTCTAGTTTCTTGATATCACATTTAGCATAAGCGTTCTATAAAGCGCAACCACATTCTAGAATGGCCCCGCCACGGTGATCAAGTGGCTATCCCTTACAAACACGCCATATATGGCGATATAAGGAATTGGGCATATGTGGCTATATATGCCACGTGCCCCTATGTGGCTGTATTTGCCTAAATCATGATAGAAGCATATGTGGCAACAAAAGACCAACTCGAGGAATATAATGTAGGACTCTGATGCGTATTGGGCAAATACGGCACCATACGGACACGTGCTATATATAGCCAGATATGCGTATATGGCGAGGTACGCATATCTGGCTATATATGGCATGTGCCTGTAGGTGGCCGTATTTCCCCAATACGTATCAGAGTCTCGCATTACATTCCTACAGTTGGTTTTAAATGCGAAGCATTTCTTAGCGAACTTCGGCGAGTTTGAGCGTATCTATCTATCTATCTATCTATCTATCTATCTATCTATCTATCTATCTATCTATCTATCTATCTATCTAGCCGCCTACGATTTTGTGCTCTCCTGGACGTTTCGCTAATCGGATGTTTACGAAAATTGGTATGCCACATCATGACCACATGATGAACATAATGACAGGTCATAACATGAAAATTATGACATGCATGTCATGAGCGGCATGATTTACATGCAACGGTCTTGGTGCTCTCCTGGCCGTTTCGCTAAAGGGATGTATGCGAAAATTGGTATGGCACAACATGACTGCCTGACGAACATAAATGGCAGGTCATAACATGAAAATCATGACATGCGTGTCATGAGCGGCATGATTTACATGCCACAGTCTTGATGCTCTCCTGGTCGTCTCGTTAATGGGATGTATACAAAAATTGGTATGCCACAATATGACTGCATGGCGAACATACATGACAGGTCATAACATGAAAATCATGACATGCATGTCATGAGCGACATGATTTACATGCCACGCGTTTCGTTAATGGGACGTATACGAAAATTGGCATGCCACAACATGATTGCATGACAAACATAAATTGCCAGGTCATAAGACGAAAATAATGACATTCATGTCATGAGTGACATGATTTACATGGGACGGTCTTGGTGCTCTCCTGGCCGTTTCGTTAATGGAATGTATACGAAAATTCGTATGCCACAACATGACTGCATGGCGAACATGACTGACAGGTCACAACATGAAAATCATGCTATGCATGTCATGAGCGACATGATTTACATGCCACGCGTTTCGTTACCGGTATGTATACGAAAATTGGCATGCCACAAGGTGACTGCATCACGAACGTAAATGACAGGTCATAACATGAAAATCATGACATGCACGTCATGAGAGACATGATTTACATGCCACGGTCTTGGTGCTCTCTTGGCCGTTTCGTTAGTGGGATGTATAGGAAAATTGGTATGCAACAATATGACTGGATGACGAACATAAATGACAGGTCATAACATGAAAAGCATAACATGCATGTCATGGGCGGCATGATTTACATGCCACTCGTTTCCTTAATGGGATGTATACCAAAATTGCTATGGCACAACACGACTGCATGAGGAACGTAAATGACAGGTCATAACATGAAAATCATGACATGCGTGTATGAGCGGCATGGTTTACTTGCCACAGTCATGGTGCTCTTGCGGCCGTTTCGTTAACTTCATATGTACCAAACTCGGTATAGCGAGACAACAATGCAAATCCATTTTACGTTCCTTATGCGTGCTTCGCATTTCCTTGATTCCCACTGCACGTGGGATCTGCCAATTTTTTGTTGCCACATATGCTTCTATCAGGCAAATACTAGCCACATAGGGGCACGTGCCATATATAGCCACATATTCACAATTCCTGATATCGCTGATCCTGATAATTTCGTAATTCCTGATAATTTCTGCTGATCTGAACGTCGTGGTATCGAATCCCGGCCGCGGCGGCGGCATTTCGATGGAGGCGAAATGTTGAGGCCCGTGTAGTGGTACGATGTCAGTGCACGTTAAAGAACCCGCGGTGGTCGAAATTTTTGGAGCCCTCCGCTACGGCCTTTCTCCTAACCAGATCGTGGTTTACGGACGTAAAACCCCAGGTATTATTAGTATTACTATACCCAAAAGTGGGACGAATGAGAGCTTCATGTGAAAGAAGTTTGGTTTCCTATATATTTATACGCCAAGTAAGTAAACTACCAAGGCACTCTAGAGAACTGCTTATGTAACAGAGTGGCAGAAACACAAGCAGCCGCTTCAGCTCATTCACGCACATTATGCGTCCCTGTATCTCGGACATTAAAATTATGGGACTGCCTATGTGTTGATGGGACACAGCACAGTATAGGTCGACAGAAGACCTTAAACACCATTGGACAAACCTAAGAAAAAAACTTGCTTTGTGGAGAACAATACCCAGTCATTTAGGAGAAGTCATTGTAAGACGATGCTCTGACCCATGAAGAGAATTCTAGATGCTGCATTAACTATCATGCTCGAATTCAAAAAGTGACGCAAAATATCAGTCTGAAAGGATTTTTCCGGAGCACGCTTCATTTTCCTTTCCCGCGTAGATCAACAAAACGGTAAAAGTAATATATTTGCGTGCTCAGATAGTCACTAAATACTGCAGAAGATTTTGATCAGTGTAATTGCAGCATCTCCGCTTCCCTTCCGTTGCTTTATCCTCGCAAACAAAGCAACGCATTGACAATTGAGTAGAAAAAAATGAAAATGCGGACAGGAAAAGATCGCACCTAGGTCCACTAAAAGCTAACGACCTTCCTCGACGGTCCCGTTTATACTTCGCGTGAAACGACTCTTGTTAACGATCCTTCTTGGAAACATTAGGGAGCTTCTCACTCGTTCCGAACTCAGCGCAACGAAGAGCGCGCAGAAAGGTGTCGTTCTTTGATTTTGGGATCAATGTTTTGCAGGAACTCGCTGGAGAAGCTAAACAAAGGAAGAAGCTTTCCGTGACGTGGCGCCAAAGGAGAGCGTCCGTGATCGACTTTAGATCAAAGAAGGAGTGCTGTAAATTGACAACTGGCTCCCAGAGGAAATGTTGCAATACTGCAGAAGCCCCGAAATCGGAGGCGAGGTTCTGGGAATCCTTGACGACCTTAATGACTACTGTGCTAACCTCATCGAGTGCTACGGCATCTATTTCAGGAGTTCTCGTAAGCCTTGTTTCCGTATCAGCTAACAGTAGATATATATTGTGTGTTCTTACGTTAGGCGAAAAGGAGCGAACCAGAGATAAAAGAACTAAGAAGCCGTGAGAGTATCTGATTAATCATACGGAATCTCTAATTTTCTACCGTAAGCGGGCGTTGCGCTGGGGGATGCGAAAAATAAGAAACAAAACGAGACGTGCGGAAGGAAAAAAAATTGGCAGACCCCACGTGCAGTGGGAATCAAGGAAATGCGAAGCACGCATCAGGAACGTGAAATGGATTTGCATTGTTGTCTCGCTATACCGAGTTTGGTACATATGAAGTTAACGAAACGGCCGCAAGAGCACCAAGACTGTGGCATGTAAACCATGCTGCTCGTGACATGCGTGTCATGATTCTAATGTTATGACCTGTCATTTACGTTCGTCATGCTGTCGTATTGTGCCATAGCAATTTTGGTATACACCCCATTAACGAAACGCGTGTAATGTAAATCATGCCGCCCACGACATGCATGTCATTCTTTTCATATTATGCCCTGTGATTTATGT
The DNA here is from genome assembly GCA_013339685.2 of Hyalomma asiaticum. Taxonomy (NCBI): domain Eukaryota; kingdom Metazoa; phylum Arthropoda; class Arachnida; order Ixodida; family Ixodidae; genus Hyalomma; species Hyalomma asiaticum. The sequence continues at coordinate 46,611,888 of CM023485.1, read as the reverse complement.
TCGTCATGCAGTCATGTTGTTGCACACCAATTTTCCTATACATCCCACTTAACGAAACGGCCAAAAGAGCACCAAGACTGTGGCATGTAAATCATGTCGCTCAGGACATGCATGTCATGATTTTAATGTTATGACCTGTCATTTACGTTCGTGATGCAGTCATGTTGCGGCATGCCAATTTTCGTATACATCCCTTTAACGAAACACGTGGCATGTAAATCATGTCGCTCATGACATGCATGTCACGAGGTTCATGTTATGACCTGTCATTTATGTTCGCCATGCAGTCATATTGTGGCATAGGAATTTTGTATACATCCCATTAACGAAACGGCCAGGAGAGCACCAAGACCATGGCATGCAAATCATGCCGCTCATGACATGCATGTCACGCTTTTCATGTTATGATCTGTCACTTATGTTCGTCATGCAGTCTTGTTGTGGCATACCAATTTTCGTAAACATCCCATTAGCGAAACGGCCAGGAGAGCACAAAATCGTAGGCGGCTAGATAGATAGATAGATAGATAGATAGATAGATAGATAGATAGATAGATAGATAGATAGATAGATAGATAGATAGATAGATAGATAGATAGATACGCTCAATGTCGCCGAAGTTCGCTAAGAAATGCTTCGTATTTAAACAATGTTTTCCAAAACCATCATAATGTGTGAGTACGACAGATGTGCATGGTGACGAGTGATGCGGCAGTCCACGTACATGGAGCACGTGCTCCGCTGTTCATAGCAAATGTTGATGCTTTTCGGTTGATTTTCGGAAGAACTGCATTGTCGTCCTTGCGGCCACCTCTTACGAAGGCTTCTTGAGCATTGCCATATTTCCTCTCACCAACACGTGCTACCGCACAGTGGCCACATGCTCGCATGGTCCATGCCGTAGAGGCGATAGTAAAGATTGCAGCAACTCATCTGAATCGGTGAATGCTGATCAGCTTCTATTATCGATTTGATCCTCGAGATGAAGTGTCACATAATATGCCCCATGTTTTTGCCGCTGTAAGTGCCATTTTGTGGCACGTTTCAAGAGGAAACATGCTGGAACAAAGGCGGCTTCGACAGAACTTTTGCGATTGGACAGCATGCACAACTTCCACGTGTGCACATGAGAAAGCATGTTCATAATGACAGCGTAAATTCGGTAACCGCCCTTTTGCCTAGCATAATCTCCACACGTGAACAGAAACTGGTGTGTGCCACAGGCAGAACATCATGAACTTATTCGACAAGCAGAATTGTTCCTGCTTAGTGTGCTTTGTCTTTTATTGCGATAGCACTTATGCAGACCCTTCCACGAGGTTTTCGCCATTGCCATCGTGTGTCGCCGTCAGGCCACCTGTATGTGTAGAAGTATGTATAGATAAATAAAAATATCTAAGAACCTTGAAGAAATTTTTACGGCGCGCACAAGCGGAGATTCGAACTCGCGACCGCTCGGTTACCATGCGAGCTCCGGGGCGAAAGCCTCAGACAACTACGCCACGGAGTAACCTTGCCGTCGACAAAAGCGGCGCGCACATTATATATGCCATTTGCAGCGGCTACGGAGGCTCGTCTGGGCTTCCATAAAGAGATGGCGCAAAGTTCACAAATCGAGCGGAGAAGTACTTATGCGCTGCCCTTGAAGCTGACAACATGCCATAATCTCGAGCTGGCTTGCCAGAGACCCGTGTTTGCAAGTAGTGCGTTGTTCATGTGGGTCGCCGCGGCAGACGTGGGCGTTCTTACAGACGCTCATCTTGTTACACTGCAAGCTGGAATCCTTGAGCTGCCTTCCGCCGAAGAGGGCCGTACTTACACGTAGTTCCGCCGGAGAGGGCGCGGTGCTCTCGTCGGCTAGCCAACTACACAGCGTCGGTCGGCAACGGTGTTTCTCCATGTTTCCGCTGTGCCTTGATCGCGTGCTTCGCTTGAGGTGCTGCGCATATCTTCGCAATACCGGCAATGCCCTCGACACATAGCGCTCACACGAAGGCGTCTGCGAGTGCCCGAAGGAAGGTGCTCGCTTGACGGCGCCGTGCTGTGCCAAGTTCTTCGACGACGCAAAGTGTTAAATGTCCACACTGCTTACCGCGATCGCGCAGTGTGAAGCGCACGCCAGAAGAAATCAAAACATAAACTAGCTCTCAGCTCTGCTTGGCCGTTGTCTCTGCCGCTCGACCACGACATGGTACTTCACGCGCCTGCACACTTACTAAATAAGCTCACAGCTACTACAATTCTGATTGCCCCTAAAGCCGCTAGTCTTTCTTCCTATATTATATCGTGCATCATTGTTTAGCATTCATTGCTTCACCGTACTGGCGAAATTGTGACTGTTTAAAATTAATTGAAAATCTAACAGCGAAGCTGTTTAAGCCTGTGTTTGGCCGTTAGATGTTCGCACAAAGTTTTAACATCATCGCGAAATATGTTCACGTGCCCTTCTGTAATATGCCCAATGTGCAGCATCTGCACGCTTACTTTTGTTCCCAATTGAGGATCACGCCCTCAGCCCACTACTACATCAAGTGGGAGGCGTTTCATCATACTTGCTTTTTATCTTCCGCCATGCCCTCAACCAACAGCTACATAAAGGCAGAGGTGTTTCGTCAGAAGCTATTACGAAATAGGAGCGCCACAGGTATGCCCAGTTTCGCCGAATGGCCGCGCGGATGCTTGCCGCGCTGAGTCTCGACATGACGACAAATACAGAAATGATGTATCCGCGCCGATCCCCCAATTAGTGCTCCGCGTCGCCGGCGTGGCGACAAAATGCCCGGCTTCTCCGCACCGAGTACATCGTTGGGGCGACCGATACGGCAACCGAAATAGTGTGTCCCTCCCGAAAAAGAGGAAGCGGGGTGCGAAAGCAGCCGCGCCGCTACTCGAGAACGTGTGAGACGACTTCTGACAGACCCCGAGTACCACGTCGACGAAGTGGCGGCGAAACGTCGGCGATGTGCAGATACGGTGTAAAGAGCCCGTGAAAACGAGCAAAGCGCATATGTACAGATGCGTCGCCTGAACGATCCGACTTTTCGGGTCGCACAATTGGAAGACCACGAACGGGATGACTGGCAATGAAAAAATAACCGATACTGTACACACGCACTTCAATATCTGGGTGTTCTTTGAGGCTGCTGATGATGCCGCGCAATGACCTCGGGAAAACTTAACCCAACCGAGATCAATCTAGGTGGGTCCGTCAGCTTCGCTGATTACGTAGTCTTCGCGCAGCAGGGCGAAGCTGCCCCCGAGTTATTTTTTATCACCAAAAGGCACGTTTATTTAAACATCTGGAGGCAATATTTCAACGCTGGTATAAGGAAGCCGGCGTAATATTTATTGATGTGGGAGACTGAAGTATGGTAGAGACAGATTCGGAAGATTCAGTTGGAGTGCAGATGCATTCAAGCTGATAAATATACCGAAGGAACACTGATGCGGCCTGAACTTGTGTTATTACAGTGGATATTTAGACAAAGTGAACCTATAATAACTAAACAGTAAAACAAATAATGCGGCGAAGGATGAACAGTGCGGCAAAGGAGAAACAGCGCATCGTCTTTTTTTTTCGTTACTATTAAAGGGATAATGGAGGAAACGGTATGTGTAAAAGATGACTATGCTTAGTGCCATTAAAGTTGAAGCGACGATTGTTTCGAAAAAAAATTTGATCTTACTCACGCAGTCGTGTGACTGATTCATTTCAAATAGTGCGGCTTGTTCATGAATCAACCGAGTGGCTGAAATAAAGCTGAACGCGAATATTGTTTTACGGAATATTGGAGAAGCGTTCGGTTTTACTCGTTATAGTATAAGTACACGTGTAATGTTTAAACTAATGTGATGTAGTATATAGTAGTGTCATCTGCGACAGTTTGTTCTTGTTTCAAATATTGAAGGCCCGGCCCTTAAACGAAGTACAAAGAAAACAAAATAACACAGCTTTCGCATCGCCAAGAGCTAGTGCTCCAGAGTTTGCACTACGTTGCAACAACCAGCTCCTGTATCTGCCAAAATGACACTTTTTTTTGCGTTTGTTTAGGAAGGAGATCCAATCAAAACACACCATCAGTCCTGGGCTGTTCGCCTGGCATTCATCCGCTCTTCTGAAGAAATCATCAGCAACAATAACAACCATCAGGGTTCCTTAGCTATTTGCGACACCATCAATTACGATCCTACCCGGATCTCCTTGTGCTTCGACCATACCTTTCAATTTATAAACCCGATGGCATAGGCTATTACGAGGTGTCATTTTCAAAGCACTTCCTACCTCCTCATGCTGGTTTATTTATTTGTCACCGCTTTTGCATTCATCTTCGTAATAGGTATATAATAACGGGTTGCCGTGATCGAATTGGAGAAGTAAAAATAAAATAAAATAGAAAACTGAACGAAAAAGAAACGTGGCATTGTTCATTTCACCTTGGAGAGATAATTTTATACTTATAAGTTCGCAGACACTCATTTCTGTTTAGGTTGTGTTCTTACTGCACTTGTTTGCTGATTGGTTCATGTAATCACAACCGCAAACGCTTCATTGATCCTGTGGCTACTTAGAAACATGGCAACAGCGCAAGGACACAGCCGGAGTTTGTGTGTTCGGATGAAAACTTCAATCGAAACATATTGTGGCAAAACACCAAATAAAGCGGATCAAGGACAGACAGGGGTCAGTTACGCTGGCTTAATGAAGTATGCCATCATAAATTCATTTGACTTGTTATTAGAAACCTTAGTGAACTGTCGTAACATGGGCACGCCGAGACGACTGTATTTTTTAGCCCTAAGGAAGCCGGAAGCGGTTTCGATGACTGTGTAGGAACACTTAGACGCTACAGCTCAAGTGCTTCTGATCATTAGCAGGCCAGTAGGAGTGCCCCGTGTTAAGCGTGCAGTTTACTACAAGGTTTTAAACATGCGCGTCTCTGAAGACTCGGCCAAAATAGTTTTAAACCGCCCCTGCCCATGGGTTGCCCCATGGTCATGCAAAGTCATGCTGAGGAGTGATTTCATTGGGTGTAAACCCGAGTGGCGTCATGAGAAATTCGTTCTAGCCCCTTATTGTCGCATCACTTCGCGGCGCAGATTTAGGTGTCTGCAATAAACGGCGCGCGACAGATCTTGTAAGCTATGTAGTGACTCCGGTGCAGCGCAGATTTAAGTGTCTGCAATAAACGGCGCGGAACAGATCTCGTAAGCTATATAGTGACTCCGGTTCAAGTGCCGTGGGCAGCACTGACGTCAGTAAAGTGCGGACCCAGCTGAGCGGCAGAGTTGAGAAGGGCAAGCACTGTTGAGTTGCATCGGAATCTCATTTTGCCTGTAGCCAACCTTCACACACGGTGGTTCGCGTAATTTATAGTGTGAATGGTTTGATAATGCTGCGCACTCTCGGTTGACGCAGTGTCACAAAACCATTTTAGGGACCACTTAAAGTGGATCAGGTTTACGAAATTGTTTTCTGCCGAGATATGCAAACCGTTTTTCTGACTTTCTTTTTTATTTAAATGATAAATAGAAGAAGTTGGTGCCTTCAGTGCAGAACCGGCTACTCCTTCTCGCTTAGCAATGCACACAAAATTAAAAAGAAAAATGAAATGAACATGAAAACAGAGCAAGAAGATTCTCACAAGGTATATGTTACATCGCTTAACGCGCACTGCGCTTTAGCGCAAGTGAGGTAGACACCGGCTGACAAGCTGGTAGGAATGGGCGTTTATTTTCCGTGTACGTTCCAATATAAAGACAAGTTAAGGAAAGAGAGAAGTTGAAGAAAGGTAAGGGAAACATCAGATAGAAGCGTTGGCTTCAGCTGGACCAAAAAGTGATAAGCGTGACACTTCAATTACAACATTTCTCCACCATTAATACTGGAGACGCTGCACAGGTTTTCGCTGTCGTGTTGAGCGTCGGAGTTCTGTGGTCACTGTAGGCTCAACGGTCTTTGCCTGGTCTTGCCGCAACGCCCACATTCGGCGCGTACATCTTTGCTCGTGGACGACTGCGCTTTGATTTTTAGCACCACTGATGCTTCTCCAGCTATCTTACGGGAGTCATTATCTGCAGCCTCAGCGGAGAGTGCCATTGTTTCAGCGTCCTCTAAAGTTAGATCTTTCTTTGTCAGCATCTGCTTTTGCACTGCACTCGATCTGATGCCGCACACTATTCTATCTCGTAGCATACGGTCGAGCATGGTACCAAAATCACAGTTTTCCGCAATTCGACGGATCTCAGTAATGAATTCTTGAACAGACTCACCGTCCAGCTGGCAGCGGTTGAAAAAGCGGAAACTTTCTGTAATCTCATGGCGCTTGGGATCAAAGAACTCGTCCAGGGCTTTCACGACTTCGTCGTACTTCAAAGAGTTAGGCTTCTTGGGCGCTAATCTTCCTGCTAATATCTGGACTGTGCGAGTACTTAAGGCTGCCACCAACAGTGCTCGTTTCTTGGCCGACTCCGTCACCCCCGTTGCTTCAAAGTATGCTTCTGCCTTGATAACATACGCCTTCCAGTTGTCCTTCTCGTCGTCGAAGTCGGGCAGCTGCTGGTGAGCCATCGTCGCTTCGTCGCCCCGTGCGGTCGCGTAGCTGCCTTCCTGCTTGAACCCAAGGGTTTCCTTTCCGTTTCTGGTCGCCACTGTTACATCGCTTAACGCGCACTGCGCTTTAGCGCGAGTGAGGTAGACACGGGCTGACAAGCTGGTAGGAATGGGCGTTTATTTTCCGTGTACGTTCCAATATAAAGACAAGTTAAGGAAAGAGAGAAGTGGAAGAAAGGTAAGCGAAACATCAGATAGAAGCGTTGGCTTCAGCTGGACCAAAAAGTGATAAGCGTGACACTTCAATTACAACAGTATACACACTAAAAACGCTAGAAGAGAGGGCACTGTGCACTTCAACAGTGCGTGGGTCCGAGTTCCGTGAGGGTGTTCACGTAGGATGAGTCGGTACGCGCGTGTGCACATGTAGTCCGAATAGTTTATATGAACGACTATGTGAAAAAAAAAACACAAGTCATTATATTGGAAATATAAAATACACAATGAGAACACAACAAACAGCGTTGAAAGCGTGATAGTTATGTCACTCTTTGGGCCTTCACAATAAATCGAAAATTAGTATTTCCCCCCATAGGGTATTTGCGTCTTCTACGAACTTTTTCAATACAAGAAGTGCTCTTTCATGAAGGCCCGCTGTTGGCCACGGAACAAGGATAGTTTTTTTCTTTTTTAGAATAAAGTGGTATCCTATTTAACAGCGACAACTTCGCTCAAATCACACTCCGTGGAGAATCATATTACGTGCATTCGAGTTTTAGATGTACACCTTCGTCAGGGTGGCCAGAACAACACCGCGGACTAGACACCCCTTTGATCCTGTAGAGGAAGTGCTTCGTAAATATGCTGTAGCAAGCCGCAGGCAGTGCATAATACTGTTTACGGTCGAACTGATGTCCCTTACAAAAATGCCATATATGGCGATATCAGGAATTGGGCAAATGTGGCTATATATGGCACGTGCCCGTATGTGGCCTTATGTGGCCGTATTTGCCCAAATCGTTTTAGAAACATGTGTGGCAATGAAAGACACACACGAGGAATGCCATATACGACTCTTATGCGTATTGGGCAAATACGGACACGTGGGGACACGTGCCATATATAGCCAGATATGCATATATGGCCATATATGTATATCTGGCTATATATGGCACGTGTCCGTACGTGTCCGTATTTGCCCAATATGCATCAGATTTTTACATGGCATTCCTCGTGTGTGTCTTTCATTGCCACATATGTTTCTAAAACGATCTGGGCAAATAAGACCACATACGGCACGTGCCATATATAGCCACATTTGCCGAATTCCTGATATGGCCACATATAGCATTTTTGTAAGGGGTGAGCTCCCTGGAAGCACTGCATATTTTATTAGAATAGTGGAGTCAAGATCTTTCTGTTTTCTTTGTTAGGAAATGCGTTTCAAAAAAACATTTGTAATTTTACCACGTGCAATGATAGTGTCCGTATGCTTCGAGTGGTCGATGAATTCGACCTCGCCCTGCCTATTGGCACTATCTCGGTCAAGTCAATAGGTTGCGCAATCGCACCGCGTAGGCGTTGGTCCCGGATTCGTTCCACGGATCAAGACGAATTTTCCGACTACTTGGAGGAACATCTATCTCCTAAGTCATGATGGATTTCCTTGTAGGATTGTGCTTTGAAAAGGTGGCTCTCCATTTCCATTTTCACATCGCATATGCCACTTTAGTGGCTTCCGCGTTACTGGATTCCAGTTTGCCATGCAGCTGTAGCAAACGTTTTAAGTTCTTTCGTTCAGACATGCCATTATATTCGTGTAGAGACAAGCACTGTTTTTCGCTCGAAAGGAAAAACATCGAACCAGAAAACATCAAGAGTCAAGGATATTTTTATTATTTTACATGTTTCTGGTGTTCCACCTCTAAAACCTACGATATGAATATGGGAAACACCGTAGTGGAGCACTCCGCGAATTTCGACCACTTGCGGTTCTTCAACGTGCACGAACATCGCGCAGTAAGCGAACCTCAACATTTCGACTCCATCTATATGCAGCCGCCGCGGCCGTCATTCGATCCCGCAACCAGCGGATCAGTAGTCGAGTGCCATAGCCACTAGACCACCGTGGCGGGGCAAGCTTTCTTGATGCACACAATCATCAGTTCTATAGGCTGGCACACCCGCTAATGTGTTTTTTTTTGTTGTTGTTGTTGTTCGTAGTAAAGCGCGGCGTCAGTGACAAATGTTTGCTCTAAGCGCCGCTAGTGCCGCAGCTGCGCTTTGAATAATCTTACACCTATGTTGCAATGGAATGCGGACTGGCAGGGGAACGCCTCTTGCGTGTCGCCTCTCAAAAAGAAAAAAAAAAAGACAAAAATAAACAAGGACCACGTAATGTAAATCCGAAACTGCGTGCAACGTAGGCTCCATAAACGGCCAGCGGTGCTTGCATTCCTTACATTCCCGCTGTTGGTTCACACTAGTCCGGAAGAGACGAAAGCGCGAGTTTTCGCTGACTTTGATAAAAGCGTTCTCTCGAGCAGCGTTTATCCCATAGGAGAGACTTGCCTACGTAATTACGCAGGACGTAAAGCTTTGTTATCTAAAAAAAAACATAGATAAGCCGAAGCGTTAAAGTAAGGAGGTGCGATGCAGCTGTGCGCCTATTCTAAGTTGATTTGGATGTAGGACGCAAGCGAAACCTAATTGCCTGACCTGGATACCGAGGGACTTCCCTTTTTTCGCGACACCGTCCCATGTTCCCCTTCCTCTTAGCGCGCTTGCTTCATTTTTTTTTTCGAGTATCTTTCTTTCCGAGAACAGTAGACGAGGCTTAACAAGGCCCTGGATGCGAGCGTTAACGCGAATGCGTCCCTGAGATACGTCGCGTCCCCCATTACTGCTTAACTGCTTCGTCCGCGGGAAATGTTGGCCCGCCGTCTCCTCCCGCTACGCAGCACGCTGTCCAAATCTCATATGGGCTCGCGACAAAGCGCGATGCTGAATGCCAGCTCTCGCGCAAAATAATGACGCGCTTATCAAAGGGAGGTGCGGTCCGTTCTTTTGTGTGGAGAGTGCTTTCTTTCATTGCGGCCGCTGAGTGTGGGCCTCGCCGTCTCCCCATCAAGCAGAAAATCGCGCCGCGAGATCATTTTCTCGAAAGGTGGCACTCCGCGTATTGGCAGCGTCGCCGATCGTTCGCGCTCGCACTGTGGCACCGGTAGGGCGGCCTGAACTCGGAGCTAATTTAGTAAATGGGAACCCGCATAATACGATTTTAATGATGCGAAGGAAGAATACACGGGAAATCATCTCCTGTTCCTAATATTGCTATTCTCGTTTGCTTCTCAGAAGAAAGACATGTTAATAAAGCTGTATGGAGTCTGACGTCCCAAAACCACGATATGATTATAAGACAAGCCTCAGTCGAGGGCTCCGGAAACCTCGACCACCCGGGCTTCTCTAACGCCCACTGACGTAGCACAGGAGGCGGGCCTTTTCCATTTCGCCTCCCTTAAAACGTCGCCACCGCGGCAGGAGTCCGAACTCGCGACCTTTGGTTTGGCAGCCGAGCGTCCTATAGCTACAAGGCCACCGCGTCGTTGTTGAAAAAAAAAAGTGTTAACGCATTGCACCTAGATAAATAAATAGTTTGCACTTTTATTCGTCGCATTACTGAAAGAATGCTAACTTTCTTAAGCTTTTGAAAGCAGTGTTTAAGATGCCGTGGAAAAACGTTATGGTTTGAACATCGATGGTGAAAAAAAAAAAATAAACGGAGCAGTTACATTAGATACCACGCGGGAAGAGGAAGCGAGGGGCAGAAGTCTCGTACAATTTTGAGGCATCTGACGTTTCCGACGTGCCCCTATAGGTCGAACTACAAGAGAGTATTTGTAATCAGCTTTCGCCATACAATGCTGTGGCTGTTACCACCGGATCCGGTGGTAATCTTAGTGAAGCGAAAGCCAAGGCCTCGAAGTTGTGGCAGCGTGCCGTACATAAAGCATAATCGCTGATTATCGGGGTGCATTTGAGCTTACTGTCACACATTGTAGGGGTGTACCGGTAATCGTAGCCATGGTAGTTGACAAGGCTTGCAAGCTACCACGACGTAGCAGTTTGAAGTCACACCGCTCGGCTGCGGCCTAAATTAGTACTTACATCGCTCACTACGCGGCCAAAGTGAGCCGCCAGGGTGAGCCGCAAAGTGAGCCGCCAAACAAACAAAACAAGCAAATGAAAATTGAAAAAGAAAAGAAAACACTATCTCTCGGCTTCAACTACAGGTTCTAATCCTCGATGTGCTCACACGTAAACCATAAGTTGTTGATAACGGACCATGTCTCGGAACGCGTCTGGTGTGGGGCATTATTGAAGGCATTGTTTCACCTGATGAGGCGTGCGTCACTGACGTAGTAAGAATACGTCACTGCTAGCCATACGTAGTTCTCACACTTAAAATTCAACCGTAGGAACAGTGTTAACATTCCAATTAATGGGTAATAATATTGTTCTGCCCGATAAATGCGCCACGCTGAACTCACTCGTCCGTCTGTGTGACGTCACTGGTCAATGGCGGGACGTCACTGGAACATGACGTAACACGTGTTTGTGTATGTGACATCACTCGTGGATGATGTCTCGTTCGACCGTCGAAATTGTAGAGCAATTAAAAAGGAAGCGCTGTGTAGGTTTCTTTAGAAAACATTGCGATAATCATTATGACATTGCTGGCAAATAGGAGAGCGGTGTATGTCTTCCCTGTTTTTCTTTTGTTTTTTTTTTTAACGTAAGCTGTCACAAGCTTATTGCAGTAGCCGATGTTGCTGTCAGTGTTGACCGCAGCTTCAGTTGTCCGTAAACACTACTGGTCGCAATGAGAAGGAAAAAAAGGAAGACGTCATGCCAGTGCGGCAATGAACACTGCTCTACAGGAGCGATCTCAACAACTCCCCTGCTTCATGCCATATTGTTGAGTACCTTGCAGTGCGAGCCACGGCTGTGGCGATAGCGTTGATATTTTAAGACATCCCTAAGAAGACGATGAAAATGAAGTAGGAGGAGAAGGGGTGGAAGGAACAAGAATACCAAGGGGGAGTAAGACAGAAGGAAAGGAATAAGAAAGGAAGGATAATTTAAAAGAAAGCGAGAGGAAGGAAGTATCAGAGGGAGGGTAATGAGAAGAAGAAATTTATGGATGAGGGGCAGAAGCAGAAGGAGGCTAAAAGTCAGTAGTAAGAGAAGAAGAGGAGAAAGACGAATAGGAAAACGGGAAGAGGTCGGAGAGGAAAGGATGAAGAAGGAGGAGAAAAAGATGGCGAATGACACGACGGAGGAGGGCGAGAACAAATCGGTGGAGAAAGTGAAAGAGGAGACCAAGAAGTAGTGCTCCGTGAGGAAGATCAAGGTAGAAGAGAAAGAGTCGGTGAAGGAAAATAGGTAAGAAAATGAACGAGAAAGAACGGTGAGACATCACACAGCATAAACCAGCTTGCAACGTGACTGTGCTACATGCACTGCGCAGGCTTGGAAGTTTGTCTATAGACTCTGGATTCCTATCGCGATTTCTGTTAAGCATGTGTCAACCTTGATGTTATCGTAAGTGTTCTTTGCACCTCTTGATTTGCTGTCGACTCTACTCGCACGAGGACGACAACAAACTGTTGCACTTCGGAACATTTGCACATCAAATGACACAATATTGACATTAAAGACATCTCGTCACCGTCGGCGGTATTGTATTCGTATGCCTTGTAGCGTTTTCATGCCCTGAATACGTGGAACGACATGGTCGGTGTGGAACACAAAAGCTTGGAGCAATTGGCGAGTGCTTTTGTTTCACGATAACAGGGTTGTTTGCGCCCCCGCGTCTAATATGAAGTGTTGCAGCCGAGGCATCTTGGAGTACTGGTGTGGGTGGCTGGGGAATGAAGATTTGTTTGCGTTCTCTATTGTCTGTTAATATGGAAATCACGAGGGTCTATTACGAAAAGAAAACCACGTGGATACCCCGGAGAGCCGCCTTTAATGTCAAGGAAATCGTGTAAGATGGATATACGGACAGCTGAAGCCCTAGGGAGGCCCAGTTTTATATAAGAATAAATATCTCCACAGCACATGCGACACAAAGATCCCGCGAAGATGGGTCGAAAACAACAACTTCACAAACAAGTGCCACGAGGTGGTGCAACTTGATAGTCTTATAAAAAGAAGCGAGACGAAAAACAAGTATGAGATATCTGCTTTGTAAAAACGGCGACACAGCGTTTCAGAGCAGATAAACTCTTTTCAAGCCAACTTTAAATGAGTTGCACAGGGGCACTATATAAGAAAATTCTGCCCTGTTCAGTGAATCTCACATTACTCGTAGGTTCCTGCACTGCGTGACACGTGTGCGACTGTGCCTTATGGTATATGAGCTTGGACGAATTATATCCAGCCATCCCGAAAGCGCGCGTGATATTATGCGAAAGAAAAAAAAAGAAAACGTGACTTCCGCCCTTAATGGGGTAGATGCCATATTGCGCTATCAAATGTCGAAACGTTCTCGAAAACCCAGGCCATACCACGTGTTTATGAACACAGATTTGTTAGCACGCCATATCATTCAATAAATAAAAACAGCTTGTTTCCTAAATTTGTAGAAGACTGCAGCCTGGCGGGACCATCATTCCCCCTAATTGCTCCAGTGTTTAAGTAAGCTGTGTGTAAGGTTTCATGCCATCAAAGTAGTTTGCGAGAAAGGCTTCTATCGCATATCTTTCAGAAGGGAAAGTTCTAAGGCTGCTCTACATAGCGCGCCTATCATCACAGTGCACTAGGTTCGGTGTCTTCTTGGTTGAAATTGAAGCCACCCTAATGAAGCAGCCAGCAGGAGCACTTATGTCAACGCCTTCTTAGAGCTCGGTATTTTAGTTTGCCGCATGGGGGGTTTCGCATATCCTTCCAAGCATTTTCTGTGTTCTCTCCATTTTGCTTCTTATATTACTCACTCGCAAATTATTAGGCAGAACCTAGACGTGAAGTTAAGATAACGTTCAGGAAATGTGCTGCAATCCACCCAGTATCAGAGCGATGAAAGCGAAGGTAAAAAGACCTTAGAATTTTTCTGTAATATAAAACGCGTTCCATTTAAGCTGTGCATGCATTACGGTCGTGCGTTTCTTATTCAGGACGGAACAGCCTTGCCAGTCAAATATAATCGCATAGTTTCTTTTTAGTAATAAAACCTCAACATCGAGTAAGCTTAAGCCATTAGCATGTTAATTTTAGCTACTGGATATGAAGTACTCAGATGGAGCTTAAAATCACCAAGGTTCTGGTTTAAGTATAGAGTTGTGATATGGGGTTTAACGTCTAAGTATAGAGTCGCTTTGAAGATATGCCCCAAAAGAATATTTCTAAGTTGAATGAAAGATTGAATGAATGAATGCACTTTATTTCACACACATATTGTACAGAGTGCGCACAAACTGAGTGATCCCACAGCCAAGGGCTAATGCGGGTCCCATTTGGAAATATATATGACGGAAACTAATAATTTTAATAAAAGTAAACAGTAAAAAATGAAATTGGATATCACCATGCAAGAAATAACGTCTGACTACTAACAGGAGTCAATTGAATTTTAGCAAGGAAAGCAAAAAGAAGAAACATGACTTGTAGTGAACACAAATAAGTTTGGTAATAGAGGTGCACGGTCCAGCAAAATGAAACTTGGAGCAACAAGTATCAATAATATTTCCTCTAAATGCATTAATAAAGGGAGCCAGGTGACTGAACCATATTCCAATGAAAACACAAAACACACACAAAAGAGACAGAGAAAACCGTATATGTACATGGTTAAAGGATGACAAACCGAAGTACCAGTCAGCTCATGAAGCAGACAAAATTACTTCAAAGTAGTATTTTTTTAGCAGTAGCGAGAAGTTCTGGGCATTCTTTATATAATGCGGTATACCATTCCAAACTTTCACTCCGGCGTATTGTAGGAGACGTTTGCTATAGGCGTTTTTTGTTGGTGGTATATTGAAGTTGTTAAACGTTTGGTTCCTTGTTACGCGTCGGGGCTACAGAGTAATGGAATAGGGAATGGTTCATTGTTCCTTACAGCCCTGTTAATGCATGCAGCTAATCTTAGTTGCCGCACAAAATCAACAGGCAAAATTTTCAAGCTAGAAAACAGTGGTCTGGTATGTTCGTAGCATCGTGACAAAGTTATCGTACGTATAGCTCGTTTTTGCAAGCTTCGTAGTGGCTCAAGATAACTGCTATACGTCGACCCCCAGGATTCTACGCAGTACAAAGGTGGTAGTTTACTAAGCTAAAATACAAAATGTGCAGAATAGGACGTCTAAATATTCGCGAGCTTGCAAGAGGGCGAAACAACTGGAAGCTAGTTTCGAGCGGACTGGGTCTAGCTGAAACATACATATAAACATACATATAAGAAGAACGAAAAAAAAACGCAGAAAATTTTTCTGCGTTTTTACAGCGATGGATTACAGCGATGCACTGGGGATTGAACTTACAGCCGGCGCTCTACCGGCGCACATGCTCGAAGCTGTATGAACGCGGTTTCTATCCTTTCGTATATTGCTTCTTTCACTCTGCCTCGACGCAATCATGCGGCTACGCGATCGCGCATCGAGGCGCACTTTGCCTGGAACGGCGCCGCCATCAAAGAGAGGAGAAGTGCAGCACTGCGGCTTCATTTCGATTCTACTGGATGGCGGCACAGTTCCAGGCCCGTTCCAAAGTGCTCCTCTATGCGCGCGCGCGCGAAGCCGGATGAGCGCATCGAGGACGAGGGAAAGAAGCGAGATAAGAAATATTAGCCATGTTCGTACATCTTCGAGCGTAGGTTGATTGATTTGTGGGGTTTAACGTCCCAAAACCAGCTCTGATTATGAGAGACGCCGTAGTGGAGGTCTCCGGAAAGTTCGACCGCCTGGGGTTCTCTAACGTGCACTGACACCGCACAGTAAACGGGCCTCAACATTTCGCCTCCATCGAAATGCAGCCGCTGCAGCCAGGATTCGAGCCCGCGACCTTCGGATCAGCAGCCAAGTGCCACAACCACTAGACCACCGTGGCGGGCCCATCTTCGAGCATGTGCGCCAATGGTGCAGTGGTAGAGCACCGGTCACCTCTCGTCGTGGATGGCGTTTCCCCGCCGACTACTCTTCGAGCGTGATGGCAACAAGAAAAGTGCTGCGTTAAGCGTCGATACACGGCAACGATGTTGAAAGATCTGTTGGAAATCATGCTTGGAGCGGGGAGGACAAAGAGGAATTAGGGGGTGTAGCGAGAATGAGGCTTTTGTGGTGTGAACTGTGCTTGGGCGCCATGTTTGGACGACATCACGATCGGTGCTAATGAAGGATGCAGATAGACTTTTCTCACATCGTTTTGGTGCCAAAACACGGGAGTCCTTTAACAACGCTCGTCACTTGTGTACACACACGCGAACCAACACCGAGTCCTTTGCGTACACTCGAGACCGTGACAATGCTCCAGTCGTCGCAAAGCGCTGTTGTCGTGCGGCGCGGCCCACCGCTTCGCGAAGACCACTGGCAGCGTAACACAGCGTCGAGCCTCCTTTCCCCACTCTCTCCGCAGGAGGTGCAGCTGCGTGAGGTAAACGGGGAAAAGACTCGCCATCTACGTGCGGACTCCATCATGAAGGCCTGCGAAGGCAAAGCGAAACGCCAGCGACGAACTGAAACAACCGTTTACTCCCCAGTAGCTTCCCTCTTTGTGACCTCGTCTCCCCAGCTGTGTGTTCGTTCCCTCCGTAAAAGTCTTCCCTGAAGGACCGTTGACGGGGCCTTCTGTAGACTATTTTGTCTATGTCGAGAGTCGGTACTCCCCCCTTGCTTCACCTGGGAGTTTTCACGGGCGTTCTCGAACTCTTTCGCACGCTGTAGTCGTCGTCGGAGGCGACGGTTTCGAGTCCCTGAGGCTCTCTTTCTGGAGGCGACTCCTGTCGCCTGTTACCGTCGACGAACAACTCATCGATATGACTGCCCGCGTCACTGTTGCTTGCAAAGTCCTCCTTCGATGGCCTTTCGTTGGAGTCAAAGTTTTCAGACATACTCGAGAAAGACTTTGGATTTTGAGACTTGTCTCTCGTAGCGTCAGCAACATCGACCCCTTTTTCGGATGACAGTGTTCTAAGGAGCGAATATGGCCTTTCTCTGAGGACGGGTCTCCAAAGAGACGAGTCTTCTGTTAAGACTCTCGCTTCGCCCAAATGTATTCGTCTACTGAATACATTGGGCCTTCCTTTCTGGTGACCTGAACAACCTCTTTTCCTCTTCCATGCCGTCTTTCTTTCTAGTAATGACTCCAATCGGGCTTCCTTTTGGACGAACTCTTTCCTCGCTTCCTTCGTAGGAGCGGGCTGATGGACTCGGCTGCGGCAGCTCCTCCTGCTTCACTGGTCCTTACAGCTGCTGGTGCACTCGCAGGGCTTCCTGAAGCCGCGTCCAGCTACAGCCATCCTGAGACCCAGTTTAAACATCGCCAAGTCGCGCGTTTCAGGTGCCGCCGATATCGCAAAACACTCGAGCTGTTCACTGGCACCGCACACGAGACACAAAATGCACCCTAATTCTCAGGCACACTCAGCCGTTGCCCTGTTGGTGTAACAGATGCTAGCGACGTTGCAATTCACCTTGGCATGGCTGAATTGTCAACAAGCCTCCTGCATCATGGCGGCGGCAGCGGTTGCCTCGTGGTGGACAGCCGCTCGCTGGCGCAGCGTTCCCTCAGGGCCTCCAGCGACGGCGTGTGTTTGCTCCAGATTCCCTACTGGCGCTGGTGGCAGCGGTGGCGGCTGCAAGCCATCCTTTCTCACGGTCCCGCCGTCGTCCGCCGGGTATGTGGCTGTCCTAATTATTTTCTAAGGCGTGCACGCTCGGAGTACGAAACCGAAAATGATCCACGAGTCAAAACGATGTAGAAAAAGTCCTTTCTGCAGCCTTTATTGGCGCCAAGGGCGATACCGTCGAAACACAGCGGAAAAGCCCCATCCTCGCTACATCCCCTAGTTCTTCATCGTCCTTACCACGCCGCGCACGATTTCCAGCATCCTCCGCCCCGACAAATGTAGAAGTCTGGATGTGGCGGAGGGAGAAATTCTATCGGCCTGGTCCATGCGATTTACATATAGTTTCTGGCATAGTGCGCCTTTGCAGCACCTCCTATGCAAGCCCGCTGACCTTTCTTTTTTTTTTCTTCTCTTCCAATTTCTTGGTTCATCAGATGACGTTGTACTCGTCTAAGCAGATTCTGCATACAAGCTCGGGAAGGTCTTTCGCACAGGGGCCTCACTAATGGCTCGTCTCTGAAGTGTGCACATGCATAGGTCTCTCACCTCGTCCTTTTCCGTCCTGTACACGCAGGCTTTCTTCACAAAACGACAGCGATTCAGTTTGTCTTTCGCTGCACGAATTGCTTGCGTAGCCAAGTCAAATTATTTGCGGATAACAGAGCAACCCCGAAAACTTGTTCTCCAACGCTGTCCTCGCACTCCAGCCCGTAGAAACCGTGAATGAATTCCTCAAATAGGTCGCTGAATGGGTCAACCACATGGTTCTTGCCACCGACAACCTTGGCAAAATGAGTGATTTTCTGGCGCTTGCCTAGCTTTCCACCGGTACGTTCAGAATCGCTTTGTTTTTCTGCAGGATCGTCCTCGTATACAGAATAGTTGTAGGTGCCGGTTTTGTTCCTGTTTTGTTCTTCTTCTTGCTCGGCTTTACCATCCTGCAACTGGTCACACTTAAGTCAGTGGTCCTATTTCAAATGGTCTACTAGAATTAACTTCTCGCCATCATTCTCATGGTGTTCTTTGTTCAAAACGACCCTCACGCACCGTTCGTGCTCCTGATTCTCCAAATCGCCCTCAACATCGGCATATACAACGCCCAGCTATTCTTTTGCGGTGACTTCCTTGCTCTTCTGAAGTTCATCAGTGCATTTCCTCTTCAATCGCTCATTGTGATTTCTGTTTTCAGACACACAGATTCGCCGCCGTCCTCATCTTCGTCGTCATTTCCAAGCGCTGCCTTGACGCTTCCCTTTGAGCGGTCTACCTCGGCGTCAGCGTAAAAAAATTTAGCAGTGGCTTAGCTCCGCTATGCCAGCATATACGTAGCATGAGCAAACCTTGACGTCATCGACGGCGTCTTGTTGCTGCTGCTGAGATGGTCGGGCACGTCGCTCTTTGCTAGAAGTCCCTCCCTTTGCTCCAGTGTCCCCGCAGCGCGTTTTGCTTTCTTCTGTTCGGTCTTCCTAGCCTCAACCGCTAGTTGCCAGGCAACTACTTCAAGATCCGATGAGTTAAGCTTCTCAGCTCTTCTGCGCCTCTAAGCAGCAATTTCGCTCTCCTTCTCCATGGCTATACCACACTGGCAAACGCCCCGCTATAGACCGTTTTCAGGGGGCGGGGAGGAGCGCTCTGGCACCAGCGCACCAGCGCCTTCCTGCTCTCCTGGACCGCCGTGGTGGTGTAGTGGTTACGGTGCTCGGCTGCCACCCAAAAAACACGGGTTCGATCCCAGCCGTGGTGGTCACATTTTCGATGGAGGCGAAAATGCCAGAGGCCCGTGCACTGTGCGTTGTCAGTGCACGTTAAAGAACCCCAGGTGGTCTAAATTTCCGGAGCCCTCCACTACGGCCTTTCTCTCGTCTTTATCTCTTTCACTCCCTTTCCCCCACCCTCACGGACGCTTCACCATGCTCCCTACATGAGGTGCAGAAATTAGCGTCCTTTCCTAACTGAACCACAATCATCATCATCATCTCCTGGCGTGTGCCAGGCGGTTTGGAGCGCGCGCGCTCATGCTTCGATGTGTGGCGCTGTCGAACAATTTGTGCGTATTTTGGGCTAACGTGGCGTTTTTTTTTTGTTCTTTTTATCGTGACGCCAGACAATATATAAAGTCGACAGAAATCCAGCGTGCAGTTTTTAGTGTTGTGCTAACAACTACACGAAGAGGAAACTCTTGTCGAAGGAATTACGCGACGTGCATTACCAGACACGGAGAGTTCGCGGCTGGGTACTTTTCATATTGAGCAGCGGCATTCATGGATTACATGCTTAAACGGGAAAAGCTCTGTACATCGAGAAGTTCTCGGGATTATCGGAGCCTTGTAACTTTTGGCGAACACACCGACGCCCAACCTCAGCTATGACCGCAAGAAGCCTGCCCGACAAGCTATGCATTAAAAGTTTGTTTCTTCTTTGCGTCGCCTCGTCTTACCTGCTTGCCCTCCTCGATGGTCAACTTTGTTCGAGTTTCATGCAGTCACTTCTGAAGGTTCGCCAGGCCACGCTACCGTAACAGACTGGCTGGCAGCTGCGGGATTTGGATCCGAGCCTCCTCTAACATGTCGCAGCTGGAGGCAGCGCTTGCGTGGTCTACGCGGATTCTTGGCTGCAAGGTGGTGAGTGCGGGACATTTCTCTACTGAGCTTTGCCAGGCTTTTCTTACAGGGTTAGAAAAAGCAGAGCAGGTAATTCGAAGTATTATTGTCACCTCGTTGGGTTGCGGCAAAATAGTTTATACAGTAGGGAGAGCAGCACTGAAAACAGCCATGAATCTGGAGTTGTTGTGTAAACCGGGGTTGTTGGAGCTTGCGAATGAGTGGCGCCTGGATGTGAGACGCACCCCGCAAACCAGAGTTGATTGAGGCTATTCTTCTCTGGAGGCTGAGGATGAGGAGCTAGCGGAATGCCTTAAAATTATTCAAGAGAAGGAGGATGCATGAAGGCAGGCAAAAGAGAGGGAAGAGCAGGAACGGAGACGTACAGAATTAAGAGCGAAAGCTCGAGGAATGGAGGCGTAAAGAGGAGCGTAAGAACGGGAACATGTACGCGCACTTGAACTGAAGTGACTCCAGATTGAGTTGGAACACGTTCGAACAGCAGGACGGAGAAGCGACGGAAGCAGTGCAGCAGAGCGCGTATCATTTAAGATGACAGCGAATGCTGCCTTATAAGCTTGGAGAGGAGATAGGTTTGTTCTTGGTGAATTTCGAGCGGACGTGCGATAAGCGAGAACTCTCGCGCAAGTCGTGCCCACAGCGCCTTCTTACACTTTTACCTGGCGAACCAGCTGACGTAATCGCTAGCTAAAACAGAAAAGAAGCCGACGATTACGAGGAAGTGAAATGCAGCTTACTGAGGAAATATAGGCTCTCCGCGGAAGTGTGGCGGCGGAAGTTCCACGAAATGTAAAAAAAGGCAGAAACGAGTCATATACTGAGTTTGCTTATCTCACAAATGGAAGAATGGCTCAAAGAAGAGAAGGCCCATGGTGATCACGCGAAGGTTGTTCACTGTTTCGCGCTTGAGCAGATTATAACAGGTTACCTGAGAACGTGAGATACTGGGGGCAAGATAGGTCAGATGTTAGCACGGTCGCAAGAGCAAGCGAGCTAGCTGAGGAGTATGTGACGCGTCATTCTCGCGAAGTAAATTACGCTCGTAGAGGCGATTCGAATGTCAGGTTTGCAGGTCGAAACATGTGCACGTCAAGGATGAGCGAGAACCTGCGATTGAGGAGAGCCCCAAGAGTAGTGTATCTGTGTCGGAAAAGACCCCTTAGGTTAAGTCAGAGCAGCAAATGAAATTTGAAGCGAGGGAACCTTTTCTTTGCTACAACTAAACAAGGGTACATTGCAGTGCAGGATATAGAGGCTAAGATTGTGTTTTTAGCCGCAGGTGGAAACGGTGAGAGCATGAAGCTGCTGCAGCCGTACATTGATTTGTACATTGATTAGGTAGTTATGTATTCTTTATCTTTTCATAATGTATATTCTTTTTCCTTGTATCACATTTTTCAGTTCTTGTTTACTTGTTGATAACTTCACTTTGTTGTTGCTTTGTATAGATCCTTCTTGTATAGAATTCTTGATACCTACACACTTTGTTCTTTTTGTTGGTACTTTTCCCCTCCTGCCTGGGCCTTTTAAGGCCTGCAGTATTCCTAAATAAATAAAATAAGTTTCTCGTACTGCGCGATTCCGCCGCTACTATGGACGTGGTTCATAGCTCATACGTGGAACCTGAGATGTTGACGGATAAACGCGCGTGGAGAAAGCAAGCCATAGGTGCTCAGAATGCTTGTGTTCCCGTCGCGAGAGTAACTATCAAAGGTCCTTTCGGAACACTCGAAACGGAAGCTGCAGTATGACGTACGCTTCCACCGCAGTACCCCTACCTATTTTCGAATAGGTCGGATCAGATTCTGTGTGGGAAAGGGCGAAGTATTGGGATCCGGCAAGTGTTCTGCTTTCCCTGGTTATGTCGAACAGCGTCGAAAGAACGACCACCTCGAGCGCGTGTTAAACTGAAGTCCCAAGTGGACAAACGGAACCAAAGCGCAATAAGAGGTTTCGAAAAAAAAAAAGTTGCAATTTGAGTTATATGACTTGTAATACGGGCTAGGCAGTCGCAATATTGGGCTAGGCAGTCGCCGCCCTTAAGAAAACAAGTCCACTTGTCGAAACGTTGGCTCCTGCGACATTCCCTGTTCTAAATCGTACTTTGCGATCTTTTCATCGCTGTAATACGCAGAGGCTTTTTCGGCAGCGACTTAGTGGTCAGTGGCCTGCTCCTATGAATGTATAGTATGTGCTATTAGAACATTGTAGTGTACTTTGCGAGCTCGGAGTTCGCCACAGAAACGGATCGCTGTCCTCGAAAAGGGCTGCGGAGAAAGTTTTCCAGAAATGGTCGCCTCCTGCGCTGGAGTGTCGCCTTGTAGCAACATTCTTTCGGTATCTGTACACGATGGGGGTCTCAACAATGGCAGTGCCGTTGGTTTAGGCCGAAGCCTGTAGATCGAGAACAAGCCTTGAAAGTTCTCGAAGTGGCCTGCTAACAGTGTTCTCTGATGGAATACGTTGTGAAATGATGCGGCGCACTTGAATACCTTCTAAAGCATATCTATGTCACAGGTAAGAATCCTTTAAGGAAGGAACCTTCTGTGCGCATCTTTTCTTGGGTTTCGTGCTTTACTCCACGAGTTTGTTATACCCGCAAGTAAAGCGCAGTTAAATAGCGCTACCCCGAGGAGTGACCAATCTCTGTGGTCATGTCGTATAACTATTTAGCCAACTGATGAAGACATGTCCGTATGCGGGCCCACACGTCGTCTCATGGAATAAAGGTAGCACCGAGAATTCGTTCACTATTTCCAACGAACCATTTCGATTGAGACGTCCGTGCTCTATTAAAGCTTTCGGTCGCATAGTTTCCTGCATGACACGGCGCCCCGCCATGGTGGTCTAGTGGTTATGGCACTCGGCTGCTGATCCGAGGGTCGCGGGATGGAATCCCGGCTGCGGCGGCTGCATTTCGATGGAGGCGAAATGTTGAGGCCCGTGTACTGTGCGATGTCAGTGCACGTTAAAGAACCCCAGGTGGTCGAAATTTTCCGAGACCTCCACTATGGCGTCTCTCATAATCAGAGCTGGTTTTGGGACGTTAAACCCCACAAATCAATCAATCAGTGCATGACACGGCGCATGGAATAAATAAGGCGTTCCGAGCGGTAAGGGTGGTTGCGATTTGTGTTCCGATAAGCACGGCAAGCGGGTGTGCAGTATCCGCTCCTGTCTTGTCTGGCTCAACGAATGTCTTGTCTGGCTCAACGACAAAGCCTGCTCTCTATTTTAGGACAGTTTCCCACGGCGCAATTAGCAATGGGAGATATAGCGAAGCCCGTCGCTCAGCGATCACCGTGACATCGAGGGCATCCCGCGACTGTTTTCGGTCAAGTTTGCCGAGCTGGTCGCTGCGACTAAGCGACAGCGCGACATGCACGGCGCATTGTGGAGTGGCTAAGAGCGCCGCAGAAATAAGCCCTCTCCAGTTTCACCACATATTGTTTCTGAAAAAGCTGTGATACAGCGCCGCACACCCTTCCTCAAGTCTGCCTCATAAGTGATTGCGGTTTAGTGATTTCCCTTACCATTTTGGAAATTATTTTCGTTATTAAATTCTATGAGGTTAAAATGAGTCTTTCTTTCCCACCGTTCCCTAAATTACTTTCGTTAATACATTGTACAATGTTAAATTGTCTTTCTAAACACAAATGCTTGTGAACTGCTCAATGTTGGCATTTTCGCAGACAACTGCTTCGAAAGATTGCAGGTCTGCTCAGAGACGTAACTATTGAGAATTCCGTGGGCGTGCACCAAGCAAAAAAAAAAAAAAGAAAAGCAAGAGAAAGGAATCTCGCCGCCTGGGTTAAGAAAGAAGACAGAGACTGACCAGCATGAAGTCCCCTGCGGGAATTGCAAACCTCGCTCCCTTGAAAACTGAAACATTATAAGTCAACAAGGTGTTAACAGGAATCTCTTTCCTTATGTGGTACTTTCTGAATGTCGAAAGGCTTTGTGCCTGAAAAACAGCCTTGGGGTCTAACTTTCACAATTGTCCTCTGCAGATGTCAACAACCAACGTTAGCGTTTTCTGACGTGCTACTCCCATCTTTACAAACTAGGACATTAATATTTAGCAATCGATAGCAGACCTTCAAGGTATTTTTAGTTTCTTGGATGGGAAGCAATGTTATTACCTAAAAAAAAAAGAAATAACCTGAGGAACGCTTTGTGCGGTTTCCACAGAACGCGAATTGACCTGAACAACAATATTGTCACGTTATCGTGACGCTGAAGCACGCAGAACTCAAGACAGTGTCAGTCAAACTCTTCATTGGGCTAACCTGTGCCCAGCAAAGAAAAGCAAAACCACACTGCAATATGATAGCGGTTTGAACAGTTGTCGGTCGGCGGAAAAACTGACAAGCGGCGAAATGCGTCAGCTTTTATACACACGTCATAACGTGTTCTCGTATTAGCTGTGAAATTCTAGAAAACACTCAAATGTGCACGTTAGGCATGCAAAGTTTCAAGAACCGTCAACACGGTTGCAGAACTAAGATAAACGCAAGACATGCACGATAAACACGCCCTGGGCTGCGCGTAACAGAAAGTGATAACGGCGCTCCCCGCAAACAACCAAAGCAACCGCGCGTGTCACTACCCCCCTTAGCGGTGCTTATTCGAATATTTATAAATACTACGATATATGGCTATATAACGCAGCGAAAGGAATGTCCTTCCGAAAGAATGAAGGAAATTTTCTTTTACTTCGACTTTCGTATGTGTCAATAGTACGTGTCACTTCTTCGGCGTTACTAAGTTTCTTGCTTACACAAAGCACACAACCACATCAGCCGTATCAATTAAACACGCTCAGCAGATTACAGAAGCAATGTATCGTGTTTATTAGGTATCTTTACGGCATCGCAGTCAAAACATATCCTTAAGGTAAGAATATCTTACAAACCATTGATGAAGGAGGGCAGACATTGCAGTACTTTTGGCATTTCAGAGCTTCATCTGTGTCATGTTGATTATGTCGCGACTATGGGATCGTGTGACGTTTACATAAATAAACTGGAAGCGACTTGACTGCCCTTCTATACCAACTTGTGAAGACTATCATCAGGTTTTTAACTTATCGTCTTAAAACAACTATGTTTGCCTTCATTATGATTTCGGAGTCACAAGCTCTCTTTAAAATTTTGCAGTCTTCTTTGGCAAAGTTCGTAGAATAACAACTAATGAGGCATTAATGTTAATCACAAAGCGGTGACGACCATAGGTCAATTATTGGAGCTACCGATGCTTCAATAAAACTTAAAGAAAGCTATCAAGTTCGTCAAGGTTATATGACGCGCAGAGGTAAACTAAATGGCACCCAAAGCAACTTCCCGTTGAAAACCAGCTGTTTCAAGGCGAAGCCAGCATTTTCCAAAATATTTAGCGTCATTGTACAGTTTACTGCTCAGAAACACTCAAGCTATTAACATAAAGGTGTTTCCTGGCTATTTCTTCTTCATGGTCCTTCGTGAATATCTGCGCTTAGTATATCTATTGCAGCTTTTCCGTAGACGTTCCTATTCATATAACTGCAAGATATTTGAATAATCTTTCTTGGATGAGAAGCAAAAACAAGCAGTAAAACAGCAGGGGGCTCACTTTTCACGCTTCGTCGAGCCCTGCTTCAAATCCCAGTCATCTATCATGGAGGATTACAGTGACTGTATCAGACTGATCGATGAAGCGGCTGCTCGAAGTGAACCTTTGACAATATCTGTCTGTTCGTAGTTTGCAGATTTCGAGACGCGTACGTTTTTATATATTCTCTTCACGCACAATTTAGGAAAAGAGCTCCCACAATCTCAGGCTAATAATAGGTCTACACCCTTGCGTTATTGTGCTTTACGTGAGCGTTTTGTTGACGCACCATGTCATCAATTACGGTAATTGACGCCAATATGGGTCATGGTATAGAGAGAAAAGGATTTGGTGAAAATAGTACCATACTATGCAAACTAACAGCTGTGTGGTCCCGGCCTTTCATTCAAATGGCTGTCTGCAATGTGTCACTGATATTGCAGTGACACTGCCTCATTTAATGCAAGTAGTGTATACATTTAGCGGAATGTATATATTACACGTATCTTGCTAACATTGATCACCAATATCCCATTTATAGGCTGAAGTGGAATATGTTGTTTTAAGTATTGAATACTCACGTACTTATCAGGTATCGCTACTAGTGAAATTAAATAGATATACATCGCACCACGACCACGCAACCAATCTGGCAAAGCAACTCAAAATAAAACGCTGCAGCATCAACTGTGCCTACATAAAATATTACAAGGAAGCCACGAATGAAGAGCCTTCTTTGTAGATAGCGCAAGGAGGGTTGCCTTTATACCTGATAAATGCTTTTCGTCTACAACATCTCGCATAGCATGCAGGAAGGTTAGTCAGACAGTTATTCTCTACCAACATAGTACTTAATATCAGGGTTTATTTTCACTGTTGAGATTCGTGTAGAGAGCGAATTGAAGTTCATTTCTGCGTTGCTGCACTTGGAACTAACCACGGCCAGAAGTAAACTAATACCTGCACCTCATTTTGCGTTTCAACGCAAATGCGCAAGAGGACACATTTGGGCTGGTTTTAATCGCCAAACAACGTAGAAAACGTCTGTAAGCGCTGTAGCAGAAGAATTCGTATCGCAGTTGTGCGCCATCGAATAGTCAATGTTCGCCGTTGTGTGCGTCAAGGAATTAATGCATTTGTTGAAAACGTACCGGAGATGAACATCCCGGAAGCGACGAGGACTAGCCGGCACCTCTTAGAGGCAGCAACCTCTCCCAAGACAAGGCAATGCCATGTATGTCCCAGATAATCGAAACTACAAGAGAAGCTCAGGGCAAGATGGATGCTTGAATCGATGAACAAATCGCAAAGTACGATTTAAAACAGGGAATGTCGCGGGAGAAACTACTACTGAGAATTTCTGTCATTGACTTGTTGGGTTTAACGTCCCCAAACCAGCTCTGATTATGAGAGACTCCGTAGTGGAGGTCTCCGGAAGTTCTGACCACCTGGGATTCTTTAACGTGTACTGGCATTGCACAGCAGACGGGTCTCAATATTTCGCCTCCATCGAGATGCAGCCGCCGCGCCGGGGATTCGATCCCGCGACATGAAGATCAGCAGCCTAGTGTCATAGCCACTAGACCACCGTGGCGGGGCAATTAAAACTGAGAAAAGAATGTCAGATGCAGGATATGTAATATAAGTATAAATTAAAATTTAATAGAAATATTAACTTTTCACACATAGAAAGTTGAGTCTAAGGCTTATTGTTAGAGTAGCAATGTTTCTATTCCCCTTCTGTTGCTAATAGCCACCAATCACTTCGTCTGGGTGAGGCCTTCACAGTTCACAGTACGCGAATACCACTAAAGAGAGAACACAGAAAGCCGGGATCTCAGGACGGGTCCTTTCGGACTACCACACACACACACACACACACACATATATATATCACACACACACACATATATATATATATATATACATATATATATATATATATATATATATATATATATATATATATATATATATATATATATATATATATATATATATATATATATATATATATATTGTGGGCATTCATTAGCCTCTTCTACTTCATCTGTACATAATCATCATCACCTAGGTTTCTTCATCATTCTCTGCTGTGGGTTGTGATCGAGCGTTCAATCTGTGCCTTGGTGCCAACCGTTCTCCGTAGCCTCAAGGCTTAATAAATATATATATATATTGTAGCGAAAAGTAACCAACCCTATAGTGGGGTAGGCTCTCCGGTGTGATCTAGTGGGTCTGGATCTAACGCGCACTGCTCGTGCTCGCCGCTCGCTCTCGGGGCTCGTGTTTTCAGCCGTTGAACAAGCTACCGGTCGGGTCTGACGCCAGCCTTCAATAAACGCCCTTTACAATTGGTGGAGAGTGTCTGGGTACCCTCACAACAACTTCGGCCTCTTTCTATGCCCCTGGAACTTCGCTCCCGCACAGTGCCGTCTACCATGCCTCAGGACGCCGCCCAGCAAACGCCTCTCCCCGCACCGACCGCATGTCCCGGTGTCCCTCGTGTCCGAGACCCACCTGTCTTCACTGGCGCAGATGGGACCGACGTGGAGGACTGGCTCACGATTTATGAGCGTGTGAGCGTGCCCAATAGGTGGGACGAGGCAGGAAAGCTGAGCAACTTGATATTCTACCTCGCGGGTGTGGCGAGTCTGTGGTATAACAACCACGCATCAGATTTCCTGACGTGGTCCGACTTCAAGACCGCCATTGTCGACGTGTTCGGTCGCCCCGCCGTTCGTAAGCTGCAAGCAGAGCAGCGCTTACGCGAACGATCTCAGCAGGCCGGTGAGTCCTTCACGAGTTATATAGAAGATATCCTCGACTTGTGCAAGAAGGCCAACGCGACCATGTTGGAGTCTGAAAAGATAAAGAACATCATGAAAGGTATCGACGATGACGCCTTTACCATGCTGCTCTCAAAAAACCCTCGCACTGTGGCCGAGGCCATAACGCTATGCCAGAGTTACGAGGAGCTGCGTCGACAGCGGTTGATGACCCGTCGCCCTTCATCACGCGACGCCGATCTCGCTGGCTTGTCGGCCACTTCTGACCATTCCCAATTGCACGCGGAAGTCAAGGCTTTCGTGCGCGAAGAAGTTGCACGCCAGTTCTCTCTGCTGCCCTTTGCTCAACCGCAGCATGTTCAACAGCCGTCGACCACACTTCTGCCTCCCCTCCGCCGAGAGATTGAGCAGGAAATCGCAGGGGTCATGCCTGAATACCACCAATACCCTCCGGCCCCTGCACCACTGAGTCATGCTCCAGTTGTAGCCACGCCGCCCCAACCGATTCCTGCGGCTGTCCCACTTAGCTACGCCCAAGTTGTCGCTATAGACCTCAGTCTTTCGAACTGGGTGTCCCGCCTCCGTACGCCGAAGTCGTTCCTAGGGCCCGGCTGCAGTCCAGCACGCCGTCGTATCAGCAGCCGCCCCGTCCGTCTCGTCCTGCGACATGGGTGGCACCTGCCCCAGCGAACCGATGGCGCACCCCCGATAACCGTCCCATCTGCTTTGCGTGTGGTTACGCCGGACACGTCGCACGTTATTGCGATCGCGTGCAGCCGCCTCGAGTCGCATCACCAGTCGCCAGCCGGTCCAGCCGCCCGTATTACGACCCACCTCCGCCTATGTCACCTCCTTTGCGAGCTGCTCCGTCTACCCGCCGGTCACCGTCTCCACGACGCCGCTCCTTGTCACCTATGCGGCCACGTGTGGTCGCCCGTGACCAGGAAAACTAGTCGTCGCAGTCCATGAGGCAAGGGCTGCGACGCCATCGAACTGTGAAAGCCCTCAGCGCAGCCCATCGAACGTAATAGACGTGTTTGTCGACGGTGTTCGTGCATCAGCCCTTGTAGACACTGGAGCCGCCGTATCAGTCATGGACGCAAGACTTAGCCGCTTACTACGAAAAGTGACGACGCCACTTTCTGGGCTCTCCCTCCGTACAGCTAGCGCCCAAACTATTCGCCCTACAGCAGTATGTACAGCCCGCGTCGTCATTCAGGACATTCTGTACGCTATCAAATTCATCATAATTTCTCCATGCTCTCACGACATCATCCTGGGATGGGATTTTCTTTCGCGCCACGACGCCATCATTCATTGCGCACCTGCCGAGCTAGAACTCTCGCCGTTTTCAGACTTGACGCCGGCAAGTGAACCATCGGCTTCGTACAAGCTACTCGTCCGAGACGACACCAGAGTGCCTCCTAACTCGACAACGGCTGTGTCGGCCTACTGCGCCGATCTCGCCGACACCGTTGCACTCTTTTCGCCATCTGAGCGCGTCTCCACTAGGAAAGGCTTGCTGGTGCCTTTTGCGATCGTGCAGCTCACTCAGGGCAACGCCGCTATTTTTGTAACCAACCCATCCCCGTACATAGTTGTGCTGATACGAGAGGAATCTCTCGGCAGAGTGGAACCCCTGAAAGACACACAAGTTATCGACGCGCCCGACGACGTGGACAGTACCAGTTCGAGCGCGCTCAGTGCTGTTTCGACTTCTGATTCGTCACCCGTTGATGTATTTGGGTCATCCATTGCTGACCATCTTACGCCGGCCCAACGTTCCCAGCTTCTGGGCCTGCTAGAAGAATTTCGTTCTTCTTTCGATGTTGCACAAGCTTCTCTCGGCCGCACGTCCACTGTCACGCACCGCATCGACACTGGCAGCCACCCGCCACTGCGGCAGCGTCCATACCGCGTATCTCCCGCAGAACGTCGAGTAATCAATGAGCAAGTCGACGACATGCTTCGACGCGACGTTATTCGACCTTCGGACAGCCCCTGGGCGTCTCCTGTCGTTCTCGTTGCGAAGAAGGACGGTTCTATACGGTTCTGTGTGGACTACCGGCGGCTCAACAAGATCACTCGTAAGGACGTCTATCCACTACCACGAATTGACGATGGGATTGACAGCCTGCAAGGAGCAGAATTCTTTTCATCCCTCGATTTGCGGTCAGGATACTGGCAAGTACCGATGGCTGACGACGCTCGACCGAAGACAGCCTTTGTCACGCCCGACGGCTTGTACGAATTCAACGTCATGCCGTTTGGACTGTGTAATGCGCCCGCTACCTTTGAGCGCATGATGGACACCGTTCTGCGCAACTTGAAATGGCACACATGCTTGTGCTACCTCGACGACGTCGTCGTTTTCGCTCCGGACTTCGCTACGCATCTCCAACGCTTGCGACATGTTTTGACGCGTTTGAGGGACGCCGACCTACAACTTAATTTAAAGAAATGCCGATTTGCGGCACGGCAGCTAACAATACTAGGCTACGTCGTGTCCAAGGACGGAATTCTCCCCGATCCAGCCAAGCTTCGGGCTGTGGCCGAGTTCCCCAAACCGACGTCTGTCAAAGAACTGCGCAGCTTCGTTGGGCTGTGCTCCTACTTTCGACGCTTCATTCGGAATTTCGCCGCCATCATATCGCCGCTAACGAAGCTCCTCGGAAGTAACGGGCCCCTCGACTCGTGGTCGTCAGAATGCGACGACGCGTTCCTAAAGCTCCGTCGTTTGTTGACGTCTCCGCCCATACTGCGCCCCTACGATCCCACGGCTCCTACAGAGGTACACACGGACGCTAGCGGTGTGGGCCTCGGCGCTGTCCTTGCGCAGCGCAAACCAGGGTTCCCTGAATATGTTGTGGCCTACGCAAGTCGTACGCTTACTAAAGCCGAGACCAATTACAGCGTCACAGAAAAAGAATGCCTGGCAATCATATGGGCTCTTGCAAAGTTCCGACCTTACCTGTATGGTCGCCCATTTGATGTCGTCACGGACCACCACGCCCTTTGTTGGCTGTCATCATTAAAGGATCCCTCCGGCCGTCTTGCACGTTGGGCACTTCGCCTACAGGACTACGATATCCGCGTGCTGTACCGCAGTGGACGACAACATTCGGACGCCGATGCCCTCTCGCGCTCTCCCTTGGCTGACGACAATGCTCGCTGCTCAGTATCCGAGGTTACTGTTTCATCTATTGACCTTGACACCATCGCCGCCGAGCAGCGCAAGGACCCATGGATTGCCTCGATAATAGGCTTGCTGTCTGATCCATCGACACCAACCACTCGCGCAAAGCGCCGTAAAGCTCAAGATTTCGCCATTCGCGACGACCTCCTCCACCACCCCAATTACAGCCCCGACGGCCGCCAGTGGCTATTAGTAGTACCTCGCAGCCTGCGTTCCGAAATATGCACGGCTTTCCACACCGATCCACAGTGCGCACACTCCGTCACATTCAAGACCTACCAACGCCTTCAACAGCGGTACTACTGGCGCGGAATGTACCGCTACATTCAGAAGTTCGTGCGCTCTTGCCCCGATTGCCAGCGCCGGAAATCTCCACCTCGCCTTTCGCCGCCGGGTCTGCAGCCTTTACCTTGTCCTAGCAGGCCCTTTGGGCGGGTCGGCATTGATTTGTACGGGCCCCTTCCCATGACAGCTGCTGGAAAGCGCTGGGTTATTGTGGCAGTTGACCACCTCACGCGATACGCGGAAACTGCTGCGCTCCCGGCAGCTACAGCGCGCGACGTTGCCTCCTTCTTGCTTCATAGGTTCATCTTACGTCACGGGCCACCCCAGGAGCTACTCAGTGATCGCGGTCGTGTCTTCCTTTCTGAAGTCGTTGAAGCTATTCTTAAAGAGTGCCACGTGGTTCACCGTACGACTACGGCGTACCACCCTCAAACCAATGGGCTTACGGAGCGCTTCAACCGCACGCTCGGCGACATGCTTTCAATGTACGTCGCCTCGGACCACACGAATTGGGACATCATTCTACCATTTGTGACCTACGCGTACAACACCGCCACGCAGAGCACCACGGGCTTTTCACCCTATTTTCTACTGTACGGTCGGCACCCGTCGCACACTATGGACACAATTCTACCGTACCGCCCACATACTTCTGAGTATGCGCCCATATCTGACACAGTGAGGTACGCCGAGGAGTGCCGCGACCTCGCACGGGCCTTTACGTCCAGCGACCAAGAGCGTCAGAAGAGCATTCGCGGCGACCCTACCTCTGCACCCACCTTCCTCCCTGGAGCGCTGGTGTGGCTCTCCATTCCTACCGCTGCGCCTGGCCTCTCCTCAAAGTTACTGCCAAAGTATGAAGGCCCCTATCGAGTTGTTGAACGCGCATCACCTGTCAACTACGTGATTGAACCCGTCGACCCGTCTTCGGACATGCGCCGTCGTGGACGCGACATTGTCAACGTCGAGCGCCTCAAGCCGTACTATGACCCACTCATAGTAACGAACTGCTAGGTCGCCGGACGGCTCCCTTTGCATCCCGGGGGTAATTGTAGCGAAAAGTAACCAACCCTATAGTGGGGTAGGCTCTCCGGTGTGATCTAGTGGGTCTGGATCTAACGCGCACTGCTCGTGCTCGCCGCTCGCTCTCGGGGCTCGTGTTTTCAGCCGTTGAACAAGCTACCGGTCGGGTCTGACGCCAGCCTTCAATAAACGCCCTTTACAATATATTTATTAAGCCTTGAGGCTTATAATATATATATATATATATATATATATATATATATATATATATATATATATATATATATATATATATATATAGTTTGGCGACGTGGGTAGCTTCGGCTGCCGAATGAATATAAGTATGAGACGTAGCACTTCAATAATATTTCATTTATTCGTCGACGTTTCGGTCAGAGGCTGACCTTTCTCAAGACAATATTTCAACAGGAGAAAAAGAAATATTGTCTTGAGAAAGGTCAGGCTCTGACCGAAACGTCGACGAATAAATGAAATATTAGTGAAGTGCTACGTCTCATACTTATATTCATTCGGCAGCCGAAGCTACCTACGTCGCCAAACTATATATATATATATATATATATATATATATATATATATATATATATATATATATATATATATATATATATATATATATTCGTAGTGTTAGTTTTGACAAATGGTGAACAATCCGCTGTACATTGCATTTATTCCCGTACTTTGGAAGCATATTTTCCTTCACATCGAGATATTACTGTAATAGACTGTAATATGGGACATCGCTGTTGAGAAACTTGAGAGGAAGAGCTCACTGTGCTGTCCAGACGATGGCTCTGTTTGTTATGTCGCGAAAAGAATCTCGCGACATAATAAACAGGCCTGTATCTGTACCATTCTTTCAAGTTTCTCAACAGCGATGTCAATTATTATAGTATATTACAGTAATATCTCAATGTGAGGAAAAATTTTTTGCGAAAGTACCGGATTAAATGAAATGTACAGCTGATTGTTCACCGTTAGTCAAAATTGACACGGTGATCATCACACTATATGAGAATGAACATCTCAACCACAAAAATTTCAACGCGTAGGCATTGCTAAGTGAAACGCGTTCGTAATCGCAGAATAAAAAATTCACAAAACGCTTCAGAAAATTGAAACGGCTGCTGAATGAAACAGTTTCTAATCTTTTTTAGAAGTTTATAATACGTCTCGATGGCTTCTATTATGCTTTAATGGAAAACTTATCGATCTGGCGTGTTTCTCGCTATCACAAGTTCCAATACGCTAGGGAAGAGGCTTATGTTCGCTCATCCCGATCGCGCCTACCTGCATTTGTAAGATAGCCAGTGGCCGCCAAATTCCTCCCTTTGAAGCTAAATCGTACTGGCATTCGGCATGGTGAGTTCGAAATGCCTTGCAGGGTTCGCTAAGAATTATTAGGGTAAGGCGGGGCAAAACGCGACAAGAATTTGAAAACAGTAATTATTTTTGTTTGTTTCACTCGATACCACAAAACGTCAGTGCAGGAACTTTTTGATTTCTTTTTTCTTTGGGGAGGGGGGGTACAAGTTATCTGCAATATAAGTATGGCCACGTTGCCGCAATTCAGAAGTTTATATTACAGATAAATAAAAATGCACCAAACGTCTCATTTTGCCTCAACCTACGGGGCAAAACGAGACAATGTAAAAAACCTTCAGCTGTTCACTTCTTGGAGTCGAAGCACTCTAAATTCACTTCGCCCCTCCGCTCACCTCTCCCTTGCAGTCTTTATGAGCCCAGCCCTTGCACTTCATACGCTCAATCCAGACAGAACCCCGGCGCTGTGCTGCTCCAAAACTCCTTGCAGATTAAGCACTGCCACCGTTTCTTTGTTGTAGTGTTGTCCTTTGTTGAACGCTTGCATTTCATTGGATTATTCAGCGAACGGCGGCCAGATGCGCTTCCGCGCATGCTCTTCGCCTCTTCCCGTTTTGATGCAGAAATTCACCTGCATTTCTTGGCTTTCAACTTCGTCAGCTTGGTTTTGTGAGACAATTACGTTAAAACTGTCTTAGATTCGGACTCTTTAGCGATTGTTATTTTTTTTACTTTTGTATTGGAGAAATTTCAATAAAACTAACTCATGTCGCCTCAGCTTTCTCATTTCTTGGCGTTGATCAATGAGGCTATGTGGGCGTTTTCGTATGCAACTTTCTCCGCATCCTCTCGTTCTTCACGAAATATTCAGTGTCTCGTGATCTGGAAAGTCACAGACCTCTCAGCATTTAAGGTACTTCTGGTTTTCGAAGCGACAGAACCGCTTTGTAACGCTGCAAGAATGAAAGTCCTTACTTGCAATACTCTTCCTTGTTACATTTGCGCATCTTTACACGTAAGTCCGAACAAATTTCCCTCCCTGCATAGAATTTGTTCGAAGAGTTGCTTGTCTTTTTCTTCTGACGAAACACATCTTTTCTATTCCAACACGCGGTTACGAACGGCTTAGCTTTGAAATTATTCCAATTTTCTTTCACGCAACTCTGGAGAGCATTCTTGGGAACACGGAACATCGATGAAGCGCGAATCGAGCGTGTCTAGAGCTGAACGGCACCGAGTGCTTTTTGCGTGTTGTTTTGCTCCCAGGAAGCTCTTGATGATATTCTATTGCACGTCCGCACCATTCTAAAAAAAAATATATATCATATAATAAGGGTAAAATAAATGATTCACTTCATACGCCGCTCCCAAGCCAATTAAATGCCTTTTTGTAGCGTTTTGCCCCTCACACATGCCCGAATTACAAAAAATTTCCCCTTTGGCCCACTGCACCAAATGAATTAAACTTTCGACATGTAGATAATAGTATTAACTAACAACATAAACACCTACGTTGTTGTACTGACACCGGAGTACCTTCATGCACGCATGTTAAAATTTTCCCGAGCAGAATTTCGCCAACATTTGGCGGTTGCGGAATACACTGACATAAGCCGTGCAATTCTTCTCGCGCAAACGCTGTGAGCAATCACTAACTGTTACACCAAAAAGCATGTATAACTACCGGGATCTATCGCTGAGGGAGGGAAACAGCGAAAAAGTATTATTTTTAATAGCTGTAAAGGACGGCAAAGTCAAAATGTTGCGTTTTGCCCCGCGTCTCATTTTGCCCCACCTTACCCTAATCCATCGCCGCCACTATCAGCTTATGAGAAATCTTGCGAGAACATAGAACTTTCATGCTTTTAACTTGAAATGCAACCTAGGTGCATTCCAGTGACCGTGTGTCGTCTAAGGTGTTAAATGATTTCAAGAGTGTGGTTTGCTTGCGTTAGGTGGTCACGACGAGGAGAAGTAGCTGTGGAGAATCTTATTAATGAATGTAAGGAGGTACCCTGGTATCGTTATTTTCGTTAACGACCTTGATTGAAAGTAGGCTGATGATAAAATATTTGACATTGTCTAAATAATTCAGTGCAAAGCATCATGCAATTGCTGAGAAGGCAACTAATAAATGTTAATTTCTTGCTGAAACTTAGGATATTTTCATTCTGAGAAACAAGAGACAACCATAGTACTATACATATTACATGGCGCCAGCAAAATGGCTTCATAATACATAAATGAGTTTAATTATGAATTCTTATATGAAAAGAGCGCTTTGTACCCGTTTTGCGGATTGAACACGTGGAAGGGTGAAAGAGTAATTACATTCTAAAAAGCTGAATATCCCGTACGCACACCAAGAAACCAGGTCTTGTGCGAGTAGAACATCGCCAGCGGGCAGAACACCGTAGCCCAGAGTTTAAAATATTTTATGTAAGCACAAATGTTTCCATTGCTATATATTCATTGAACAAACCCTCGTCTTGTTACTAACATGGTTTCTCTAGAGTTGTGTGTTTTCTGAAATGTTCCTGTACGCTGTTCCTTTGTTCCTTATAAAACTATAGTCATGGGCGATGCTCATTCGGTTGTTATATTTGTTTGTGGACGGGGAAGTGGTCACATGGTGCAGAAAAAAAGATAACTCTCACAGCAGACGACGTCTTCAGTGCTCATTTCTGCCAAAAAGAGAGAGAAGGAGAAAACCGTTGGGGGACTTCGAGAGTCATCGGTATAGCGTTATTGGACGCTGTTTGCATCGCGTCTATACAACAGAACAACGTTTTCTCTAAATTCATACTACAGTCCGAGCTATCATGTACGTAGGTGTTGGTTAAGTCGCAGTTCGCTTTTTTTCTGACGAATTGTACTGTGAGAGAATGAATTTTGTTCACTGATGCACGTAGGCCTGTGACGGAGACAGAGAGAGAGAAAGGGAAAGGAAAGAGAGGGAGGTTAACCAGAGGAGATCTCCGGTTGTCTACCCTGTACTGGGGAAGAGGAAAGGGGAATGAAAGAGCGAAAAGAGAGAAGAGAGTTGAGGGACATATCCCCACCACTGTAACTTGTGGGGGCACTGTGCCAATCGGTCAGCAAGTCCGTTTTGTCGAAGAAATCGCATCAATGCCCTGACAGCAACTCGCCTTGAAGACTTTGTAGTCCAGTGTCCTAAAATCTTGTATTCAGTAAACGGGCGGTTGTTCAGTTGTCCAAGCGTGGCTGAAAGGGCTGCTCTTTCGGCGTTGAAGCGGGCGCATTCGCAGAGAAGATGTTCCATCGTTTCGCTGCACCCAGAATGTTCACATAAGGGGCTATCAGCCATTCCGATGGCGAAGGAATATGCATTGGAGAAGGCTACTCCAACCCAAAGACGTACAAGGAGGGTCGAGTCGTGGCGTGAGAAGCCGGTTGGGATGCGTAATTGGAGGTTAGGGTCTAATGCGTGAAACCTAGCGCTTTGTGGCGGAGAGATTGCGTGGTTGGGTGCTATATGGCATCGGTATTCTGCAGCACGACATTTTTGACGCTATCACGCTACTTTGTTGCCGGAACAGCAGAAAAGCATGAACTTCAAACGTGTCCGCGCCACTTAGACGACCCTATTTGCGCAGAAACGCAAGGGCTACCGGGTGTCAGGCACCAGCAACGAACCACAAACATGCGCTGCGCTGTCGTCTCGTACGCGTCTCCAATCTACACCCAGACTCTCCATGAGAGAACGCGTTGAGTACAACGAAATCCATGGCTTACTTCTAGGATATTTTTTTTTCTCTCAACATATGCGCAAACTTCAGAACGATACCCTAGTCTGCCTTTGCTTAATAGAACGAATGTTTTTCCGTATGACATAATACCCGAATTATAAGTTGCCACGTTTCTTTTCAATATATGGTGAAAAACAACGACACTTTAAAT
This sequence comes from Hyalomma asiaticum, assembly GCA_013339685.2. Classification (NCBI taxonomy): domain Eukaryota; kingdom Metazoa; phylum Arthropoda; class Arachnida; order Ixodida; family Ixodidae; genus Hyalomma; species Hyalomma asiaticum. The sequence goes on along the minus strand of CM023485.1, from coordinate 46,573,727 downwards.
ATATCTAAATTTTGCTTATCCTCTCGGGCAATCAGCAATTAAACGCATGAAAACTTTATTCTTCCTTCGCGAAGAATAATTACGAACAATTTTTTTACGGCTTACGGGGTCTGAAATTGGGAATAAACTGCCAGCATAAATAGAACAACCAAATAACCTTTCGTCCGTGCTCAAAACATACTTGCTTGCACTGAGGAATGCTTCTAAAAAACTTATACAACACTTTCGTTTTAAAAAGACACGTAATGCCAAGGTTCGCTTTCTCCCATTATGCCGGTATGGGAAGAGCTCCTTATTTAATTTTAGAGAGCGCAGTCTTCTCACTCCTCCGTTTTCATAAATGCTGTCACCACTCTACTTACTGTAAGCGCTCTACATCGCTTTTGCCCTCGTCACAACATTGTTTTGATAAGCGGCATTCTATATGTACATGATGTCATGTTCACATTTTGTCCAATTGTAGCTTCTCACATGGTAAAATCCAAGCTTTTGGAAAATCGGGCTTGTACGCCTTGTGTTCGCTAAATATTGCACGACCTTGGAGGGTGACTGAAATGTAGGCATAGCGGAATGAACAATCTCGGATGAATTGGCTAGATGGCCATGTAAGAAAATCTCCAATGCGAACAGATGAGGACGAAGACAAATATAAAGCAGTTTTCTTTTGTGTCCCGCGGTCCTCGTGTGTTCGCGCTGAAAATATTCTTTTTTTTTTTCGTACTCATGACAGCAAAGTCGCTGCGCAATAAAATACATTGACGTTAGTTGCAAATTTTTCTTCACATCGTTTTATAGAAGTTCCACATAATCCTTATTTTTTTTCTAGATTCGGGATATGTTCTTTATGTGTATATAAATAAAGTCAGAATTTCGCAACTTTTACCTGCACAATATGCTTTACAAACTGTAACATTCTTTAGAACATTAAAACACCGTGCGTGTACAGTATACAATGGTCGGAAAGGCAAATGTGCTTGTGTATGCCTGCACACTTGGAAAACGAGGCACGTGGCATATTACAGAAGTTTAAATGGTTTCATAGTGCAAAGCTCTGTGCATGCCACCAGCGGCGGTGTATTGAAGTCGCTTCACGCGTCTCACAGCCAGTCGTCTTTAGCAGTCGCTCTTAAAACTTCGCCTTTTTGGCGGCAATATATGCGCGGGGATAGAAATTTCGCACAGCTCAGAGGTCTTCAGAAGGGTTCCGTTCAGTCTTGAAATGATCAAAGGTGCGCCTCTCTAAGATGTAACGAATGCGCACGCCTACAACTTCCAAAGGTTACGCGCATTTCTGCGATTAAGCGTCGTCAAACTACGCTTAACGTTTATGGAAAAGTCACCAACTGACGCATCTCTTACAAGCACACGATCAAACTCAGAGCGAGTTCGCATGTATACAGTGATGTTCGAAAATGGCGCAAAACTTCAAATCAGCGTCGCGAATGAATTGGTCAATGGACTAATCATTGAAATACCAGATGCTCATACGCCTGTCCTCGAGAGCGCCATTAAATGCTGTGCCCTGCTATACCGAAGCAGTATGAAGCTATAGGTCGCCCAATGGATGCTGACGATGAGCCCACGTGTAGCGATGATAGTGACGAAGAGATGGACGATAAAGGGAACCCATACGACTTGTGAAATAATAAAGCGAAGGGAGTAATATCCGACGGGAGTAAGGCATGATAACATGGCGAAACTTGCACTCCTCCGTGCAAGGCTTAGGAACAGCAAGGCTGGTCGATCCAAGGTTCATAAAAGAGCTAATAGCCTAGCATAAACCAAGTTCTACACCTAGCAGCAGCCAAGTTTAAAACCTAGCAGCAGCCAACTTCAAACAACTGCTCGCGCTACACAAACGTTCACCGGCCGCCCCCAAGGAGGTTTAAAAACCTCCTTGGCCGCCCCACATGATGATGATGGTTGTGGTTCGGTTAGGAAAGGACGCTAATTTCTGCAGCCCAAGTAGGGAGCACGGTTAAGCGTCCGTAGGTGTAGGAGAAAAGGAGTGAAAGAGATAGAGAGGAGAGAAAGGCCGCAGTGGAGGGCTCCGGAGATTTTGACCAGCTGGGGTTCTTTAACGTGCACTGACAACGCACAGTACACGGACCTCTGGCATTTTCGCCTCCATCGAAAATGCGACCGCCGCGGCCGGGATCGAACCCTCGTATTTTGGGTGGCAGCCGAGTACCGTAACCATTACACCACCGCGGCGGACTCACCCCACATATATAGGCACTGGTTCTTGACCTGCAATGTAGTGCCGGTGGGAGACTTCTCTTGTGCGTATTTGAAGAATAAGGATTCGCAGCGTGCGCGTTAACTAAAGGTAATCCAGAGCTAGGCACAATCTACGACATCTACGACGTGGGAGCAAGGGAACCTCAGAAAGACAAGGAGCATGAATGACAGCGCGTGTGTAAATATACACAAGCGTTGTCATTCATTTACATGCGCCAGTGGGCAATATCACGGGCGATTTATTGTAACACCGAACGATCCTCAGTCCTTCGCCCGCTCGTCATAATTCACTTCGTGGAGATGCGTGTTTTTTTTTTTTTTTCCAACTGGTTATGCTTGTCAAGTTGGGCCATATCATATGTGAGCTTTCGCGAATTGCGGGTATCTTGCGAAGACGCAATTTCCTTTCCCATGTGAGCTATAAATGTACGTTAAGGCAACTATCTCGTGGTTATTTTCTTCATTCGTGTAGCGTAAAGAGCGACAATAAAATCAACAAATAGACAAACAATCGTGACTATAAGGAGACTCGTCATAGCGTGCATGTGCGAAACTGCGAGAGTGAGTGGAGTTACCGTAAGATGCCTGACTAACACTGGGTCAATGCACCACTGAGAAGGTAAAAGACAAGTCATTGATTTGCAAAGCAAGTTTGAGTTGAATTGTGGCAGTGGGACTGTGTAAATTGAGGAATGTTTGCTCTCTATATAGAAGCGCTAGAAACGTGTTATACAACGACTGTAAATTATCATAATACAACAGTTTGCTGCAGATTGCGAGAGGTAGCGCCTTCGGAATTATTTATAAAGTATATATGCATGCATATACAAAGATTGCGACGTTCTTCCACGTACGTTTGCCAATACGTAGGAAAGGTTAATACGACATGACTATTTCATGCTCGCGTAAAATGAAACGATTCTTCTTTCTTCGGAAATTTGTTCCCGACAGACAGGACGGTCTCGGCTTAAATCCAAGGAGCGACGCGACAAGTGCAGCAAATGAAGGTATACGTAGCGAGCTTTGTCGTTTTTCGCGTGGTTCAATAAAAAATCCTAAAACCTTACCCATGCATGATACAAATCTATAATTATGAAATATCTTCCGTCTTATGTGCTCCCAAACCAGCGTGTTGCAAGTGGATTGTTCCCTCGACGCGTTCGACTGAGTGAATTGCCTCGTCGTGCGAGGGTGATGTTAAGGTACTGTGGTTAAGCCCGGGCTCCGATGCTGCTCCTGTTAAAGACCCGGCTCTTCGTACAACGCGAGAGTAGAAGCACTTACACGCGCCACATGAAGCGGGCAACGTGCCAGAAACTCGAGCTGCTGCCTTGCGCCGTGGGGGCCCATGTTGCACGTGCCTCCTTAGACGGCGTCGTACTCCAAGGAGGTTTATTGTCGTACTCTCACTGCGTTGTTCGCGTGGGTTGCCAACGTTGGATGCGGATGTTGCTACAGGCGCGACTCATGTTACAACGTAAGCGGAGAAGTACGCAGCGCTTTAAGCTGGAAACACACCACAATCTCGAAATACAGTGCGTCGGTCAAACTACCAGCCGAAAGATTCGGCACAAAGATATATATGTAGTCGCGCTGAACGAAAATCACACTCGCATGCGTGTCCACACTCCATAAGCAGGAACAACGTGCAGCTGCGCGTTAGGAACGCCGCAGCTCAACGCCGGACGGGATTGTGGAGTCCGGTGGGACAAAGCGGAAGTACGTCGCCCCTGAAGCTGCTACTCTTACCGTGTACCATCCATATTTTGCTACCGCATTCATTGCTTCACCCTTGTTGCGAAGCTGTGCCTCTTTTTCTTTAATGGACTACAGAAGAAAAAGAAGTTACATTTGACTGGGAGGCACGCATCCACGCACTATGCAACTACGAACTCGTGCCCAAAGTGTCCATATGGTATAACACCACACTATCCTCTAGTGCATCGATTGAAACAGTTTTAAGTAGAGAACGTTCTCACATAAAAAGTTCGGAAAAATCCGAGAGACAACCGCTGCGTAAACTGAACAAGACGTAGAGGGCAAAATAAAGTACGAAATGTACAAATGCGGAAGGCAAAATTAAATACTGCGGTGCACAAATAGTGAGGAAGGCAAATAAATCGAGTCGGGAAAATATGTACCTGGACGTACATACTTCAAATTTCTGTGTCAGTTTTCAAGTGAATCTAGGCAAAGGCTTTCACGAAAGCTTGAGATGAGTACGTGAAAGTGCTCATTTTTTTCTATTAGATTTTTCATCGGCCTCGCTATTCAGGTATGTCGCGCTATGCGCTACTATAACATATGCTGCCGCAAAAAAAGTGCTATGAAAAATAACGTGGAGAAGTAATCTATTATTCCAGAGCGTTTTTTTTTTTCGGTTACATTTTCTTAGGGTGTAATTTTAGTTGTAATCTGCTATTTCGGGGATCAAGTAATTGTAATCGTAATCGGTTACATTTTTCAGTAACAAGCACAAGTCTAAAGTAGACTGATAAGCATGAAGATAGCTGTGCGTGTGCAGCGGGCATTGCAGAAGCTTCCTAATTTAGTGTCACAAAATACAAATAGATAAGAAATTCACGCGCAAGCCCAACGTAGAGTCTTCCGGTAAACCAAAATAAGGATCGCTTTAAGTGCTACATTGGTCATTGTCTTCGGCCCTGCTTTCAAGCTTTCATTTCTGCTATGTACAGTACATACGCGTTCAACTGCAACAATAAGAACCTTTTGGTAATTTCAACTTCATTTCTCGTGGTCCCTCCTTGTAAATGTGACGCCGCCAGATAATGCAAGTGATGGTGGTGATTATTAATGTTATTATTCTTTAAAGCCTGACAAGTGGTGGGGATGGAGGAAGAACCAAGAATGAAGTTGCGTGGAGCAAAAATACGCTTGTTTCTTCTACGCATTCTGAAACTCGACCCGGACGTTCTACTTTCGCTTCAGGTTTTATATGCGACAGCGATTACGTAGACAGTCTCAACGGGTTTTTGCCGTCGCTGTCATGTCCCGTGTACCCGCGCACTGTACGTTCTACTCGCGGGTAAGAGCACGCGAGCGCGGGCGACGAACGCGGCTGAAGAAGACATCAAACGAGCCAGGTCCATCCGCCGCTCGGAGGACGTGTGCGGTAACATCACCCCGCTCGGGACGCCTGTATCGAAGGGAAGAGGAAACGCCCCGCCCGTCTTTAACGAGCACGAAAAGGCGTGAAGGAGTTGGGGTGGGGGTGTCGCTCGAGTAGCAACTGTGGACTTCGCGCGGTCGACATCGCTGGCGCGCGCGCTATCTCGGCAGCCATCGGATGTGCTACGTACTGCGTAGCAGCGCCTCGATCACGTGCTCCATTCCAAGCGCCTCGCACGTCGTCGCAACGCCGGCAATGCCCTCACCACATAGCTTTCACGCGAATACGTCTACGAGTGCACGAAGGAACGTGCTCGCTTGATGCCGCAGTGCTGGGCCAAGTTTCTCGATGGTGCAAAGTGCACGCCGCTTAGCGCGGTCGCTTGGTGTGACGCGCGTGCCAGAAGACATCAAAACAGCATGACTTAGCTAGCAGCTCTGCTGGGCTCGACCACCACATGATACTTTACCCATCTGCATGCTTACTTAATAAGCCCAAGTTCACTACAATTCAGATTACCCCTAAGGCGGCCAGTCTTACTTAGTACATTATATCATGAATTGCTATCGCATTCATTGCTCCGTTCTTCTGGCGAAACTGATTTTTTTTGCAACTGGCGTAAATTAGAGAGTGCAGAAGTATGTATTAGCGTATGTTAAGGATAGCTTTACCAGTGTATCGTTATGTATCAATGGTTCGTCCTCATTGATTCTGGTGCATACAGAAGAGGTTTGTTTAAAAAAGCAGGCGATTGAGCAATGTGAAAATAGCGTAAATTGCGTTTCGAGAGCCGTACGGATTTCTTGTTCCCAGTAGTTCATTGTGAACAAGGGATTCGTACGGCTCTCGAGACGTCATTTATTTTAATTTGGCATTGCTCAATGACCTGCCTTTTTGACAAGTCTCCTCTGTATTCATCGGCCCTTTCAGCCCTGGATTTCTTTATTAAAGACGATAGTCTTTCTTGGGATACTTGAAAGCAGAAATTTTGGTCTGTCTTTCTGTTTGTGTGCTGTCACACTATTCCGCCACCCGGCCAAAATTTAAGCACTTGCCTAACGCCCAGCCATCTTTAACTGGGAGCTGCGTTCATACTTGTGAACATTGTCGATCAAAAAGCAAATTTTATGCATATCTGAGGCGCAACATCAATACGTAAGCATTAGGTGGTCTGTTCCTTTTTCTAGAAAATACATAGATACGTAATTCTAAATACTCTAGTGTTTGAAGACCCTAGTGTTTCTTATGCTGCTCTAAAAATGCGACGCTATGCACGAAAAAGGCATCTGCCGACGATTTGGTGCTGCCACCTGGCAGTTGCCCCGGAATTCTGCACAAGCTCATATTTTCCGACGGCGCTGCGAGATGGCGTCCATATCTCACGCAGCGTAGCACGGCCGGCAGAAGACGATCATCTTTTGACGACGTTTGCAGCGAAGCACGCACATGCGCGGCCAATTTTTTTCAGTGTAGAATTTATTCGACGTGACTTTTCAAGTGTCTAATGGCTAAATAACATCCCTTGCAAATATGAACCTTAAGGGCAATATTTTAATCGAGTTAGCACTATGGTGTCAAAATCGTACATCAAGGCTCAAGGGTTGTAAAATGACAGGTTAGTGCTATATGCCCATAGTGGTATGGGGGCCTATTTAAGCCATATCTTTCTACGTGCACGCATTCAACACTGTGAATTGTGTCCTTCGTAATTACAGACACAAATAGACCATGAGTCCCAGCCATGGTTCCAGACCTGGGGTGAGGTAAGGGGGTGGGGGCGGTAACCAGCGCTGTATGACCATATGCATGCATATGTGTATGTGTGCGCTTTACATAAAGCCGAGTGCACATGGATCGATGCACGGAAACATCAAAAAGCTTCATCCCTTCCCTCTTGCGCGCCTGTGAAACGGCGGTTGTCCTTGCCGCATGTCAGCGTATTAGAATCTATTGGAACACTTCAACATTCTCTAGGAAAACTGTGGCTATTTTTAATAAATATTTTTCACCCGCTGAATTCAAATAGCGTGCTTATAATCACGGCACGCTCTTTCTTCCACGGAGGTGTCAAACAAAGGAGCGTGGCCTCCTTATCCTTATCGCTTTCACCCTTTACATCCAGCATGCTTCCCTTACCGACCTTCTGAAGCAGTGCGCTAGCGGCTACATCGACTTATCTGGCGATATTTTCATTTTCGTGTTCTTTGTGAAACGACACTATTGGCACGAACATATATGCAATAAAACAGATTCAGCGAAAAAAAAAAAAGCAGCGCGCCTGTCGTAACTCTATCGGTTTCATACGCAACCGTTGAGCCCTACTCGTGTCAAAATCGCACAGAGAGAAAACCAACCATAACAAAACTTCAGGTGGCTGTGCACTAAGGCAGTTATAGCAAACGACACATAAAAATGGGATTGCGTGGATTCGAATATTTATTGAGGTAGAACAAGTCAAAGTCACAACTCACGTGGCGCATCACGTGCAAGGGTTTCGCGGTGGCATTTTTTTCTTCCTTGTTGTCCGCATAAAAACATGCAGCGAGTAATCACGTGGATAGCAGTAGGCATTCCTAAATGTCATCTCGTCATTAAAATCGACAGTTGTAGTTCTGTTGTCAAGGCCCCTTGGCGAACATTTTCTTGTGGTGTCAATTGACACGGCCAGGGCCGAAGTGCTTTTACCTGACCAGACGGTAATCCGTTGAACTCTCGGCTATAAAGAGGAGATATAAAAGTATGCATCGGGAGTAACTCTCGCAGGTACTGTGCAATATTGCTAAGAGTTACCTTGGTCAAACCCTTGAAAACGAATGTCGGGTTCATTTTGTCCCGAATGTGGGCTTACATAACCGGTGACGTAGATAGAGACGATTACTTATTCCTCTCTTTTCGCGCTTTGCTGTTCGCTTGAATCGTATAGCCTGCGTGGAAGCTTTTCTACAGGTTAGCTGTAAGGAATGGCAGTGGAAACGTTCTTGCTGGTAGCAACTTGATCGTATTCTTCACTTGTGGTGCTTTTGTCCTCTGCAGAGTTGATGGTCATTATGAAACTCGAAACCTGAAGCTTCCATTTATTAGGACGGGAGTTACAACGCACTCGATATATAGCATTTTTTCCCTCGTAATTCCTTTTCCATAGCACCCACGTATTCACGAAACAGGCGTCGGCTATCACCATCTGCAATGGGAGCATTGGACGCCAGTGTAGAAAAGTGGGTGGTCAGCGTCGCAACTGTCTTGTGTTCGTGCGGACTCCAGGGGCGATATCTTATAACGGTTCCGAAAGTGGACCGGTCCACTTGCCATCGCGTGATTGGATAAAGCCGCGCTCGCGTCAGCAAAGGCTTGATTCTGGCCAATCACGCGGCGCCAAGTGGACCGGTCCACTTTTGGAACCGTTATAAGATATCGCCCCAGGGTCAGTATTCTGAGACGACCGCGTTCACGACAGTGTCGCTTTACTCTACGTAGCATCTTACGCGTACGGTGACGCAGGCGACTGCATTTGCCTGCCTTTTCTTAGGGACCCTGAAACAATTTTGGCGATTTCGTAGAAATGCGTTGCACCGATAGCCCGAGTCCTTCTGATCATTGGCGTAACAATATCAACACTCTGCGTTAAGCGTGTTATTTACTACAAAGTTTTAAATACGCACATCGTGAGAGATCGACACGACTCGAAGCGTTTTCAACCGGCCATTCCCACGAAGCGGAATCCACGTGACGTCACGAGCACTGAAGGGCAGCCAACGGTACCGTCGCGGCATCTGGCGGCGCACACACGAGTCGCTGGCGCACTATTACAGATGCTAGCACTGCCGTGGCCGGCAACCTCAGTAAGGACGTCAAGACAACACGGCGCTATGTCGCCACGGAGGGCTCTGCACAGCGGTGACGCGGGAGGCGCAGTCGTCGCTAGCGCGCACTCCGCAGCTGTTCGAGTTGGGGAGGAACAGCAGTGGTAAGAAGGAAGGCGACACAAATAAGCCCGTAGCTACCTTAGCGCAGGGTGCTTCGCTTTATTTAGGGTGTGAATGGTTTCAAAATTGTGTTGCCTAACAAACGACACAATGTAAAAAAAAACATTTCAAAGACCCTTTAAACAGCCATTCGGCGTGTCCTGGCGATTGCCCCAGTATGTGGCCCGTGAACTATCCTACGAAAGGATATGACGGTGCGCCAGAAGGTTAGTGAGACAAGGGCCACCTAGGAACCTAACACTCAGTGGGGTCTTCCTTCCTGTACGGGAGAATCCGCACGAGTAGCCGAGCGGCAGGTCATAGGAAATCCGCGCCTATTCAAAAAAAGTAGGTGTGATCGCAGGGTCATCAAGATTATTGGTTCTTGCTATTTCGCCAATTGCAAGCGGGTGCTCCAGCACCTCTTTACTGCGGTAAAGCTCACGGAAGTGAGCCCAATAGCATCTGTCGCTGAAATAAAGATGAATGAAATAAGATGTTATTTGATGAAATCTGGAGAGCACAAAAATATTTGTCAAGCTGTGGCGCAAGAAATCTTACTCCGTTTATTTATAGAAAGTGAGACAACCGTGAGTTGAGCGTACTATCGAAGGATATGACGGGCGCTGGATTGCATTTTTATTTGAGTATTAAATAATATCGACATACAATTTTTTTGTTCTGATTCCACAGTGGAGCTTCACAAGTGCAGCTTCCCAATTCTATATATAAACTTTGATCTGATAATTTTGTCATAATAACTAATGTTATGACCACAAGCAAGACCTTTTACATCCACGTCTGGTGCTTAGGCGTATCCCTGTCTTAAGTGGACGGGGAAGCGAACGGCAGATATTTTATTTTTAAGAATTTTTCTCTGCTGATTATTCACGCGTTGCCTATGCAAGTTCTTTGCAGGGCGTGTCAACTAACTTCCACAACCCATTAAAGAATCCACGTGAGCGTTACGGGGTTGCAACCAACATAGTATTACTCAATGTCATCTTGAACTCTTCAGATTATTTTTTCTAAATGGCATCGTTAAAAACAATGTAGAACGAGGAATGTCACTGGAGCCAACGTTTCGATAAGTGAGCGTCTTCGTCAGGTCAAGTCCACTTGCCATTCTTACGAAGGCAAGTCTTGTCGTCTTGACAACTTGCTGTCGTGATGAAGACAAGTCCACTTGCCGAAATTCCCTGTTTTTTTTTCTTTTAAATAAATGTAATTGAAGGAGAGGTTGCTGCCCATGTGCAGCGCCGGCTACTCCTCTTCTCTTACAAGGTGGCTTACATCACAGAGTTTTGAACTGTTCATCAAAGTTAATGAATACAAGCACTCGGGCACGGACACACATATCACATCACATCACATCGCACATGCAGAGTCACTTTTCCAGTAAAACTGTCCATTAAACGAGAAATTCATAGATTACAAATGTTCACACGTCAGCACCGCCCACACAGTCCAGTTCAACGTGATCACATAGCGCATACTGATTGCCGACTGTCTCTTAATTGCTGCACCCTAACCACAACGGACATGTCAAAAGTGACAAATATAGCAGCAAGTAGAAGATACAGGAAATATGCAACCCATAGTGCTTGTTAATAATACCGATGCAGGCACCAACTTGATGAAGTTTAATATTTTTCCAGTATCTTTGAGTCCTCTAAGAAGTCCACGAGTGCGCGTGCTGCGACGTACTGTAATTTCTGTACGCAGATCGGTTTTAACGATCTGCTCATTGATTCTAGCCTCCATCTCCCTCTGAGCTTCTCTTCCAGCTTATGTAGCTCAGTAATATAAATATTTAGCTAACATTGAAACAGTTGCTTTAAACGTATTATGTTCAACGGTGAAGTTGTAAAGCAAGTTATTTAGCGCCCAAACGTGTTTCTATGCTACTTAGTAGAAGGTTTTATTTGAGCGTCTAAAAAAGTGCGTGAAATTATAAAAGTACCACCTGACTATGCCCTTGCGAGCTGTGACATTGGCACCCTCAAAAGTGCTAAGAACGAACCATCGATCATGGACACAGGCAGACCGTGCTGAATAGGTGACAAGAGAAATTCATAAGGGGTGGCCACACCTGTCGCCCTTTCGGCATGTCCATGCCTGTGGTCTGCATACGTCATCAATTGTTCGTTCTTAGCACGGCTGAGGGTGCTAATGGCGCTACGTGCGGGCGCTGTCGCGTGGTACTTGTTCAAGTCTCATGCACTGAGGAGCACGGAAAAATTAAAGCCATTGCGCTTATTATCATGAAAACACTTTAATTGCACACTAAGTAGCATGCTTTACAAATTTACCTCTAAACAAACTGCATTTGAGCCAGCCGGTTAAATGATATCTAATTAATTATTATTACTCATTACCGGGTAGAATTTTAAGAACTAGTCACAGTTGGTCAAGACGACAGTGGATAATACTAAGTTGACTGCATTCCCGTAACGCTGACGCGGATTCTTTTTGGCACTCGGCTGTTGATCCGAAGGTTGTGGGATCGAATCCCGGCCGCAGCGTCTGCATTTCGATGGACGAGAAATGTTGAGACCGATGTAGTATGCGATGTCAGTGCACGTTAAATAGCCCCATGTGGTCGGAATTTCCGGAGCCCTTCACTGAGGTATCTCGCCTAATCATATCGTGGTTTTGGTACGTAAAACCCTAGAAATCAATGGAATCAGTCATGTGCACCGTTTTAAGGAGTGACGTTATAGTTCACTGAAACAACCTGCATATGCGTGCTCCTTCCTCCCGTCCAGATAAACTGCTGCAATTCAGCGTTGTCCGCTTGAATATTTTGTGGAACCATTTATTTTGCGCTGTCCTCTTTTTAATAATTTTTCTAGATTATATTTCGTGGAAGTGAGTAAAAGTCCATTTCGTGGCACAGCATGCAATCCTGAAAGCCTTTTCCAAAAGACTTAAAGGTAAGAATTATCTCAGGCGTGACAATAAGTTTTAAGCCGAAATACCCGTACTTCACTGACAGGCGTGCCTGTTTCTTTCTAAGCCGTTATCGTCCTTCGTGGTTTAAACACAGTTAAAAATATATTGCTAGATGCAAGACATGTCTTCTTATCTCGCCTATTCCGATCAGATAGAACGTACGGCGGAATATGCGAAGGTCATTCCAGGATTTACCACATCTAAAATTGTGGGCGCGCACCTGCGCGAACAGCGCTACATTGCGAAGCCCCGCGGACTGCCGAGCAGGTAAAGTTTCAGATAGTTCCTTGAAGATGACGCTTATCTTGAAAGGCCTGAGGTCTTAAAGTTGTGCCGGCGCGTTTATCGTTCCGCTATCACTCTTGCGCATATTTCCTATGCCAGAAGACTTCTCTCGACTGCTGACGCGTTTGCCGAAGAAGTGCAAGATCAAACGTTTATATTGCCAGATATAACGATCGATCGCTTGATCTCTTCGAGAGCTCGAGTAACTTTTCATATCCTACGTCTTCTGAACACGCGGATTTTCAACCATATACAAATATAACCGATTTAATGTCTGACCGAAATTAACTTTCGACTCTACCCACACCACTCATGATTGTCCTTTTACAGCAGCAGAACTCTTAGCAGCGTTACGTCACCGCTCATAACCCCAGAGAGCGCCTCGTTCCCTTTTGTAATGCCTGTAGTCAAGCGGTCTAAGCCTGGCTGTATCTCTAAGCTGTGCTAGGCATTTGCTTTATGATCCATGTATACTTATGCTTTGTTTCTTTCTCCCCCTTTTCCTTCACTTCTCCCCATGAGTAGGGTAGCGAAACGTACACACCACCCCCTCTTTCCCGCATTTCCTCTTCTCTAGCGCAATACGTTTTTCGGTGTCGCTCTGACGCAACGTGCTCCATATCCCAAATATAAATCTTCCATCCTCCTAGAACACAAGTTCATCGGTGGCTTTACGGTTGGTTTAGTTCACCTCTACTTGATAGCTCAGCCCCGCTTACATCTCTAGAGACGATCAGGTCGCTACCGTCGTCCCACCGTTGAGGCTAAGCTGCGCTTGAATAGCTCATATTATCGCGATAACAATGGCAAAAATGACAGAAAGCGCAGCCAACGAAATAACATTGTGCGTGTGAGATCCGCTTAACGAAAAAAAAAGTGTCCTTGTATCGTACCTTAGGAATGTCTTTTTTTTTTTTTGGACTTTTCCTGCACTACCATCGGGCATTGTTTGCGCTTAGGTCATGTCAGTAAACTTATCCACGCCACATTTTTTTCTGTACTTAGAGGCGCTCACATTACACGCGCAGCTTAGCGTTGTACACGCGTTTGGGAAAGCTGCGGTTTCATTTGACGCTTGTTGTTGGGGGTTTGAAACAGAACGAAAGAAAACTTGCGAGAATAAGCTGTCTTTCGAAAGCGACTTTTACGAAAACGGCCTGTTACCCGGGAAACTCTTGTAAATTTGCTGCACTCCTACAGGTCCCTGGAACGATCCTGTCACGGAAGCTGCACACATACACCGCCCTCGCACCCTTTCAACTGCGTAGAACGGTATCGCCAGCGTCGGCGACACAGGAGGGAATTAAGGACGAGCAAGGATAATCCCCGATTGTGGACGCCCACGCAAGGAAGAACAAGCGATGTTTACGGACGTTGCACGGCAGACTACATTGGCCATGGCACACGCGGAAGGTGGCCAAGCAATGCGTAAAGGAATGTTGAACATTTCGCCAAGCATTTTTCTAAGGGCGCGTTCACTGAAGCGAGCCTCTTTTTCCCGGCTTTGGTATGAAAGTCTCTGGCCACAAAGACCAAGAACGATGGGACATGCTATTTTGGTAGGTGCTGTTCTTAAACGGGATCTGAAACGAAATCTCTTATGCCGCGTTTCGCTTTACAACGTGTTTCTTGTAATGTCCCAACAAGAACGCAAAAGTGATTTCGAAGATTGACGTGGGCTAACAAGAGTTATTCAGCTTCCACGTTTAATATAAAAGCAGACAGAAATTGAAATACCTTTTCGAATTTCACATGTTCAGTGACGTGTTATGCTGCATCCAATAAAAACGCGGTAGAGTTCTTCGCGGACTCCTTTGCATCACAGCGATTCTCACAATGCTTGAGATCTGTGAGAACGTTTTAGATGCGGAGCATCTCTTGCTCGCGGGTATGTCACGCGTCCGGCGTCCGCGCTGACTCTACGAATGCGCGACTCTCCTCTCCCTTCCCTCTCTCCAACAGCTGCTGCAATAAATAAAGGGGGTAGAGAGCGCGCGCGCAGCGTCCGTCCGCATTCACACTACGCATGCGCGACTCTCCTCTCCCTTCCCTCTCTCCAACAGCTGCTGCAATACATAAAGCGGGTAGAGAGCGCGCGCGCGCTTCGCTTCATTAGTATCTCCTCCTTCTCCGATGAAAGAAGTTGGTGGTGTGTGATGGAAGCAACAGTTCCATCAGCGATTGGGTTGACGCAAGTACGCATCAGCATCAACCCACACTCTGACAAAGGTCACGCGATGCGTAGTAACGAACCAAGTTAACAACGTAATAACACGCAAGGTTCACCGCAAAGGTAACACCGAAAGCACTGCAAACCTGTAAACACCGCCGTTAAATGCACCGTTTAAACTCCCAGTGATGCTCCGCATCACCCCATGGTCCCCTTCGGGGAGATGGTGTAATTTTTAGGGGCGAAGCTCCTTAGGGTGTGGGTCGTTCCCTCCTCTGTAGTAGTAGTAGTAGTAATATGTATGTAGCCACCTCGCGCCGCCGGGAGGCTCGCGCTCGCCCTCGGCGCGTGCCTCCCGGCGCGTGAGCTCTCTCTCTTGCACCTGCCGTCTTGTGAGAGAGAGAGAGAGCGAAAGGCGCGCGTTGACTATGGAAACGCTCTTTCTTCGATGAACGCTGTACTAGCTCGCAAAGAAGGAGAACGCACCGTCACCCGCGAGAGACAACGTTAGCGCAGGCAGCGTCTTCTAGCGAGTTTCTTGATTGAAAAATACCGACTGCTCGCGCTATATATATATATATATATATATATATATATATATATATATATATATATATATATTGTAGCGACTAAAAGACGACGAAGAACTGCTTTGGCGGGGGAACGGGGGAAGAGAAAGAAGAAGAATAAAATCTTCTGTCTCTGTCAGTGTTGGAATGTTACATTGGCGCAGTCTTCGGCAGGATTAAGAACGCAACTATGTGGATCACTTTGACTTTATCCCGAAGTTCAAGTGACAGGCCATATTTTTCGACGTGCGACGTGGATGAAGAAACATATGAATTGCCTGAAAGTATCACAACGTCCGAACTACGTGAGTTCGTAGCTCAGAAAGCTGGGAAGACGCCGGAGGAGATCGACAACCAACCATCAGTGAAGATGAAACTGAAGTACTCCGAGTTTCAAGAATACATCATGCGGCCGCTCTTGAAAGCGTCGTCAAGGGTTGCGCCAAGTAAAGAAGATTATTCCGTTAGCTCATGCCTCATGGAAATTCTCCACCGTCAACAACAGCACGCAGAGCGACAGCAGCAGTTCATGGATAGTCTTCTTGTCATCATCCAGGCACAACAAAGACCCAACAAGGAGATAGGAAAGCCTGATCCATTTGATGGTGAAAGCACAAGGCCGGAAACCTGGATCAAGTTCTACGAACACGCGTGTGAGGACAACTCGTGGCAAGAATCCAGTGAACGCATCAGGAACATGCGTCCATTCCTTACCGGACTGGCTCGAAAGTGGTACGAGCTTCACTACGCTGGACACGAGACCGACACGTGGGATGAGTGGAAAAGCAGTTTCCTGGCAGCTTTCGACGAAAACCCCGTTGAAAGGTGGGACCGAGCAATTTTTTACAAATTTCGATCAGGAAAGCCCCTGAGTATTTTTATGAGAAAAGGCGGCTTCTTCAAATGGCAAACCCGGAACTTCCGGAGTCGGCGATAGTTCCGCTCATTATTCACGGCCTTCCTAAGGAACTCCAGAGACAGGCACAAGTGCAATCGCCAAAAACTGTCGAGGAACTTCTAGTTTCTATCAGGAACCTCTCAATTGATTGGAATTCCCAGAACCCACGTCGACCAGATTACCATCCCGACAGGGCACCTTGGAGGTCACGTGATCATGACAATTGGCATGGTCGAAACCGAGCGGTTAATGTAATCTCCGATGCCAGTAACTACCAAGAGCAAATGGCTTCTTCGCATCCAGATGCAGCTGAAACAAAAAACGAATAAAAGAGGGTGCACAGTCCCACCTGACGACAAAATTGGAGACTGTTTTTCTAAAGACTGTTTCTAAATCAAACTAAAGGTAAATGGTGAAGATGTTGATGCTCTCGTAGATAGTGGGGCATCTGTGTCTGTCATAAATGAGGCACTTGTAAAGAGGAAAGAAATTATTCGAGGGAGGTCGGTACAAGTACAAAGTTTTGATGGGACGAGACAAATTTACGATAAATGGGTGAGAACAAGTGTCTCTTTTCAAGGCCAGAATGCTGACATTGACGCTCTCGTAGTAAAAGGGTGTGACTACAAATTTTTACTTTCCCGACCTGATATGAAGACCCTAAAGTTAAACCTTTATTGGAATGATGAAGTGACTGCGGCGAAAGAGACGTGCGCCTCCTTGAGTATCGCAGATCGTCTTATTACATGTGAAGACGACGTCCGCCACAAGTTCCCCGAACTTGTCTGCTTAAGCAACTACCCACCAGCAACAACAAAATTTTCGGTTCCTTTCAAGCTGAAAGACGTTACACCGGTCAGGAGAAAGCCTTACAACATGTCACGCGAGAAGAAAATTTGGTTGAAAAACGAGATCCAAAATATGTTAGATGCTGGCATCATACGACCATCGGTGTCTACGTTCGCCTCACCAATTACGCTGGCTCCCAAAGAAGATGGATCTTTGAGACTATGTACAGACTACCGAATCCTGAATCACCAAACGGACCTATTCCCTTTTCCTATGCCAAGAATTGATGGCATAATTGAAGAAACGGGAGGTTGCAAAATCTTTTCCAGAATAGATCTTTGCAAAGGATTTTGGCAGGTACCACTCGAAGAGGAATATAAAATGTACACGGCTTTTGTCACTCCCTTTGACGTATATGAGTACAATCGCTTACCTTTCGGGTGGAAGAACAGCGCTACCTGGTTTCAAAAGATGATGAATGGCGTCTTGAAACCCTTTCTTGGAGTATTTTGCAACGTCTATGTCGACGATATTTTAGTCTATTCAAAAGATGAAACGTCTCACGCTGAACACCTGACTGCTGTTTTGATCGCACTGAGCGAAGCTAAACTGAAAGTAAATTTTAAGAAGAGTGAGTTCTTCAAGACAAAAATTACATTTCTTGGACGCGTCCTGGATGGATTTACTAAAAGCACTAAGGAAGAATCCGTGGAGCGCGTAAGGCACATGAAGAAGCCAGATAGTGTACACGCGCTCAGAGTTTTCCTTGGGCTTGCCGGACACTTCAGAAACTTCATAAAAAATTTTTCGGCCCGAGCAAAACCGTTGAACAATTTGCTTCACAAGAACACCGATTTTATTTGGACTGATGAATGTGAAAAGGCTTACGACGACTTAGTATCAGCCATATCATCAGATCCGATCCTTACGCTACCCGATTTCAGTCTTCCCTTTGAACTGACGACAGATGCTTCCAACTTCGGTGCAGGTGCTGTTCTGTATCAGCGAAAACATGAAAGAGGAGCCAAAGTTATTGGCTACTATTCGTATACGCTTACGAAGGCAGAGCAGAACTACAGCACAACAGAGAAGGAGGCATTGGCTGTTGTTCTCGCAATGAGGTATTTTCGCTCCTACATCGAAGGTGCAAAATTCAAACTATTCACTGATCATCAGGCACTTGCCCATTTGCTGAATGTTTCACAACCAAAAGGAAGAATAGCCCGATGGATCAGTGAAATCCAGCAGTTTGACTTCTAAGTCGCACACAGAAGCGGGCAAGAATTATCAGATGCTGATGCACTTTCTCGGCTTCCAGTAATCAGTGAATGTGGGAACAAGGAAAGTGTGAACCTACTCAAACTCTGGGAAGGTACAGAGCAATTGATTGCCATAGGAAGAAAGTTCCAGGTTCCAGCTACGTTGGTACGAAAGGTTCTTGAGCTGTATCATGACAGCCCACATTCAGGAGGACACGATGGGTTTTGGCGAACCTATTACAAATTGAGACGGCGATTTACATGGCCAGGAATGAAGAATGATGTCGCCGATTACATTAGATCCTGCCACAATTGTCAAATCAACAAGGCTAAATACAAACAGAAAACAGACACTATGATATTCCCACCTCACGCAAGTGTGCCGTTTGAGACCATTCATGTTGACTTCGCTGAGCTAAAAAAAAAAGCGAAGGCGTGAGGAGAACTCAGTCTTTCTTAGTATGCATTGACGAATGCTCAAGGATTGTTGCGGCCAAGCCAGGAAGAGAGAATGCGCAAACCGTCATAGCACTACTGAGCAGAGACATGTTTAAGGGACTGAAATGCATAGTATCTGACAATGGATCGGTATTTAGGAGCCAGGAACTTGCAAAGTGGGCACAAGAAAAAAACATCACTCTGAAGTTCACGGCCCCATACCATCCGTCAGCCAACGGGCTCGCAGAATGGGTCATACGAGACATAAAGCAATACATAAGCATGTACCCGGAATTCCCAGGAGGGTGGAAATGTTGCCTACAAGCAGCAGTGTCGCATCATAATAGATCCCATACAAGTGCTTTGGGATGCAGTCCCCAATATGCGGCCTTCGGTGAAACGGCGTATCTGCCTGCAGACGACACGCTGGAAATCAAGACAAAACTACACCTTGAGGAGACCAAGAAGACTGCAGAGAGCCAAAGAAAACACAGGGAGTCGCTTAAACGAGCGTTTGACAAGCGGCATAACAACAAGATCCCCAATATTACTCTAGGTGATCTAGTTTTGATACGGAAAGGCTATGACAGTCATAGTACAAAACTGTTGGGACCATTTAAGGTGACCAAAACGGCTACAAAAGACGGAATACTTAAGACCATCGGCTACGTAACGGAAGATGGTGTCATGGAAATAGCTGCCATCAGCAATGTGATTCCCTATATCCAGCGGAGGGACAAAACAAAGCCAGGGAGAGTGTAGTGACTAAAAGACGACGAAGAACTGCTTTGGCGGGGGAACGGGGGAAGAGAAAGAAGAAGAATAAAATCTTCTGTCTCTGTCAGTGTTGGAACGTTACATATATATATATATATATAGGCACTGGAACTTGCAATGAAGTGCCGGTGGGAGATTTCACTTGTGCGAGCATGTTTATTCTTAGTTGAACCATAAGGATTCGTAGCGTGCGCATTAACTAAATTAATTCGGAACTCGGCACGGTCTGCGATGAACGTCCGGAGCTTCGCCCACTCATCATCATTCACTACGTGGATATGCTGTGAATTTTTTTTTTCTATGGAGGCTGCTCCTCACAAACTCACTGAGAGGTACGCAAACACAGGGCCCGGCTCAACGCAAGCACTCGCTTTTTCGCTGTTTTATAATCACAAAGAAGCGTCGCATTTTCATTTCTGGTGTTTGACTCCTGTCGAAAAGTCAAATTTCATTGCTTAGTCCTCAAGTCACCCGGCCGTTCAGCTGTCATTGGTCGTGGATATGGCTGTGCATCGCGTACGCATGAACGCCCACGCGTTGCGCACATATGGATGGCCGATTCCATCATCGATGAATAAACCGACTCAGCAACCAAACCATCCCTCCTATTCTGCGTCAGTGCAGGCCTTCGGATTCATTCACACAGGCTATTCGCAAGAGGTCGCATGACCGACTAGCAACGGCTACCAATATGGGCCTCAAGACGACCGATATTTATAACACCTAGCCAGACATACACGTCACCAGAGCAAGCTCAGTTCCGCAAACACTTCCATTGTATGGGTGGTTGAAAAATAACGAGGTCCCGCGAGACTCCCAGACAATGGCGTCAAAGCACGCTGGGCCGTGTTCCCGTGAAGAGCTGCAGAAAATAGCGTCGTTTCCACCACCGAATTAGCTTTATTACTATCATTCTTCTTTATCGTTGATAATGCTATGAAAATAGTTGGCTGCCGTTAATGCACCCTTCTGCTTTGCAAACAACCCGCCAAGGTAGCTGAACGAGTGAGCGCAACGAAGGGGCGCTTGAGTCGCGCGCACTTCGTTGCTTTGCGCCCTTCCTTGCTCACTCCCTTCGCGCCCATAGTCTCGGGTACCTTCCCGCTCCCCACCGACGCCCTCTCCCTTGGCCGTGGGGAAGAGCGCGCAGACCGGTGTTTGGCGCGCGTAGTCGGAGCCGCGAGTCGTACGAGGCGCCAGCGCGCTGCTCCCCAACGGGAAAGTAGTGCCCTCGCGACGCCGACACCGCGCGCGCGCGCGCGCTCCACACAGCACAGAGACCCCGACGCGACGGCTGATATGATCTCGACGTCCGTGGCTCCCAGCAGCCGGAGGATGTGCCCGCTTCTTCTCGCTCTCGGATGCGCCGCGACCAGTGTCTGGTCCACGCAGGCAGTCGACCACATCGACAAGTGAGTAGTTGCGTTCGTACGATGCCTCGGTTTCTGCTTTCGAGTCAGGAAAAACGAAAAATAAAACTGAAAACTTCCTTTGCGACGAAACTTCTGAGATCGGGAGGATTGTCATTGGTTGTGACCGAGAGCGTCTGGCGATCGCGAGTTGCGCCGATATGCCGAATTCGCAAAATTTCTTAGCAATTATTGTTTTTTGAGTGGCCGACCGGCTTCGCTTATGCTATGTCCAGCATTAGAATTAGCTGAAATATTCTCTTACCAACATTTCAGCGGAAGATGTTCTTGTGCAGGAGGCAGAAATAAGAAAGGAAACAAATGTTGGCGTCTGGAAGGATTGTAGAATGTTAAGGCTGCTTCAGAACTCAGAGTTCTTTTATTGTTCATAATAAAAGGTTAAAGATGGAGTATATTCAAACATAAAGAAGAAGGTGCCATATTCGACGGACTGTACAGGGGACGTCCAGTTATAAATGAGCAACATAAATGAGCAGAAACTACCTAAATGCAAACGAAAAGAGCAAACAAACATTATAATAAATGAGTTACTAACGCTGTAAAATGATTCCTTGGAAGGTGGTAATGATTAAATAGTTATGTTGAGTATGTATAATTACGAAGGTCTGATTTGAATGTGTGAAAATGAGAGAGCATCTTAATACGACATGGCAATGAATTCAGTTGTAGTGGGGCTAAAAAGGAAGTAGTAAGTTTAACGTAATGAGTTTTTGGTTTCGGTGATGAATAGCCGTTGGTGGGAGTGAATCGGGTAGACCAACCGGGTAGCTTAGCCCTAATAGATTTGTGGACAAGTATTCTAAGCGAGTATTTATTTAGTTTTTCTAATGAGATAATACCGTTAGAGGTGGGCGATGGAGATGCTTCTGGTGTGTAGCTACTACGTATAAAGATGCGAACAGCTTGATTTTGAGCATGCTGCAGTGGGGACAAATGGACGTGATACGTGTTCCTCCACCATGACATGCAATAAATAATGTGCGTATGAATGAAAGCGTAGTAAAGGGAGATTAGTGTCTTTATAATAAATATATTGTCTCTTTATATTATGGTCAATAAGTACTGTGAGCGCTAAGCTTTCGTCATCGCTTCACAAATTCCCTGTGACTAGTTCTCGTGTTTAAAATCCTGTTCATGAATGTGGGCAACCGCGTGGAGGGAGCAACTCAAACTCAACACAGTGCATGCGCTTAAAGTTCGCGCTGCAATATTATTTGTAAACTCGACTACAAACAAGCCAATCTTACACGGAAGGAATGAAGTTAAGACCGACCTCACGTGAGAAAGCCACTTGGTTAGCAAGTCACTTCACTAACGCCGCCGGCGTCGTCCGTGTGTTTGCAGTGTTTAGTCAAGCGACGCTCCCCAACGTTTGCTTGCCGTCGGCGCTAAATTAAGGTAAACAAGAAATGCAGGGGTGAGAGCCGCTTCACAGGCTGATTTCTATATATTTCGCGTGCTATACTATATGTGTGATGATTCGTTACCCAGCCCTCATGGCTGTTCTCATCTAAGATAACCGCTAGCTTAGGAAGTTGCGAAGGAATATCGGTTTCACGTTGCTAAGGCAACACAGACGATAAAACAGCAAAACCAAAAATACATGGTCAATGGTGGTGTCACCCCGGGCGTAATAAAATAATTATATTTGTTTTCTTATCAGGTTTCGCAGAGTTGCGGCTAAGCATTTGTTAGAAGGTGCGTGCAATGTTGAAACATTATAAAACGACAGGTATAGTGCGTGTAATAGAATATCGACAAGCAGGCCTGACGACAGCACTTATGTGGTGGTTTATGATAAGGGCTGAGCGATATAAACGTAAACCGCTGATTTTAGGCAGTTAAAGTTATTTACTTCTATGAAATCAGCATTAGCTCGCGCACCATCTTGGTAAATCTTTCTTGTATGTGTGATATCTCAAGAGCTCGCTGCCATTCGAAATAAACATATTTCAAAAGAACTGTTTGTTGGGATAACTGGCAATACGTTTCAAATAACTAAAGAGAGCAAATAAGATCACACTAACCACGCACTCACCAACACATGCCCGAGCGTCCTGTATGCTGTCGTTATTAGCGTGTTCGTGGTAGGTACTGCGTGTTTTTCTTTGCACCTAATTGAGTGAAACTGAGAACAAATGCTTCCGGAGTTGCAACACAACAAAAATTTTAGAAAAGTCATGAGCCAGTTCACTCTTCGAAGATAGATGAACACCGAAGCTGTGTAGCACACGAAGCGGAGTTGACCACGGATCAGGATGAAAGGTACGAACACATTTTACGGCAATGAGCGGCGGCGGCAGTAGTGATCGTCGCGCCAAAACGAATGAACAGCGGGCGAAGACTCACCCCCCCCCCCCCCTTCCCTCCGTCTCCTAGCCGTTAGCTTCGGACACACACACGCGCACGCAATCTTGATCGGCCGTCATTACTTGCCTTGACCGGCCAGAGCGCACATTACACGCAGCCTGCCATTACGACGACCGAAGAGAAGTTAAATTGATAATGGAGAACGGTAGCTTGCTCTTCTGCTTTTATCATGAGGAAGCTTTGCACCTTTTATGGGCTGAAAGGGCCCCCGGTCTGGCGCTTAACTTCACGGCGTGAGGACCAACCGTATCACCAAAGACGACGTTGCCAAATGGTGACGTCAGTCATGTCGCCATTCGGGTGGTTGAAGTTGAAGTTTATTAATCTATGTCTTATACAGAAACATGAGTCAGAGCTAAAGGCATATTGCCTGACAGAGGCTATTACTTCTATGCGCCGCTTGAAAGAAAACGTTATTATTATTATTATTATTATTATTATTATTATTATTATTATTATTATTATTATTATTATTATTATTATTAGAGGTGGAATGCTTGAGGTTTTGTGCGCCTAACACGATCTTTCACAAACTCCTGTATCGGCGTACACCTTTGTTTATTAACGGCAAAAATGCACAATCCCAGACACACACAGCTCCGCTGCAAATAAAATGGAACTGTTGTGCTCAGAGAGCCTACAGGACTCAGCATTCTTCGGCGGTGAGTGCAGATCAAGCCGCCGCAGAGTCGCTGGGCATATGCACACCGACTTACGGTGTCATGGAGAGACAGAGCTTGTTTAAAAATCAATTTTGTTGTTGCAGGATAAGCAGAATAACGCGAAGCCACGGACGAATTATGATAACGTCATATGCGTATGAGCGACATTCTATACAATTTGCCAGACTCACCAAGACGCCGAAGAATGCCATCGAGCCATCTGCTGTGCAAGGTACGAGGTATTATCTTGCGTCCCACTTTGGCTAACATTTTCTTTTTCGCTCCATTGAACCCGCTGCATTCATGACACAAACAAAATAGAAACGTTTATTTTCGTGACCAGTGGTAATAATTAACATTAGGATCTCTCATTGGACAGCGCGAGTCGGTATAGGCTTGTTACACTGGCCCGTTCTTGTGGCGATGGCATCCGCCGCTTGTGTCCGTAACCGCTTTCACTAACAATGAGAAGAAAATTCCGCGCCTCTGCCGATTTGAACACACCTCGATAGGAGTAGTGCCACACGACCCTGGCTCTCACAGGATGGTCAGGCACTTGGGTGTGCTCAGCTACGGCTCTGATATCAAAAGAATCATGCTTCATGGCATTCTATGCTCTACGCCATGGCGCTGTGGTTTCATAGAGAAACAAGAGGCACAAAAGTAAGAGGAGGAGGAAAAAAGCCAGGCCTGCGCGGAACCGCAGGACAGTGACAGCGTAAGCAAGAGGAGCGACGTTCTTAGAGGCCATTTTAAACGCTTGAGGATACTAGTACAAGTAGAGGTGATAGAGATCCCCAGCGCCATAACTGTTATCATTTCGCCAAGTATGGAAGTCACCAAAATACAAACCACGTCCACACAGAGGACGTGGTTTGAATCCTCCTCGGTCCTTGTTATTTTTTTTTTCTGAAATTTGCGGGATAGCGGTTACGGACACCGGCGGCGGCGGCGGCGGACAACTACGGCGCAAAAACGGCCCTTGTTGTGATCTCATAACAGCTTACGCTGTAAAAGGGCAGCTCCAAAGAAAAAGTGAAAGAAGAAGACGCTGACGACGAAGTAAAAGAAGAAGGCGAGGACGATGAAGAAGAGGTAGAAAACGGCGGACAAGTAGAGTAGGAGGAAGAAGATAGGAAGACGAGGACGAAGAAGTCAACGTATATGAGAATACGATTAAGGAGGAGACGAAGGTGACGACACCAATAAAAAAGAAAGAAACAGACGACGATGATGAAGAAAACAAAACACAAAGAGAGTACGATAGAACAGGAGAAAGACGAGTGGGAAGGTAACTGGGAACGGAAAAAAATTACAGCATATCCACGGAGTGAATGATGATGAGTGGGCGAAGCTCGGGATGTGCATCGTAGATCGTGCCGAGTTCCGGATTAATTTAGTTAACGCGCATGCTACGAATCCTCACGGTTCAACTATGCACAATGCACAAGTGAAATCTCCCACCGGCACTCAAATCAAGATCCAGTGTGTGTATATATATATATATATATATATATATATATATATATATATATATATATATATATATGGGTTTTGCCGGTGAACGCTTCTCCAACGCGAGTAGTCGGTACTTCTCAATCAAGAAACTCGCTAGGAGACGCTGCCTGCGCCAACGTTGTCTCTCGCGTTTGCCGGGGCAGTGTCGAGTTTGCCGGCAGGCGCGTGGCTCCCGGCGCTCGCGGCGAGGGCGAGCGCCAGGTGCCACGCGCTCGCCCTCGGCGCGTGCGTGCGCTCCAGCAGGCACGCGCCGGTGGCTACCTACTACTACTACTACTACTACTACTACTACTACTACTACATACATCGGGGACGCACGAAATGGCTGCTAATGGGGAATGAGAGACAGAAGAATTCAGCTTTTAGTTAACGCGCACGCTGCGAATTTTTTATTGTTCAACAACGCACAGGAGAAATCTCCCACCGGCACCACCTTGGAGGTCAAAGCGTAAGACTGGTTACGCACTACTACGACTACGACGAGGGACGAACGGGTGCCGCTTTAAGGAGCTTCGCCCCTAAAAGACCAAAAGAAAAGATTGAGAGAGAACGCATTGGGTCCAGCTCACTCTTTCACTGTGCCGCATCCTTTTAGCAGGCTTCGGAGCTTTTTATCACCAAAATTGCTTTCTATTTGAGAGTGCCGATGTTTCTGTAAAGGAACTCTTTTCCGTTTGTACAACATGCTGCTCGTCACACATTCCAGTGTGTATCGATTGTGCTTTAAGACATTGTCTTCATGCTGTTATACATTGTGAAGCGATCGTGGTCGTCCACCTAGTCAAATGCCATTGAAATTTATTACTCTCATTAAGGCATACACGGAGAGAGAGAGAGAGAGAGAGATAAAAGGGGAATACAGAAAGGAAGGGAGGTTAATCAGAAAGGTGTCCGGTTGGCTACCCTGCCCTGGGGGAATGGGAAGGGAGAATAGAAAGATGGGAGAAAGAGAGGTTGACGGGGAATAACGAACAACATATACTGGGGGAATCTCACAATTATTACGTGAATGAAATCACGCAAGAAAAAAATCAGACAGATCCCACATATTGTGGAAATAGGCGTCATGCGAATCATTCGGCGTGCAAGTTGCCTGTACGGAAATGTTTGGTATTGTGCCAAGTCTTGCGAATAGGATAAATGTCGTTGTTTAAATTCAATAGTAGTGCACGTGAGGTGGGGTTTCGACATACGTCCACAGCATTGTGGCGACGACATGGCTGCTCATGGTACAACGCAACGTCGGCACACAGGTTAGCGCGCCGACGGCTGATTTGTCGATGAGAAATGCACGCCACGGTGCGCTGATGTGCATGTGAAAAACGTCGTTTGCTGGAGTGTACATCAAGCAAAGCTGGAAAATATCATGCTTGGCGACGGTAGTTCATATGCATTGTTTCTGACATTGCTGTGGGAGAGGGGAGCACACAATACAACCGCAGCAAAAATTCGACAAGCACCATTACCGCAAGTGTGGATATATACAATCGGTTTATTTCTGATATGTGACATGTTGAAAGAGTGCCCATGAACAAGAGGCACCGTGCTTGATTGGCACCTCGGGAACCCGGGTTCAATTCCTACCCACCTGAACATGTCCTGGGTTGCTTGCGGTCATTGCAGTCCGTTTTTCTGCGTGTTCCTGCTCGTTATGTCGACATTTCCGTTGCAGATTGTAGTAAACTATATGCCCTTCGCTTGCCAATTGCCTGCTCATCGAATTTACGATATATATTTTGGTTATCCATTGAATGGAATAGGCTGGAATGTTAGCATTCAATCACGTGTGGCAGATACGTGCATAGCCCGTGAAGAGCATTGCGGCTATAAGCCACATGTGATCACGCCATCGTCAATAGGGACGTATACGACGACTAAATAAGCGTACTGATTTCTAGCTCGGTTATTCGTGTTTGTCATATATTCATACAATACCATTCTAATTTGGCGTGTCCCAAGGGAACGATGCGACCAGGAGAGCTCCAAGACATAGATAGATAGATAGATAGATAGATAGATAGATAGATAGATAGATAGATAGATAGATAGATAGATAGATAGATAGATAGATAGATAGATAGATAGATAGATAGATAGATAGATAGATAGATAGATATTATGGTCAAAGACGCTCAACTTGGCCCAAGAAATGTTCGTTTAAAACACTGAGAATCTAGCGACTACAAGCAAAATTAAAAGCTCTGCCCGTTTAAGAACACAAGCTACAGCCACGCATCATTAATAGTTGAGGAACAGAAGGCAGCCAATTTAAGTCTAGGTATTTGATATTGAACTCGAACATTCACTGAGACGTACTCGTTATCGGACCCTTCAGAATGTTAATGGATTTGTGCATTACTGAGGATAAAAAGTGAGAAACGGAAATGTCTTTCAAGACATTCGCAGGAATACTGACAGCCTTTCGTCAACGCCACGCGTGGATAGGAAACGTCACAGCGAAGTTTTTAAATTATGTAATTCTAAAATAGATAATTACGTAATTCTTAGAATCCCCAGACATCAATAATTAATGCGCGGACTGTTGCTCCTACACAGGACGGCCTGTTTACCTTAGAAAATTCAAGATTAGCAGGCGCAACTTGAAAACGCTGTCAGATGTTCGAGATATTTCTTGAGCACGCTTTGTTATTGGCAACGTTGTAGAAATTATTGCTGGTTGTGCTACTTAGGGCTCCTTTCCACATCCACTTCGTTTATGGCTGTTGCTCTGCCCAGTTTGTTCTATGATGCGTCTAGTCCAAATGTTAATTTTGTTCGGTTCTAGCTAAAAGACCAGCGAAAATAGGTTTCTTTATCAAAAAGACGTAGAAAATTGATTACGGTCATTCAGGAATTTAACACCAAAGTGTTGAGTAATGTAACTTAAACAGTATCGATTTCACATCGTGAGTTTTCTTTTCCGAGGAACTTACGATCCCAGCTGCTTAAGGTCACGCAAATGGCAGAAAGAGAAATAGTTCTTTACAAGTTTCCGTACACCTAAAGCTGAGGTTATTAGGAAAAATTTGCCGATCACATTCCTGCGCAGCAAGCACAGATTAGAGACGCAAATTGCGACTTTGCCGCAGCATTCCAACGAGGGCATCTAAAAACAAACAAAAACGGTTGTTATCGCTGTTCTTAATGTGTCTTCTAGGCGAAGTTTTCTTGCGCGCTGTTTTCATATTTGCGTCTCAGCGCGAATATTTCTCGTGTTGCTCTAGGGCAGTTTAGAACTTTTTGGAGCTGTTTCTGAATTCCACAACAGACGGCCGCACAAGTATACACAAGTGTTCCTTCTGCCCAAGGAGCGGTGTTTCAGTAAACATGTCTCTTCTAAAGCCCCTCCTTGCATTTTCCTCCGCCGCGTCGGAGGCAGCGATGAAGGGGCTTTAGACTCTTCCAGATGCAGTTTAAGCACCATATCGTATTTTTCTCGCCTCCGTTGTGCCAGAAGAATGAAATTGCTTAAAATATCTTTTTATGCCGTATTTCACTCGCGAATATTATTGAAAAACGTCCGCAATTCAATTCATAAAGCCCTCGCAGTGCACTGAGTTCTTCACTGGCCGCTTTGTCTAATATTATATGAATTATAAAACTTCAAGATATTGCAACGATTAAAATAAACATTTCACCAGGAATTCCAGCATTTTTCTTTATTACCAGAAAACTCAACGTAAGCGCTTTCTTGCGAGAGCGGACGGACCTGGATATCGCGGGAGTTTCAGACCGCATATCACCCCGAGGAAAAGTTTCTACTTGAGCGTTTACAAAATGCCATCAACAAGACTGCCTGATCTGCGTCACAAATCGTCATTTATAGGGAAATGTCACGATCCTGGAGCCCACCCACTCGCCCATTGACACCATTCACACACACACACACACACACACACACACACACACACACACACACACACACACACACACACACACACACACACACACACACACACACACACACACACACACACACACACGCACGCACGCACGCACACGAATAAACGCACGATGGATATGTTTCGTTTCTCTCAACCTCTAACCAACAGTTCGCCACTCCCTTTGTACGAAAGGGAAAAAAATCAGCCACGTGCTCTGACACCACCGGGAAAAACTGTAGTACATCTTTCTCAATACGAGAGCTTCACAGCAGCCTAACATTTCCTTTCTCATTAAGGATTTCAACTCGAGACCGACGTTTTTCCAATGCCGTCGCTAGAGTTGCCCCACTCGGGTTTTTTAAGTGCTCTGATATCGCATTGTACACGAGCCTCTAGCATTTCTTCTTCCATCGAAAAGCGGCCACTGCAGCCGGCTTTCGATCCCTTGACCTTCGGGTTAGCAGTGGAGTGCCATAGCCACTAAACCACCACGGTCGATTTGTAATGTAGATTGCACATGACTCAGAATCAGGCAAATTCGCGCGCTGTGATGTGTCAAGAAGGTCATCGACGTATACATCTGTAATTAATTTCTTCTACTTAAGACGAACCCTTCATTTGTTATTACGTGTTTTTGTATCCATTACGAGAATTCTGGGCAATAGTGGCAACGCCGTGGCTAAGAAAATTTTGGAGGTATGGAGGTACACCACAGTAGAAAGAAAGGTGTCGCCTGCGTAACTGACCCATCCGTTGTTTTGTGCGGCAAGCAATTGCAGTTTTTTTATATGATGTTTTAATTTGCTTGACTGATGACATGCGCGGGTGCGACCATGTCCTGCAGTGCGCTTGCGCACTCGTGTTTCACTGGGTACGTATATTAAGGGAGGCGATTCACAATAAAGGTTATGGTTGACAGTGGTGGTTGTATACAGCGTGTTCCTCTTGTGTGTGCACTTCACTAATTTCGCGAAGTAGTGTCCTTGAAGAGCCAGAATTAGTTATTATAGAGGTGCTATA
The DNA here is from genome assembly GCA_013339685.2 of Hyalomma asiaticum. Lineage (NCBI taxonomy): Eukaryota > Metazoa > Arthropoda > Arachnida > Ixodida > Ixodidae > Hyalomma > Hyalomma asiaticum. Next base: position 46,543,370 of record CM023485.1, on the reverse strand, counting down.
TGCTCCCTATCTGCGGCGCTTTAGGCTTTTGGTCTCTCACGTCCCATTTCCCATGTGTAGCGTAGCGTACCGGTTGTTACGAACCGATTAACCTCCAAGCTTTTACCTCTATCCTACTTCTTTTCTTTGTGCAGCGAACTCGTTTCATTGAGGAACATCGAAGCATAGTTTCAACACGCTTGGTTGCTTGAAATAATACTTTGATGAGCACAGCTCAACCGGAAAGACAAAAGTTTGAGAACAGCTTGGCGGTCATAAGTGGAAAAGTTAAAATAACGTTTCATTCATATATTTTACTCTAGGAGTGATCACCTTTTGGCACATATAAAAAAATGCGGATAGGAGCGCTTAATTTTCCCGAGTCATCTAAGGATAATCCCCTTCTAAATGACGTGTTTAGTCGCAATATTATAAAGTGGACTTGTCGGCAGGTAATTTGTGCTATCTTATGTGGAGGTTGAGCCAGAATTTCCCCTTTGAATTGTCGTTCGGAAGAAGGAACATGCGCTCATTAACAAAGTTAGGCGTTCCGAGCTAAGCACGAGCAGTAAATACTTTTATTTTTGAAAATAACGATGAAATTCTGGGCGTGGTTACTGAAAGTGAGCCGCCATTAAAGCTCCACAAGAAGGCAAAATTTCTTGCACTAATTAAAGAGCATTGCCTCGCTGCATACCGCACCTTATTACGTTCTGTCCAACAAATTATGATCAAAGGAGGACAATCTTGAAAGAAGATGTTTCTGCTCTGACTAGCAATGACTTTCTGCGATAGCGTCGATTACAAAATTGAGCACGCGAATGCACTTCGTTTACTCGAACCAGAATAAAAGCGGATTTTCAAAGCACCTTAATTTATGAGATTATAGAACACATTTTCACTACCAGTTACAAAGGAAATTATAATGAGTCGGTCTCTTTGGTCAAATAAAACTCGCAACTTACAGCTGTACAGGTGCTTGGCTCTTTTCGATGCTCGATATTTCACGATTTAATTCCCGTAATAACCTCTGTCATAGGTGCACTCGACTGGCTTGCGACCAACTCACTTAAAAAGGCCGACGCGGTCTATGAATCTTGGTGCGAACACGGTAAACTTATCTGAAGCAGAATACACATGTTCTTGTCCGTGTGTGTCGTCCCGAAGTTTAAATTAAAGGCGGTACAGTTGGCCTAGCTGTTTAGTTTCATCCTGAGAGCAAGCGAAGTACCTGGCCAATTGAGTACATTCGTTTGAGTTGGTTCGTTTTCTTCAAGGCATCTTGCACAGCCGACTTTCTCAAGCCAGATCATTTCCATGGCAACGGTAAACGTCGCAATGCGCAGACACAGAAAGTAATAGCGAGAGGTTCCTCTCGCTTCCTAAACGGACGATGCACGGATCACATCATTGGGAAACGCCGTAGGTACACGTCCGAAGGCAATGTAGTTCCTTGCGTGGCACCTCTGAGTGCGCTCGCCACATCATCAACATTAATATAGACCGAAACGCACAGCACCGGCATTCGCTATTTCGCAAACGAGCCACAGGGGTGAGGAACACATGTACTCGGAGGTCTGTCTTAGAAAAGCTAGTCATGTTTGCTCGCAGCGATATTGAATGGTTCACTGACTTCGGGTAGGAGCGTTAGTGAATTGACTGGCCCTGTACTTCAGGCATACAGTAAGAGAAAGTGGGAATCGGCGGACATTCGCCGATGACAAGCTGCTCTAACTCAAATAGCTGAGCTAATATCTGAGCATCGTGATATATGGAAAACTACGAGAGATCAGGAAAGAGAGGAACTTTGATTAGAAGTGATGTTTCTGGATTAGTAACGGGCAGAGCTTGCTGGGAAAAAAAGCAAACGGATACATCACTAAGAAAGAAAGGAAATACTTACTTTTTATTATTTATTATACCCGTTCTCTGAAGATATTAGGAATACCGCTGGCATTAGTCTGTCAGGCACTTGCAGAAGATATTTCGCTGCGAGTAGTCATAAACTGTGCAAAGATCGAGGGAAGAACAAAGAAGTAACGAACATTCAAATAAGGGACTTACTCTCTGCACAGATCGGCAAACTCGCTCATGATTTTTCTCTCTCAGGCTCACCTAAACTCAGATGAACGTGTCACTGTGGCACTGCGTGAGCGAAGCCGGGTACAGTATTGATAAGACTGAGCCCGTTTGAGCATGCGCTTTGTTTTTGTGGAAATAAGAATGAGTTTTAACTAGTGCTAAGGCTTCTGTTGTAATGAAGAAAACACGACTAGGAAGGCAAGCAGGGAAGCCGTCGCGTTGCCGGTGGTCTCGCGTGTTGAGTGCGCGCTTTCCCGGATTGTGCCCGGATTTTGGGGATTTTGGGGTTTTGGATTTTGCCCGGATTTTGGAAACTTGAGCGCAAGCGAAGCTAGAACACACGTTTTGCTTCTGAGCTATCTTCGCAAGTTTATGAACGGGGAAATTAGCATCCACCTGCTTGTAGTACAATGCTACAAACGGGGGCTAATTTCTCTTAGACAAGTGTTTCTCCACCTTGCGTGTTTCCGCACAACTCATTTAGCGTCTCGCCAAGTTGTACTATTCTTTGTTGTACTACTCGTATAGACGCAATAATGGTGTATTGAGTCTAGATAGAGAGAAAACTTCAGCATGTTTTTAATGAGGACCTGGTATTTATGCTAATTACTGCATCAAACTGTTGTCGGAACTCTTGTACCAAGCAACATGTTCATCTGAGTTGATTCATCGGTTAACTTGATGAAGTAAAGAAGTGCTGCTTCTGCTTTGTGATATCATATAATAGTAATATCATATAATGATATTACTAAACATTATTTTATGGAGCGTAGGCAGTTCCCATTGCCACACCCAAAGCTGAACAGGGCTCAAGCAGTTACACTGAGATTACTTCAAACAGGGACATATCCGTCCCCATATATTATGAACAAAATTCACCCAGCATTACAATTAGAAGTAAAATGCCGTACCTGTAACGACGTCATTGGTATCAGACACATGCTGGCGGGCTGCCCCGCGACTCTCACCAACCCTGATGAAGAATGGGAAAAGTGGATTAGACTCAGAAGGAGCAAGTCACAGCAGGATCAACAACGGGCAGTCCAGAAGGTCCACGACGACGCCACCCAACTTGGTCTGGTGGTGCCAACGTGGACGCGGCCCACCTCGGCCTAGGAAGGTCGAGCTTCAGGACCAATATTCAATAAAGTTTCTCTCTCTCTCTCTCTGCTTTGTGTGCGGTCCTTCAACCTCGGCTGTTAAGTAGACTACCTTACCTCTGCCATGCTTGCACTTTCACTTGTCAAGTTCGATTGAGTTTTCGAAATGGCTAGGTATACTAACTAGCACTTCCAGACTCTCAAGAAACGGAGCGTTTGGTAGGGTTTAAAAATCGTTTCCTAAGCAGGGACGAAAAAAAAAAACAAGTTGCCTTTCCTAACGTCAGTGTTCAATGGAAGAATCCCATTTATTCCTATTTAAAGCCCATGACATTCTTTCTGGAGGAGGGGGAAGAGGAGGGTCGATTATAGGGACATTTATTGTGTCGTCGTGCTTGTCGTCTCACTGTATCGTTGCTCATTGTTCTTTACCGCTCATGGATCTTTTTAACCAATTCGCCCAAGTAGCAGCTGCACTGAAGATAAATTACCATTCCCCCACCGGAACATGGCTGTCGAATGTTATGACCTCAGGCTGTGACTTCCTCCGCAATGTCCTTCCCCATAGTAGAATCTATGCCATATTTCTGCTCGCGACATACGCTGTTTTTGTATATCGTGTGTGCCTTCCTCTCTCCTCAAATGCGACGCGGAAATTCGGCGGGGTGCGTTGACATTTTAAGCAGCGCAGCTGCTTAAAATGTCCGTAATTTGACAGGCCTAACAGTTTTAATAGCGAAGTTGTTTACGTTAGCCGTAATTGGTCATGCATGACATTGCGTTACGTTATGTTGGCGGAAACATGTCACGTGACTTTGCGTTACGTGCTATTGGGAAACGTGTCATTTGATATTACGTTACGTGATTTTGTCGGGAAGTTCCCACGTGACTGCGTTACGTACGGCATTTTGGCGGGAACATGTCACGTAACATTGCGTTACGTTGTTTTGGGTGGTCACGTAACATGTTCCCGACAAATGCACCTAGCTCGATGTCATGTGACATCTTCCCGCGGAAATCACATAGTGCAATGTCAAGTAACATGTTCCTACCAAGAAGGAAGGAAGGAAGGAAAAAATAGAGAGGGAAAGGCAGGGAGGTTAACCAGTGTAGGACAACCGGTATGCTACCCTGCACGAGGGGAAGGGGACGGGGGAGATTGAAAGGTGAAAGGAAAGAGGAAGAGAGAGAGAGAGGGTGCACATATAGCACATTGTCAGAGTCAGTGGCACCTGCATGGTACGTGACATCACACATCGCTGTTAAAGTCGTTTGTGCAAGTCCGTCGTCTTTAAAAACTGCAGCAGCGCCTTTGTCACCTTTAGTTGCAATGTCTTGTGTGGCCGACACTGCAGAATGGCATCAACCGACATCCGTCGCAGGCCAAGGGGAGCAAGAGTGGACGCCAATGTTTGCCTACCAAAATATAACATGGCTGTCAGGTGACCTGTTTCAGCAAACTATCGGCCGGCTTCGCCGTGATCTACCCATGCGTGACCTAGCGGAAACTGCGTACTTCTGTTAAACAAATTGTTTGCACATATTCCTTGGTCACGTTTCACGGACTGTTTGACACTAACAGGAACTTGACATGAATAGCTGGCTCTGAGTATACCTAAAACCTCCTCGTACGCATTATGCTTCGTACGCATAACACCATATCTACTTCCAAATTTCTTAGGCCTGTGCGAAACGGAATGGATATACAGAATACTTACGACTCATTGCCTTTAATTATTGCTGTCTCATAGTGCGCGCGTGCTGAGAGATATCGACTTCATGAGGCGTTCCGCTACAGTGGCTATAGCTAAGCTAGGGTAACCTACTTCTACTAGGCACTTGACCTGCGCATTAAAGCTAGCGTTCATTTGGTGCACACATGATTTGGTTAACGACGACTTCAGATACTACATGGTTGTTTCATAATCAAAAGAAGAGGCGTGCAGGACACGGACACAAGGAGAGCAGTGAACAACACGAACGCCGACTAACAACTGATCCACAGCACAGAGGCGAAAAAGAAAGAAGACACACAGCTTATCTGCGCATGCTCGGAATGATTATGGACTGTTACCAACTCGCTCAACTTTCTGTCCTTTTGATGGTTGTTTCGTTTTTTACTACTTTAGAATGCTTAGAGTGAACATTTAAGAACGGCTTGGAAGCTCTAGGGGAATGCTGTCAACAAGCGCGTGATGGAGCAACAATTACAAAAGTAAGGCGAACGCGACGGAATTAAAAACCTGACTATGAAAAAAGTTAAACCCGGTGAAAGGCTGATGCTCAGCCACTGTTTTAGTAGAAAATGGAAGAAGAAACCAAACTAACGAAAACCACCGACAAGAGAAGGAATTCTTATTAAGTATGCACCCAGGTCATCTGTAGGGCCATTTTGAGAAAGCGACTTCGTCGGGTGGCAGCGAGAGAGACGGCGTGCTGACACACTTGTCACCAGCTTTTATTATGCGGAAGGCGTCGGCTATTTCTCTTTCGGTCAGATCCTTCGACTTGAACGGAAACTTTGTTTTTCTGAGGAGTGGTTTAGAGGATGAGTTTCCTACGCCCTCATTTTTCACTCTGCATCTGTGACAGTGTTGCGCAAAAGTGCATCCTGCATTATTCTTTACACGCCACTGGTGCTCCCGTGGCCTGTCATTGAAGCACCTGCCCGTTTGTCCGTTATATATGCGACCACATTTTAGGGGAATAGAATATATTACCCGACGAACACACACTTGAAAATTTCTGTCATGCATGGTAGGGCACTGGGGTCTAGTTTTTCTCTTTCCTGACACCATGGGGCATACTTTGCCAAGTTTGCACGGAGCCGGGAAGACGACCCTAACCCATTGCGGCTCACCACTTTTCTGATATTGTGCGAAATGCGATGGATGTAAGGCACTACCTGCAGTTAACCTTCATTACCTTCCTCTTTCTTTTGCTTCTTTCTAGTGTCCTCGTCTTCTCGCACAGTTTTAAAAACGTTTGAAAAAAGTCACAGTTTTGCCGCAAGGGCGACGCAATGAATGCGATAGCAAGAAACTGTAATGCTATACGAAGTGAGGCTCGCAGCTTCAGGAGCAATATTAATTTAGCAAACATGCACTTGCTAACTGAGCGCCTCCAGTGGGCAGCGCGTGCTGGTACGAAGGACATTATACGTTGTGTGTCACAAAGCTACACATACAAAGCTAGGGGAGGCCGCTAAATGAACAAACAGAAGATGAGTGCGAACTATCAAAAGTGAAGCATACACGAAACGAACGCACAGATATACACCGAATGAGCGCGAGTAAGCTGTCATAACGGATACTCTCAGTTTGAACAGCGCTCCTGTTGCAAAGGCGGCCGAAGCAGCGAAGTAAACTAGCGTGCTTCAAGTGTCAAGCTGTCACACTTGATAGTTCACGCTCATCTTCTGTTTGTTCGTTTAGCGGCGTCCCTTGAGCTCGAGTGATTTTCGTACGCTCCCGTAACATCAGCGCGGGCATCACGGTGAAAGTTCGAAACATCCCTCTTCCTCTCACCACGAGACAACCGCGCGAGCAGACAGTGGAAGGGCCCTGCGCAAATAGAACAAGCGAGCGAGCTGGGCCGACGACTTTTAAATGCGCCCGTGGCGCTCCTGGCGCCATCTCGCTGGTAATGAAGAAACGCTTATAAGCGCCTGCCGTCTCTGAGTCCTGCCAGCGGTAAAGGGTGTGTATATAGGGCTCTCCGTTAGCTCCCTGAAGGATCTGCTCTTTGTGGCGTAGTGGTTAGCGCCACGCGCTACGGAGCGAGAGTTTCCTGGTTCGATTCCGCGCTTCGGAAGCATTTATCTGAATTATTTTTCTTTGGGATATATATATATATATATATATATATACATATATATATATATATATATATATATATATATATATATACATACATACATACTTATACATATACGGACGGCAAAAACCAGCCGTGACTGTCCATATAATTGCTATCGCAATAAAGGCTATGAATCAATTAGCCTGCCAGAAGGTTCTACCAGATACGTCTGCGAATATATCGTTAGACCTTACTTGACAGGCGGGAATTACACACACACAGTGTCCCCGAGTCAATATGCTTTGCAAATAACAGCTTCATTCACAGGCGTTCAAGTGATTATATTTAGGACTGAGTACGTCTCATGTCTACCCTGCAGTGCCCGTACGCAAAGCTGGTAATGCTGATTATGATGATGAGTTTAATTGTCATAGGCGTTACACATTGGAAAGAGAGAACTTTCGACAGGACTTAAGCAAACAAAGTTACAGGGCTTGGCACTAACAGTATTTAATGAATCTGTCGCAGTATACTACCACATGATATAGTACCTTGTCGTGCTCTTCGCACGAAAATGTTGAAGTGGACATAAGCTAAGGTCAACAAAGGGAGCTTGTGCAAAGAGTGTCGCGATTTCAACGATAGATGAAGGTGTCGACACGCCCTGGAACCTGGTAGTCGAGGCAGTTCTCAAGCTCTGGGTAAACTGCTTATGAATGACTATTTTCTTTCTATGAAGCACTTTAACTGCAGAGAGTTCGCTCTTGCGGCTTTGTTAGTTCCACCCAGTGCCCGGCAGGAACGTGCGTATCAGAAAAGTTTCCAAATTCCGCTGAACCGTTTTTGTTAGCCGAGAAAGCTCTGCAGCTCGTGAAAGTTCCTTTAGGCACACGCATGTCAAACATTTGTTTATTTCCTCTAGTACAGTGTTTTCGATACACAAGAACTGTCAGAAAAATGTTTCCTGATAGCACCTCATTGGTGCATTTGGAAGTGCCATAACACTAAGGCTGATAAAATGGCCGCAAGCTTTATTATTTTTCAGAACGGGAGCTGAATCTCGACTATTTATTGCGCAACTCTAACAGGGTTAAACGAGATGAATTCTTTTGTATATTGTTTGTTTAGCAAGAAAACTGTCAATATACATATGGATGAGCTATTTCGATTTGTTTGACGGATTAAGTGAACCGTCGCATTGTCGCAGCGGGCTGTACATTACTTCTGCTGCGAAGGTCTTCTGTTGCTATATCACTTTTTCGCAAAGTAAAAGCTCAAGATATTTTTTTCTAATCTCGACAAACGAATGCCGAGATAGAAAGCTGAGTAAGGTGCTGTTAATACACACGCCCGTGTTCACCACGATATAAGTGCGCGAAACTCACGAACGACTCAAAAAGGTTTTGGGTGGCTGGTGAATAATAGTGCCGACGCACACCCATGCACCGAACCACATTCATACTTATCTGACGCCTGGTTCCTAGAAGTGTAGTAGCATTTCCAGTAATTCGTTTACGTTAGATTTTTGTTTCGCAGTGAGCGAGAACCTCATTTTCACATTCTTACGATGCGTCTCTTCGAATTACGGTTGTTTATACATTAAGACAAACAAATTAGTGTATGGTTGTCTTCAGATAGCGAATGGGATGTGCGGCATACAAGAAGTCCTATATTGAAATATTCTGTACTGTACTAATATTAAATACCCTGAATTCATTGATTTCTGCGGAAGTTTAAGAACACAAGGATATCGTTGGGTTTTGCACCTTTCGAAACGGGGCTATCTGCCGACAACCAGGCTCGCAATTCTTCTTGAGCAGCAGAATGCCGTACAACCACTGAGCCGCAGGAGTGGACCTCGCACTGAGCACCACGTTGCCATCATGCTCAACTATGTCTTTTTGCCGTTTCAGTTAAACAGGCACTCCTAAAAAGAAACAAGTACAGATGTGAGCGGATCGAATATCACCTTAGAAGTCGTTATAATTTTTTTTTATTCCTGTACGAAAGAAAGCAACAGGATATTTCCTGAAAAAGAAAAAGAACAGAGGCAAACTTAGAATACAATCTGAAGGACGCCGTTTGTGTGAGCAGGCACGCGCACGGTGTTTGTCTTGATCTTGTGGATGGACCAATTTTGGGAAAGACAACAAAATATAGGCTGCCTCGTTCAACGATGCACCATGTTTGAAGTGTGCCGGACTATGGCTGATTAAAAACCGTTGTGGCAGATGAGTTTTGCGGAAACCTTCAAGGTGGAGTAACGCTTATAGAAGGGGAAATTCATAAGGTGGACGCTAATTTCGCCTTCCCTAAAACACGTGGTTGCCAGTGGAAGCGTCACGGGGCACTAAGCCCGTCACATTAGACAGAAAAGCGCTTCAATAGCTGTGATTTTCTTGCAGCTTTTCTATATAAACCTCTGTTTAAATTAAACATCTCCAAATACGAATTCTCAAACACATATAAACTTCAAAATACGCGCTTAGCTCACTATTCAGTGCAGAACATAGGAAATGGTGACAAGGTAGAGTTAATTGCAATAAGTGATTATTGTGGATGAAATAGTCACTACTTTAGAGAAAATTTTGAGAGTTCATTGACAGTGACTAGTCTCTGACCTCAAGATATGCTTCACAATTGGGAAAAAATGCGTGTCACAATAATGCGAAATCGACGAGAAAGCAGAGGCGCGCCGCCTCCTTTAAAAATTATGTCTTCTCAAATACCTCCGAGATAAATTATAAAGCGTATAGAAAATGGAGAGCGCAGCGCGTTAAAGTTTCTCATTCAGAAATTTCAGGGACGTGGTCAGCATATGCATTGATTCTTCGGAGGAAATATACCTAAGACGTAAAAATCTATCGAATTGTTACGTAATTAGTAAACCTGGATCTGAAAAGAGTTCGCGAAATAACGCAAAGGCATCAGAAAGAAAAAAAAATATTTGAACGTTAGCAGTACAGTGTTCTTTGCTTTCTCTTTCTTATCCATATTTGATCTCATGAGTGCTAAGACCTCCATACTGAACAAAACAGCAAATATCACAGCGGAAGAGAGCAGGAGCATAAGAAGGTCGAGGTTTAAAACGAGTTTGTGCAAGTTCAGCTGACAACATAACGTGGCAACATATTCCGAAAGCATGAACCATTCCTTTATCCTCACCATACCCCCCCATTACTTGTTACCTCTAAATACACGTTTTATTTATACAATGGGCGCAAACATACGGGTAAATCTAAGGATATCTTCGAAAGACAGATTTTCAGAATTTTGAGGTTCTATTTCAGTTTGAGACGGAGCTTCGGACCACACAGGCGTCTCCATTTCATGCAGGAGGTCCAGCTATTCGCGCTCTCAGAGCTATTCTTGGACACGTGTGCATTGAATGTAGGCTTGCGGATACGTCCACAGCAGACAGGAAGAAAATGCGTGTCCCCACAAAAGCAGTGAGAACCCTCTCCCCCATTCATTCAAGCTCTAACGTTTTTTCATGCTTCATAGGTTAATTGTTATTAATCGATTTTTTGGATGATACAGTACATATTAAAATAAAGAAGGTGGGAATCTAAGCCTGATCGCTTGCACGGCGTATCAATCGACATATATACACGCGCAGCTGAAGCAGCTGCTCAAAAGGAACCCGCTCGTCATCACTACAGCTTAAACACGGCCATGCCAGCTTGTCTCAAGTAAAAGGATAGGTGAATATTGAAGCTAGACTGAAGCACCTCTCTTGTTCACGCACAGGGTCCAAGAGACTTGGACGTTGAGTCAGACTACGCTGTGTACACGTTCAAAAGCTTTTGTTTTATGATTAGACAGAATTTTCAAAGCGCACTTTCTTAGAGATGCATTCATCCGATGCCAGATTTATCTAGTCTTGCGACATAATTAGATTCAAGAAAAAGAGACTAAGCTTCCAGAGCACAACTACGAAGTCATCTTAAGGCACCCGTATTCGAAGTGATTGGATGACCCTCATTGACTGTCACAAGAGAACAAACGTGATGGCGACTTTTTACCGATACTTGGTTGGTGCTAATAGTGGTGTGATAAACATTTTTACGTTGCCTATGGAAGCACATGCAACCTCGTAGAAAAGCGTTACCTAGGAAAGCACACGCACCGTCTATAGCCCTTGTGGAACTTTTCGATACCAGGATGTGAGAAGGCTACCCTTATAAACACTGTGCACTTCGTTTACAATATCAGACATTACCTGCTGGAATCTAAGCGTCCCATGTGTTTTCTCCAGCAAATGAAAAACTCGGGAAGCAAACGAAACCGCCATCTTTAATTATGGTGCAATTGCAATAATGACGGGAAAGTAGAGCAACAAACATTCGCTCAGCATAGCGCCTTGTTTGTTCTGTCTTTGCACCGTCGTTTGTGCTATTGTGTGGTAGCTTACCGGAACCAGCTAGTATGACACGCCCGGAGTCGGTACGTTCGGCCGATATCGACGGCGGGAGTGGTTTTATCCTCCACTTTAATTCCTTCCTATTTATGTCATAGTTACTACAATGCAGCCAAAAAATTGCAAATCGTTTCTCTATGCCTTCATATCCTCATTGTGCGCATTGTGCATTCGATTAATTAGGTTGTGCCTGACAAAGAAACGAGCCGTTGATGCATTCGTCCTCATGGTTCGGCCCTTAGTGCTGCGAACACCATGAGCGTCTTTGTGTAAAGTGCATGGTTCAGGTGGCCTAACCGGGAACGTCGACAGCACCGTGGCGACTTTACCGTAGTTCACAATACGACGTAATGTTGGAACTGTAATGTAATGTTGGTGACTTATCGATGCACTTGGTGATTTGTGCATTAGTAAGCCTTCAATAGCATTGTCACCTAAGGAGCTGGGTTTCCTGCGTAAGCGGTGATACAAAGTGTTATCTGTTACTTTTTCGTTTTTGGCAGAGTGACACTGTCGCGCATATATCTGAGTGATCCCGCGTGCTGAACGATCTGCTTGGCGATTACGGTTCAAAAGCGGTCTGATTTTGAAAATAAGCATGTTGTTGCTAGTAGCGCTGTGTGGTGTCCATATGTGCCTTCTCGTGTCCATGTGCTGTTTTGCGCTACATCATAGCTTTTCAAATGAACCACCAACAAGCCCACATCGCAGCTCTCGTCGCATACTGTGACAGCTTTCACTAACCGAATATTGTTCTAGCACTATTGTTCTTTGTTTTCTATCGTTTTAGTCGTTTCTTTGGGCAATGCCACAACGCAAGGAGATCTCAAACGTAAGCACAAGTTGACCATGTTCTTGTGTTTTGTGGGGTTTAACGTCCCAAAACCAGCTCTGATTATGAGAGACGCCGTTGTGGAGGGCTCCGGAAATTTCGACCACCTGGGTTTCTTTAACGTGCGCTGACGTCGCACAGCACACATGCCTCGACATTTCGCCTCCATCGAAATGCAGCCGCCGCGGCCGGGATTCGATCCCGCGACCCTTGGATCAGCAGCCGAGTACCATAGACGCTAGACTACCGTGGCGGGGCAACAAGTTGACCATGGATTATGCATTACGATAACACTATACTCGAGACGAGCACCAACTTGATAATGCCATTTAATCTGCCACGTCTGAGAAAAGAATCTGCCTGAGCCTTTTCGATGCCCCATACCAACCACACTGCATTGTTGATCATCAAATACTAACAACTGTTCCATGTAAAGTATGCCCGGATGTTGTTATCATTATCCAGATGTCTTTCGTTGCATCTCCTGCTTCCGCTATACCTTCAACTTTGTTCTATTTCTCTAGTATAATCTAATTTCCTTAGACGTCTCAGGGCTGTGAGTGTTGCAATGCGTATTATTTGTTGTACACCTTTCTTTCTCTTTAGTCCCTGATGTCCGCGGAAAGAGATTTTGAAAGGTGATATCCTAGTAATCTGCAGCATGAAGAAATACTGTGCACGTACTTTATACCAAACAATGTTAGAACGAACCCGTTTAGCGAATTAATTACATCCCTCCTCCAGATTGCATTACGGTTCCTTTTAACTTCGTTAATGCTGTCATCATCAAAGAGAGGCCCGAATGCCTTATAAAACTTAAATCGCCGTGACAAAGAACAGGGAACATAAAGTGGGTCATACAAGAGATGTACACTAAGAAATAAAAATGGTGCTATCGCATGTTGTGTAAGTCTATTCTTTTCACATGTACGCCAGTTCTAATAAATTAGAAAAGCTTACACTTGCGAACAAAATCTCAAAATTAAAGTCCGACAAACCATTTTCACAGTAAATCCACCGCGACAAATTTCGTAACTTTCATTAAAGTGAGGATAAGTTAACAATAACCCAAGGGCCTTTCGTATCAACCTAAATAAGTAGTGCATAATACCTTTTTTTTCAGGTGATGGTTTTCCGCACAAGATAATATTTCATGTCATTCAATTTATTGTTATCAATTTGTGCAAATACTTGGAGCAATGTTCTTATTCCTATGGACCCAGCAGAATCTTGCATCTGAAGATAATCATTGTCATCATCCACTTTGTAAGGTGGCGGCGCCAAGGAACCACCTGGTTTTTGTTTCATTCGACAAAGGTGCCGCTTAATTAATCGCCCTAAAATATACCACCTCAAATTTATTAAATGGGAAGCGTACCTTGCCCACCATAAAGTGTTCCGCGTATCGCAAAACTATCGTCATCATCAGTTCTGGTCACCAAGAGTGCGTGTGATCTTCTATGCACTGTCCAATGTGCGGTGTTCGCACGTGCGCTTCCTTCACATGCGTACATGACATCAGCCTACAGGCAGAACTGCGCCTGGCGGGCGCACGTGTTGTTACACGTGCTAGCAGAAGAAGATGATGATCATGATTGTGGTTCGGTTGACGAAAGGACGCTGATTTCTGCAGCCCATGTCGGGAGCACGCCTAAGCGTCCTCGGGAGGAGGGGAAAAGGAATGAAAGAAATATGAAGGAGAGGAAAGCCGCAGTGGAGGGCTGCGGAAATTTCGACCACCTGGGGTTCTTTAACGTGCACTGACAGCGCACAGTACACGGACCTGTACACGCCGCGACCGGGATTTTTTAGATGCGAAGCATCTTATGGCGAAGTTCAATCCGGTGGTGGCGTGCGGCGTGACCACTCTTACAGCGCAAGCGCAAACCCTCTCCACACACCTCCTCTCCACTCCCCCTCTCCACGTGACGTCGGCGTTGCGTACGGTGGGGTTTGCTTGCCGACGCTGCCGTTGCGTTTCGGCATGTCGAGCCCGCGTTTCATCCATAGCAGTTTCCCGCCGACGTTGCCGTTTGAGATGGGCTTCCCTAGCCCGCAGCTCCATGATCGTGACAGTGTCGTGATCATGACAGTGTACTTGGAACCCATCCTCTGCAAAGGGAACATAGAATTGTACCTACAAAGAGCAATGGTGGAATACGACAACGTGTACAGGAACGACCCATTCATCATGGTGGGGGACTTCATCGTGGACATCTACAAGAACTCTTGGATAGCGCAACCAACGTTGGCGCAACACATGATGAGCAGGTACTCCATTAACGGAAACACCTAGTCAAACCGAAGCACTGAAAGTCCGCGAGTATCCTTTCAGAGGTGACGTTTTCAGGTCTTTTTTTTTTTTTTGCACGAACCATAAGAGAATGGAATGCTCTAGCGCCTGACATTGTAAGCATTTTTGACAATGATGTATTTTACCGCGCTTTGTGTGTGTGATCAATTTGTACATAATTTGTATTGGAACCCCCCTGCTGTAATGCCCATTGGGGCGATGCAGGTATGAAATAAATAAATAAATAAATAAATAAATAAAATAATAAATGCGGTGTGCACCCCCCCCCCCCCCCCCGTGCTGCTTCGCCTCGCCTCATAGTCCCCTTTAGCGGGAAATGGTGTAATTTTTTTATGTTTTTTTTTTTCGTTTTTGATAGAAGCCTCTCTTTCTGCAATGTGCTATTATCCATACAACGAATCTGATTCGACCAATTCCTTCGCAGATTATTTTCCACGGAAATTCTAAACGTTTCTACCTGACATCAACCTTTGACGACTTAACATTTGAATCTTAACATGTGTATCGAAGTGTTACGTTCTCTATTCCCTCACCGAGTCAAAGAGTGGTTTTTAAAATATTGCAGCTTATACCCAAAACGTGACGTCACTTGTTTTGCTGCGCTTCGTTGTTAGCAAACTATGCTACAGAAACCAGGGGCGTGGTCGAAGATCTTTTGTTCGGAACAGAACGCGTTCACTCGCTGAATTTTTTGTTTCTCGAGAGCTCAAAAGTGAGATCTGCTGAGAAAACGTGGCCATTCAGAATTTTGAACGCGCCCCACTGTTTACGAGGTAAGCGTGGATCCGGCCAATGGCATGTAGTGAAAAGCGAACAAAACCGAACGCTTTCGCAAACAACGATCTACGATCTTGCCCCCAGAGAACAAAATCGAGAACCTCTGAAAGATTCATGCTCCTACGGGTGTTTTGGGGTTCCTGCTCTCACCTGCTACTCTGCTTTTTTTTTTCCTGTATATGCACTACAACTAGTTACAAGGCCGCCTGGAAGATGCGTACCCCACGAATATTTCGGGAGCTTTCGGCGACACACCGCTGATGCGGTCGCGTTTCTCTCGAAAGCCGTTTTCAACGGGAAAGCACCCTTACTCCGGGCCACGACCAGGAGGTCGTGCTCCGGGCCTTTCCACACTGGTAACATTAGCATGGACGTGAAGGTTCAATCGGCGCGGCTAATGGACTGGAATGGGCTCCTTTCCTTTCCGCGAGTTACATATGCACTTGGCAGCGCCATTGGCGCTGGTGACTTACGAAGCGTATAGACGCCGGCGGGAATGTCCGGCCGTCGAATGGGCAGCATTCCTATGACAAACGCATGGTGTTGCATTAGCGTAACTCTTGAGTATATACAAATGCAAACATAGGCGTGCTGAGACCGTGCCTTCGCGTCCCGAGCAAAGAGAGTGGGGCCGTTGTTTCCCAGTTGTCTCGGCGCATGCACGCGCTGACCTTCTCTGGTGTCAGAGCTGCTTCCCAATGGGGCGCAGACATCCACCCAAAAAACGCGGGTTCGATCCCGGCCGCGGCGGTCGCATTTTCGATGGAGGTGAAAATGCCACAGGCCCATGTACTGTACGTTGTCAGTGCACGTTAGAAAACCCCAGCTGGTACAAATTTCCGGAGCCTTCCACTGCGGCTTTTCTCTCCTTTCTCTCTCTTTCGCTCTCTTTCCCCCACCCTCACGGACGCTTAGCCGTGCTGCCTACATGCGCTGCAG
This sequence comes from Hyalomma asiaticum, assembly GCA_013339685.2. Taxonomy (NCBI): domain Eukaryota; kingdom Metazoa; phylum Arthropoda; class Arachnida; order Ixodida; family Ixodidae; genus Hyalomma; species Hyalomma asiaticum. Next base: position 46,527,129 of record CM023485.1, on the reverse strand, counting down.
AAATTAGCGTCCTTTCCCCAACCAAGCTAAAATCATCATCGTCAATCATCAGCAACGCGTGGGAGTAAATACGTTAATCTAACATTTGCATTCGATATCTGCTACTGTATCAGCACTGTGCAGGGCGCTTATATATAAAGAAATAAAAGCGACGAATCGTCCAGGATAACGTTTGAGAAACCGGAATCACAGAGCCGCCATCAAAGCGACGGCGATACCAGCGTAAGTGCACAGCATCCATGATGTATGGGGCAAAATCCAGTGCTCTAGAAGGCTTATGGTGTACTGGTGAGGTTGCTGGTTGGTCATAGTAACAAATGGGAGGGCACTTCGGGTAACGGTTTTTGTCCCCGTTAACCGTTGTCCGCTGCCGTTTGTTACTATGTATGGCTCTTATTTGCGAGCCCATTGTAGACTTTACAAAGTTTCGGTTGTTTCATACTCTCACTATTCAAGCTACTAAGAACCAAGAATGTGCAGAAGCCGTTAACAGTGCTCACTAATGAGAGTCAACAGCTAGGGGTCTGCAAATATCGCATTTTTCGAATACAAATCAAAGACGAATATCTACCTTCGAATGTCGAATATCAAAAATAGGTGCGCGTTTAATATTAACATGTTTAACACGTAATTATATTAATAACTGACCACTATAATAGATTCCCAACCTAATATTTATTAATATCAGAAACACACAGACAAGCGTGTTCTGTTGAAGCTGAATAGACCGATCTCACCGCGTGATCTGCGCATGCGCGAGTTTCCAGGAGCGGCGCCGGCGCCATCTTAGTTGTAGTTCTCAAAGGGCAGCTGCTACGGCTGTGCGTGCTGCATTCTATAAGTTTACTGACGTTTTTCACCTATCCTTGACGTGGACGACGATTGAACGCGTCAGAAAACGATGTCCGAACCTCCTGTGGCCGTGTTTCATTTAAATTTGTCACGCGATGTAGCACTGTTAGAGAAAAAAGAAAAAGGTTGGAATGTAAACATGCGACCTGGTCACGATCTCGTCGTTAGTGCGTGCGCCCGTGTCGCTTCGAATTGCTGTTACCCGTATTCGCTGAATTATTCGCGATAAAAAAAAAAGGAAGTAAAGACGTCTCAGAGCACGTATCGTACAGAAATAGAACGCCAAGAACGCGGAATGGTGAAAACTGAAGACTCAGTCGAAGGAACGACTTTGCGCTTGTTTTGTCAAATCAAAACTTCACATGCACAGTGTGTTAGTACAGGGCTTCGATCGCAGTGATGCGCTAGATGTGAATGGGTGGAAAACGATCGCGATGAAGAGGTTAAGGCGCGTCCACCTTATCGGAACGATGACCTGCCGCAAACCGTTAGCGAAAGCTTACGGGCCGCTGCTAACATCGCGAACCACAAGCAGTTCGTGCTGCATCAAGTACGGGTGAGCCGGTGAGCAACTGGCGATAGGTGCAAAACGACGAAAAAGCGGCAGTCCGCTCTGCCCGCCGCGCTCACACTCGAAGGCTCGGCGCCGATGTCGTCGCTTGGCCTTACCGCTTCAAAACTGCGTCGACAAACTCAGTAGGCATATGACCCTATGCAGGCCGCTCGCGCACATAAGATGACACGTTTTGTCACTGGTATTTACTCTTGAACTTGTGCTCGCAATAAAATCACACATTGAAAACCGAAACATCGGCGGCACCGATGGTTGCTATTGATGCCGGCGTGGTGTATCAATAGCCCTGCGCAGCGTGAACTATGCGCTAAGCTGGGCTTGTATCAGATCTTTCGTTCACGTTGACGCTTGACTGTCGTTATCGCTCGCAAGAAGTCAAGCATTTTCTAGCGAGCACAATTTTGTCCACAACACAAGCTGCCCCTCCGACGCCGCTGGCGGACATCGCCCGGCAAGGTGATCATGCACACGGGTCCGTCCGTGATGTGCCTGAGCTGTTATGACGCTGTAGGGCATTGCTAAAGTGTCATGCATAAAAAACACAAAATTCACAAACACTGCTGAACAAGCCGTGTGCCGTACGAGCCGGTCTGTCCGACGCACCAGTTCCTGCCGGAGCTTGACAGTCTTCGCGAACACGAGAAAAACCGAAGCGCTTTTGTTTCAGGCTGTTCTTGTAGCATCCCGGCACATAGGACGTAAATCCAACCATCACAACTCTTCGAAACAAGGCCGATAAAGCTCGTTAACGCCGTTCGCCGATGCAGCGGCCACGCATTTGAGCGTACCGCGACCGCCGCGAGTACTACAAGTTCCGGCATGCACTGCGGCAGCGGTGGCGCGGTGAAACAGTGCGGTGAGATCGGTATATTGGCAAAAGATCACAGAGATCACAGAGCTCACGCGCCGGGAGGCACGCGCCGAGGGCGAGCGCGAGCCTCCCGGCGCGCGAGCTCTCGAGCGCGAGCCTCCAGGCGGCCGAGGTGGCTACATACATGCTACTACTACTACTACAAAGGAGGGAACGACCCACACCCTAAGGAGCTTCACCCCTAAAAAATGTTGACAGGATGGGCAACAACTACCTACTCATTTTATTTAGTTGAATGTAACATATATACCAGCACGCCATCAGACCATGCTCACCACTATCATCTGACTAACACTGTAAAACTCTAGCACTTTTCGGATCTAAATATGCTGCTTGATCCATTTTGCATAACGGTATAATCATCTACATCGTGGGCACGTGACCACACAAAAACGACTTTTCCTTCTCTAGTAACATATGGATGGCTCACAAACACATTTCGAGCCTTCTTTGAATGGTTTACTAATACATTTCGATATGGATGGCTTACTAATACATTTCGAGCCTGACGCGAAGTACCTCTATCACCTCTCTCTATGTTTTATCACTACTATCTCTTTAAATGTGTAGCAAGTTGGCTGCCATATCCAGTCTTTGAGTCTGCTCGGTGTATCTTTTTGCCCTTTCACTGAAGCACCGACCTGTTTGGCCGATATATTTTAACACCGAGCAAGGGAAAGCGAAAGCGAATTGTTCATTGCGTAAAAATTGATAGATATTTCATGATGTTGGAATAGCCGACTCTAACGTAGCCGACCTTTCCATGTTTTCAAGTCTAAAATAAACGACAGTAATCGTATAACTAAAAACGGGATGAGGCTTCAGAAATTGAATATTCTTGATTTCCTAATTTTGTTTCCAAGATATCGTCAAACCTCCTATTTGTAATTCAGTATTGCGACAGCCACTTTATGGGATATATTTGTTCTCTCCAAGACAAGGCAAATGGAACCCGAATGCTAAGTAAACAGAACAACTGTCATAAAAAACTCTGACAATGCTGGTCTCGTAACGCAGCGGTATTATTGCAACCTTCCAAGCAAAATAAGAAAGCGCGTCCACTAAAAGCCCCACTTCTTTTTGCTTTACTTCCGATTATCGTGTGTACAAACCATAAGGCGATTAGCGCTAAATATATTACCCGGGAAAACTGCGTATCCGCTCTGCCCATGGAAGGTGCTTTATTAGAAGTAGCACTGTTAGTCAGTTCCGCGCACAATCCATAATTTTTGACGCAACATGCTGAAACGTTTCTTCTTATAACTATTTGAATTGAATCGTATGAGTTTTGTTTATAGTGGAGCTATGTGCGCTGGCATGCAGAAAACGGATAATTATAAGAAGGACCGTAACCACAAGGTAAGCGAATGATCACACTAACAAGAGAAAATGTAATATCAGACCATGTAAACTGATTGAATATTCCAATATGGCAGGATAGGCTTACACTATATTTCAGATATGAACTTCCATTATGCGAAACACGTTTTGGTAGACATAGCGGCAACCCCAATAATAAAAAAATAATCTACACGTTTCCTTCCAGAAAGACCTTTTGACAGCAGATGTGGTGTTATTTTGGAGAATGAGCACGTACTCATTTGCACATTTTCTATTCATTAGTTCTTTCCATGCACACGAAAACGTAACAATGCAGGTGTCCGCAAAGCACTTTATAAAGTTATGAAATTTCGCGGTGAGTCCGTTGAGAATTACCTTGAAAAATTTGCAGAAACGAATGTTGTTTTGCAATATTGCTACAGTGAGCGTGCACATACTTGGTGCCAAAATATTTGTCATGTCACTGAAATATGAGCATCACTTATTCATGATCCCTAAGGTAATAAGCTGGGAGCTCGGAATTATGTTTATAATGTTCTTTATGCTCAGCGGGTACTTCTTCCTTTTGATCTAGAGATTGTCTGCAGAAGAATTGTTTATTTTGCTCCGTCGTCAGCTGAGGAACGATACCTTTCATCTACTTGCCAATAAACCTATATAAATGTACAAACCTTAGAAATAAAAAATATATAAAAGTGCTCCAATTTGTAAGCTCTTCGTGTTTCAAATGTCATTTCTTTGTACCCAGCGATATTCGGGACAACGAAAGCAATATAACCTCCTGAATGCATCACGAACTAATTGAAAATTCACACAAAATGGAAGCACTACAGAACCACCATCAACTCATAAAACATTGCAGCAATACCGTTAAAGAAAGCTTCCCATGTGTTTTCAATGTATATAGTTCCCTTTTCCTTCTTCTAGACCCATTCTTCAAGATATGTGGAAGCGGTATTCTCGTATCTAAGGTTTTCGTGTTCCGTATGTCCCAGATGGGAGATGACTTTCAGTGAAGGCATGTGTGTTTGCCGGTTACTGCCGGACAACTGTCCACGCGCCGGATTGAGGTACCAGCATTTATTTTTTGGGTAGCCTCCACGATTCTCCCCAAAGCAGAGGACTCGTGGCGCATCGACAATGTACATCCGTCAATAAGTAATGGCAAGGCGGCGGAGATACATTTATGAGATTGCCATAAAGCCGACATTGCTTCGTGTGTCTCCGGGATGCTGAGCACGTGACGGCGAAGCCAATGCTAGGTCGACATCTTTGGGCGCCTACTTCGTTCGTAAGCCTCTTAAAGTATTCATTTCCTCCTTTACGATGAAATCACAAGGTGCGAACCTTGTAGATACACTTTCGCTTCTCCTGCTGATTGCTCAGACAAGGTCGGCGGGTACTGCTTTTATACGAAAAACAAAGGAATTGTGGTATATTGAAGCGTACGTATTTGCACTTTCATAACACCAGGGCATTTTATTGCCGCTCAGTGCCCAATAACACAACCTTGTTGAAAATATTATGAGTGCCTCACCAAGTCTTACAGATACCTGGAGGAAGCTCTCCAGGCGACAGGCATGCGCATGGGCACTGCCTCCTTTACTAGTAAAGGAGGCATTGGCATAAGCCATCTGGCCGGTCGCATGTGCACAGGTGGTGCGTGTTACGATGATTGTTGCTAAGGGAATGACGCTAATTTCAGCAGCCCATGTCGGAAGCACGGCTAAGCTTTGGTGGGGGAAGGGGAGAGGAACTGAAAGAGATAGAAGAGGAACGCCGTAGGGGAGGGCTACGGAAATTTCGACCACCTGGGGTTCTTCAACGTGCACTGGCAACGCACAGTACACGGGCCTCTGGAATTTTCCCCTCCACCGAAAATACGACCGATGATGATGATCGTGGTTCGGTTAAGGAAAGGACGCTACTTTCTGCAGCCTATGTCGGGAGCACGGCTAAGCGTCCGTGGTGGTAGGGGAAAGGGACTGAAAGAGGCAGAAAGGAGAGAAAGCCGTAGTGGAGGGCTCCGGAAATTTTGACCATCTGGGGTTATTTAACGTGCGCTGACAACGCACAGCACACGGGCCTCTGGCATTTTCGCCTCCATCGAAAATGCGACCGCCGCAGCCGGGATCGAACCCGCGTTTTTTGGGTGGCAGCCATGCACCGTAACCACTAAACCACCGCGGGGAATACGACCGCCGCGGCCAGGATCGAGCCCGCGTCCCTTTCCTGTACCGATAAAAAATAGCTTCGCGCAGTGCCGTAGAGAGGATGAGTGAAGCAAGCGACAGAGGTACGGGTAGATATACTGCCGACGCCGATAGCGTTTCCCCGCACTCGCGCCGAACGCACCCGGTGTCCGTGACTCTAGCGGCGGTTCGGCCGTTTGCTAGAGCAGAGACCTGTTTAGCAACGCATTGAATCCATTGCAGGCTACCATGAGTACACCGCAGAAAGTAAAGATGCCACAATAACAGCGTGAATATAACGATCAGTGACGAAAGGAACAAAACCAACTTGTTCAGCACCGTCGTAGGCAGCGTCGTAGCAAAGCCCAGCAGCTCTCGCACAAGACACTGAGTGCATGCATGCCGTTAAAACGCATGTGAAATTCAAGCGATGCCACATCGGGTAATCGTTGTGGGTGTAGTTTACAGCTCCACTGTCCAACCAACTTCACATGGTGGAGTGGAGATACAATTTCCTTTTTATTGAGGCGAAATTCTCAGACAACGGTGGTCAGCAACCATTAGAAAACACGGTTGTATTTAAAACACTGTGGTTTTAGAGAGCTCAATGATTTCATCCATGCTCTTAAACCCCGAACCCTTAGGGCTGCTGGATAGAACGCTTAAGGAGAGATACAGCTGATGACTGCGTGGGGCTACGTAATTCCCACCGTAGAGCGCATACTTGCATTAGGCTTGCGCCTGGTTTATGAGAATGAAGTTCGTGACATGAATTATGAAAACTTAGGACGTTATTTTAAGCCTTTACTCGCCCCAAGGCTCTTCGAACTATTTTGTCCAGTACGCACGCATGAAAAAATTTGTCAAGAGCCTTAAGACTATCAGGCTGGCAATGGCGATCGGGCGAAGGTATCAATAGAAACTTCTCAGTCGACGGTTCAGCAACCATCTTCGACAAAACGCCTTTCAGCGAGTAGCTGAAGAACGCGATAAAACGTAACGCCTTAAGCGCTTGACGAAAACCTGATGCATGGATCGAATTCTGAATGCATCTAATCATTCAGCAGGAACGATTTCTTTCGCTATGGCACATGACGCATGTTAGATTCTGTTCCTTCCTTTCTTCTTTCTGCTGCTGAATGACTGGATGTGTTTTTTAATTTGAGCCTGGTATCGTGCTTTTGCCAAATGTCTTGACGCATCAGATGAATCTACTCTGGCAGTAATAAGCACCAGTTAATGTCCCAAGCTTGTGTGTGTCCTTAACCTTTTGCGTTGAAAAGCCCTTGTGAGCATTGATCCGCAGAATGTAGCAGTGTACCTCTTAACGTTGCCGCTTAAACTGTCTATAGTTTTTTGTAATACTCCCCTAACCAAAAGACTTGGTTGTCCGAGCACTGGACGACTGCAACTACGCTTCCAGCTGGCTTCCCATAAAGAAATACAAAACTTTGCGGCGCAGCACTTGGCATTGTTGGTACAGCCGAAGCCTGATGTTTAGCTAGTAGCACAACATAATGGTTAGCAAGAGTATTCCTCGTTAGGTACCTTATTCCTGTTTCAACATATGAAGCTGCAATCTCTCATGTGGCTAGAAATGCATCGCAGGGTCTGCCACCGCGCTCCATTTGATTACTACTTTTAAAAGGGCTCAGCTTAGTCTTTCTTTCTTCTGTCGTGTGTTAGCGATGTTTCTTGAATTGATTAATCACTTTCACAACGTTTAAACACTGCACAGCAAAATGCAGTTAGTGAGGGAGTACAGAGAGTATGTGCAGCACTGACAGGTAGTACAGAGGAAAGTAAAGAAAGTTCTTATCGTCTTCTTCCCTTAACGCTTCGCTGCAATTGTGCAACTCGCCAATTTCTGAGGCGTCGATAGCTTACACCATCCTTTTCCCTCCTTCTCATCATTGATTGATTGATTTGTGGGGTTTAACGTCCCAAAACCAGTTCTGATTATGAGAGACGCCGTAGTGGAGGGCTCCGGAAATTTCGACCACCTGGGGTTCTTTAACGTGCACTGACATCGCACAGTACACGGGCCTCAACATTTCGCCTCCATCGAAATGCAGCCGCCGCAGCCGGGATTCGATCCCGCGACCGTCGGATCTGCAGCCGAGTACCATAGCCACTAGACCACCGTGGCGGGGCCTCCTTCTCATCAAAGCAAGCATTCTGTTGCATTCTAGAAAATAATTATTTTCATTAATGTATCCTTGTACAGATTCCAAGAGGTAAACGTAACGTAACCTAACAAAACAAAAACGTCACATAACAAATGCGATAATCTGCAATGCTTCGCATGATACTCACAAGTTTTATAAACAACTTAATGAGAAAACAGACAATGAAGCCTAGGAAAGCATAGGGGAAGTTACTTGTGGTATTGTAATTGTGGAGAAAGTAGACATCTCATCAGAAAGCAGCCACCTCATCCAAATTCACGTTCTACGTGATGCTTCCTGGCAAAAGAATGTGTTCCACACACGCCGTCATGGCTACGAGTGGCGCTGCCTAACTGTCCGAGGATAATACGTACACAAATACCCAATAAAGTGGGCGGGGGGAGGACCGCCTTGGTAGCTCAGCGGTAGAGCATCGTACGCGTCATCCGAAGGTCGTGGGTTCGGTTCCCACCGAAGGCAGGTTTGTCTTTTCGTCCACTTTAATTCCTTTCTACTTTCTCCACAATTACAATACCACAAGTAACTTCCCCTATGCTTTCCTAGGCTTCATTGTCTGTTTGCTCATTAAGTTGTTGCTGAAAAATAAAGAACGAGCCCTTGACCCCTTCCCTTTCGTTATTTCATGAGTTTTATGTAACGCAAGGCGTAAGCAACAATCTGTCTATTTTTTTTTATTATCGCTTTTAAGTCGCCTAATACTATTCACGAAACCTCGAAAGCCGGTTTTTGGTTCTCGTTGAACGCTAGCCGTGTCGTACCACAGAGCAGTAGTTCAATCTGTCGTGAGCATTCGAAGATTAAAGTTTCATAGATTCTGCGTTGCTTGCACTGACACATATCGAAGTAATGGCATGCAGTGAACTTCATTATACTTTTAATGTCTCTATGCTCGCCATTCAGTCATTGTGTCAACGCGCGTGCACTGAGTTCCTTTTCGTATGCAAATGATCTTTTCGTGGAAGCTGTCGTTGAAAGACGCCAACTTGCGTCAAGCCGAAAGGCCTTCATGCACTTGTGCTAGGTCCTACAATGGAGCCCGTTTGCAGTCTTTTCGGGTGATGAATCATCGCATCTCTCGCCCATTTATATTCACTTTGCGTTGTTTGCAATTCAAAGATCCATAATGTATGAATGAATCAGTTTGCAAGGCTTTCTGCGTGCTGCTGACAAATATCGACTCCAAGACAACTTCGCGCGATCTTAGCGCGTGCAGGCAGCACTTGTGAGATGGGAAAGCCTAAACCACTGGCGCCATAACAGAAAATGTCTAATGCAAAAGCTAAAGTCTTCGGAAATCTGGTGCAACTTGAACTCACTTAACGTCGTGAAGAGCGGTGAAACAATGGTGTGCATGGTGGTATGAGCTTTCTCTTTCCGTTGACTAATTCTCTATTTCTAACCATTTTTAAATGAGAAGCATTTGTTGGCGAACTTGAGCCACTGTGACCGTATCTATCTATCTATCTATCTATCTATCTATCTATCTATCTATCTATCTATCTATCTATCTATCTATCTATCTATCTATCTATCTATCTATCTATCCGCCTACGTCTCGGTGCTCTCCTGGCCGTCTCGTTCACCTGATACAACCAAATATTTGGGAGGTACGGTACCAATATATGGCAAACATGAATGACTCGTATTTATGTCACTAAAGCCATACACTTGTCATCTACGTAGCGATTAACGAAACTGCTATCATGTAAGCAGCGGCGCCTCAAGTTTTCTGCACGTCACCCTGTGCAGTACACCCATTATCGGCCCACATATCTCTGTTCAAGCTTGACACAGAACGGCTTGTTCGAAGAGCTCCGCTCTTAAGACAAGAAGGGAACATCGTGTGTCGAAGGTTGCGATTGAAATGTAGACATAACAAGATCATGCCAACTACCATGATTTAGGGTGGTATCGATGTGCCAAGCAAGCACGTAGCACTAGGCCACGGCTGCTTCTTCCGCTCGGTATACATTGTAAGTAAACCCACTGCACCAGCAGTTGTTATGGTGCTTGTGCAACGTGAATTCTGCTTGTAATCTGTCATAAGCGCTGTGATAGCAACACATATGTTCTGCTACCATTCCGTTTCCTTTTGTGCTACTTTGCTCGATACTTGGGAACACTTCAACGAACGACGCTTATGATTGGACGTAAACGTACTTTACAGTGCGTTTTTATTCTTCAAAAAGCCATATGTCTGTGCTTTGGACTAACGTAAGTTCCAACGTTACATCTCACCATGAGGAATCATTCAGTCACCACGGTGCTGTCGACTTTCCTCTTTAATCTATGTTAAGAGTACTCATAATTGGGTACTTTCGCTTTGCACAAAAACCCTTACCCTACCCGTAACGATTCAACTGAGTGCGAAGAATTCGTCATAGGCAATTTCATTGCTGACTGCTTCGCATGACACCGATTCTCACGGTGCGTGGGATCTGCAGCATTTTTCTGTATCTATCCGTCTTTCTTTTTCTCCTTTGGTTTCGCTATATGTCTCTCTCTCTCCTTGTATCTATCTCTTTCTCTCTCTATCTCTCTCTTTCTCTATCTTGTCTTCCTCTCTTAGTTCCACACACTCTATCTCCCTCTCTCTCGCTCTCTCTTTGTATGTTTTTTTCTCTCACTCTCAGTTCCTCTTTTTATCGCGCATAGCAAGTCGTGTTACAGTCGATGCTTCTTTTCTGCCTGTCCTTTAATCCACCTAGATCCTTTCCTCCGCACAGGACGGTTGAGGTGTGCTCATCAACGAGATGCAGCTACTATCCTGTTCTTTCCTCTTCCTTTCTACTCAAGAATGTCTTCTTAGCGCAACATAATCACAGGATTGCCATAAATGCTTATTCTGCAAGCGTGGGTGCGTAGCCTTGTGCTTACGACGCTCGCCAACTGTTGCGCACTTCGAGTGCTTACCGGCTTTAATTAACGATGAGAGAGAAACCTTAGAAATGAATAAGCAGAGCTGAATTCATGTAGGCTTTCCACTGATGGATATTTTCAATAGGAAACCATCGCGTGTTTTACGTTGTTGCTGCTGCTCTGCTCCCTTCAAAGAGGGCATGCGTCTGAAGAAAAAAATATGCTTGATCCCTCTGTCATTGGAATCGGTATAACGCGAAAGTGAAACCTGTATTCGCATATAAGCAGCAATGTGTTTAGAACAAATGTAAGCGAGTTAGGGCAATAATGCACCCTACTATGGGAGAGCTGTTCCAGCCGACCCAGAAATGAAACGAATCGAGGGGCGGGAGGTGGGTCGGATGCTCTGCACATGTGAACCCCTTTGCATGTACAACTGCACCCCCACACTGCACAGCGATCCTCGACAGTTGCACACAAGCGAAAGCTCTCGAACGACGCACATTTTGCCGGAGACGCTGCACTGAACGCGCCAGCGCCCTGCGTAAACCTGCCATAAACCAGGAGCGTTCGCAAACGCTGAAACCATGCAGAGAGCTCGTTTTCCCTACGATGAAACCTTGCAAGCGAAACTGAACTGTTTGCCAGCGGATCGTTTGGTGAACGCACACTTCGCTGTGCGAAAGGCGTTATTTGCTTGTAGGCGAGCGTTTCTGCGTTCCTGGAGTAGAGCGCGTCGCAACGCAACTGGCTAGCATGTATTCCGCACAAGACAAATTATGCAGGAGCCGTGGTTGTAGCAACGCGCCGGCAGACCGAGAAAGATGCCGAAGCCTGGGCGGCGATAGAGGTATCGAGTAGTATCGAGAATACTGCAGCGCTAACTGACGCCGCGTATATTAACACGACAATTTACGACTTCCCTCCATCATTCTTAGGTGGTGGTACTACCGCTGAGAACCAAGAGTGCGGTGAAATGGAGGCTGTGTTAATTTAGGAGCAATTTGCCTTGCTAAATACCTTTTCTATTACAAACCTAAATTAGATGCAAATTGCAAACCGGCGCAGTAAAGATATAAGCCCGGTTCTTTCCTCGATTTTGCAAGTCGGTCGGTGGCGGGGAGGTTACGCTTCCACCTCATACCGTCGCCCCAAGGCTGGTTGTGTGTTCAAATCCCAGCGAGTGGAACATTTTCTATCTAAAATGCGCGTTTATTTTTCAGACATCTACTTCCGTTACGGAAGCACGTCACAGATTTCTCGGTGGACCCCGGCATAAAACATTTTCGTGTTAAAACTTTATTCTCCTATGGATCCAAGGACGCATCGTTTACAAACTTTACTATCTGGTCATGTGCCGCGTCCCCTCAAAAGTGATGAAATTTTCACTGCCTCAGAAGCACGAATTGTTAGGAATGACAGATTATGAGGAAGAAATTTTTTCATCCACTGTTTTTTAAGACTTGTCACTTTCTCACCGTGTAAACCATGTGAAAGCACTATTATGCACATATCTGAAAGAAGGTGGCACGCATATCTTGTATGAACGAGTCATAGCTGCTATATTTTAAAGGTTCCTAAACCATCCAGAGGTCAAAATTCAGGTGTGGTGTTGCAGTCGTGCCGGTGTTCGCAACGTAAACGTAGCCGTAAGAATTTTTTTTGAAACGGTGCGGTAACATTCCGTGTTACACGCGTCTCGTGATTAAAACGCCTTGCGTGCTTGTATCACTCCCTCCAGCGCCACGCTTCTGCCGGCGGTCGATGCCACCTCATCGCCAAGTGTGCCTCCGAATGTCACGTGACATACATTGTCGATGACGCGCAGTTCAAAAGACTGTCCACTTCCGGTTGACGCGCCTCAGCTATGTACGGCAGTGCTGGAACGTCAGCGATTTGGCACTTGCGTTTCCGAGCGTTCGCGCGAACGCCACCGAAACCACAAGCATTGACCGCACACGACGAGGAACAGCATTCCTGGTCGGGAGCACGGCTCAGCATCCCATCCCTGGGCTGGGCAAATGAAAAAGGGGCTGAAACAGGCAGAGAGTAAAGCCGTATGGTGGAGGGCTCTGGGAATTTTGACCTCCTGGGGCTCTTTAACGTGCGCTCTCAACGCACATATACATGGGCCTCTGGCATTTTCGCCTCCATCGAAAATGCGGCAGCCGCGGCTGGGATTGAACCGGTGTTTTATGGGTTGCAAGCGAGCACCATATCCGCTACATCACCTTTGCCGGCTTATCTGCATCTCACCTCTCGTGCCAGCGCTGGCACCACCTACCGTGTTTCATCATGAGTTCATGCTCGGTAAAGCCCCTAGACACTTATTTTCTGTTTTAAAAGCGAAGATGTTCCTGCTCGTCGTAAAAGGTAGCTGTGTCCGATACTATCGTCATCATTAGTCGTGGTCCCCAAGAGCGCGCCTGCGCTTCTTCTATGCAATGCCCAATGTGCGGCGTTCGCACGCGCGCTTTCTTGCGCTAACGCCCGCAGCCCACTGCTGCACTGGCAAAACTGCGCCTGGCGGGCGCACCACCAGGCGCGCGCGCTTCTTTCGTCACTTCGCCTCATGCCCCCTGCAGCCTACTACCACACAAAGGTGCATGCGTTTCATAGCGTATCAAACAAACCTCCTACGATTGTATACAACAAAGAGCGCTGCAGGTGCCTCGTGCTCCCGTGGCATCGCCAATTCCAATTGATGATGATGATGATCCTGAAGACCTGCGGCGCTTACCCACAAATGGGGCCTAGAGTTATTTGATAATTACGTTTCGATTTGGAATGACTGAAAGGAACAGATAGAAAATGGGAGGTTTTGGAGGGAACTTAATTAGTGGAATTGTGAATGTTAACTATTCAAACCAGACAGATGGCTCATCAAAGCCTATACAGAAGAATACCAATTCCAGTTGGAGTCAAAACGTCGTCGTCGACACGAAGTGTGGGCCGATCCTAGAGGCAATGCGTCGTGTGAGGTGCAGAAGTTGCGGGTTCGATACGCGCAGCCGCGGCGTTTCGTAGCATAACATAGCCTTGTAGAGTATAGCAGGGGGGTGGGGAAAGCAAGAGACGGTGAAGAGAAGAGGCAGAGTAAAGAATAGCATAGCCCTGTGTAGTATACTGTAGCAAGGGGATGGGAAATGCAAGTAGGGGTGAAAAGGAGGATGGGAGTGCTTGGGGCATAGCATAGGCAGATAAAGATTCTTGTTAAGAAAGTGAAGAAAATAGGGTGAAGAGTGCAGGGTAACTGTCTCTCAGTGAGGACACCTCAACCGATACATTCAGGGGGTGGGGGAATTAAAGGGACAGAGAGAAGAAAGAAGGGAGGCAGAGGTCATAACCACACCATGTCCGGCCGCGGAACAGGGAACACAAACACAAACAGGCAACACACACAGCCCGGCGAGCGGGTTTAAAGCCGCCCAGTCAGACCGGTGTCGCCGATAAATGTGAGGAGGGCTGCGAGGGCACAGCGGTGTCGTTTGTTGCAGCCGTCAGGGAACGGGAGCTGGTCCGTTGAGGAACAGGGTAGGCCGAACGTCTGGTAGCGTGCGCAAAGTTGCTTACGCGCGTCCGCGTGGGCCGGGCAGTCACGGAGCAAGTGAGTGTTTCCACTCCCCGCAGTCCAAGCAAGCAGGGGAGGGGAAACCACGGAGGCGGTGTCGGCGCTCAGCTGGCCAGTACGTACCAGTTCTCAGGGCGAGGAGGAAGGCGCGCTCTCACCGAGTGAATCCGGTGGCGGGGAGTGGGCGTGGCAGCCTTCCGTCGGGGACTCGGCTGTCCGGGTGCGACAGCGCCAGCTCTTTCCGAAAGTTGATGCGCGCTGAATCGTAGGAGCTGGCGCGATCAGAAAGTGGAGTGTCGGCTGAGTGAGCGTGCTTGGCGAGCTCGTCTGCTGCCTCATTGCCCGCGATGCCCAGGTGTGCGGGCAGCCACTGGAGAACGACATCGCAGACCGCTCTCCCGCAGGGACAGGAGGTTTCGGGCCACTCGTTGGGCGAGTGGTGGGCCGCATTCCTCCCTCGCGATAAGTCAGAGGGCAGGTCGCAAAATATGGCTGCGGACTCGACGGCCGGCGATTCTCGAAGGAGTTCAGCAGCCAGTTTCAGCCTGACGAGCTCCGCTGTTGTAGATGACGCACACTAGCTCAGCCGACACTGTTTCTTTACACCAAGTTCCAGAGCAGTGCAGGCAGCGGTGGCAGAGCGATCGTACAGTGTAGTATACCAAAGGGTAGGAAAGGAAGCGCGAGAAGGAGGTAAGGAGGAGGGGGAAGGAAGAAAACAGAAAAGCACGGAAGTTAACAAGAAATCGTCCGGTTGGCTACCCTGCACTCGGGGTTTCGGAAGGGGGAATAGAAAGATGAAAGAGAAAAGAGCCAATGAAAAAGGTGGCCAGGGATGGCAGATATTGCGCTGCCGCCTAGGGCACTGCACTGGTAAGCGAAGGAGGAAAAGCATGGCAAATTCTTGTACAGTATAAAATAGGAAGGGGTGGTAACGGGAAGTTAGGGAGAGGAAGAGGAAAATGATGAAGGGAACGCCACCTTCGCTGCTGCCTCACTCTTCGAACCACTACTGCAGAGCATGGAGGCGAAAATGCCAGAGGTCCGCGTACTGTGCGTTGTCATTGCACGTTAAAGAAACCGAGCTCGTCAAAATTTCCGGAGCCCTCCGCTACGGCTTTTCTCTCCTTTCCATCTCTTTCAGTCCCTTTCCCCAATATCCCGCGGACGCCTAGACGTGCTCCCGACGTAAAGCGTGTAGGTGTTTTATAACCTGATAGGCATATGTCGCATTTTCTGCGTCGATGGACACTGCGTGCACGTATATTTCAATCTCGCTGCTCAGACAATCTTAAACGCTAAATAAAGATCCTTTAATGGCACCAAAAGCGCCTTAGAAAAACAAAAAAAGGGGATTCCATCTGCTTTTCGATTTTTTCCCGCGACCTTCGCTACTACTCGCAGATTGCTCGAAAGCTCAATCTTGATATTTCATTATCGTGTCTTTTTTTTACACGCCTTTTAATAACAAACACAGCGTAATGTCGAAGAACAACATTTCCGGCCTTTCACGATTTTTTGACTGCCATATTTGTATGGAACATTATAATGAGCAGAATTTTCAATTACCCAGCAATCCCGACAGTCTGAAGCAGTTTACGCATGAACGTAGACTGCTTTCTAACGGTAGCTGCAATGTGTGCTTCTCGGTAATGCACGTTGGATTGGTTTTCCTCAGATCAAATTAAAGCTAGAAAAACGAAAACGCCCACGGCCGTCTGTTATTTCATTCGCTCTGCAGAATACGTGTTCGAGGTCCTCGTTTTATTCGTTCTGAAATACATTTTTGTCTCAGAAAGGTAAACATCGCAAATGAGGCCTAGCCACGCGCTTTACTGTGCGTGGGTGACCACTTATATGAAATTAGACACGTCTAATATAAATTGCCTGTAGCAGAAAAAATAATATCCACGCGTCTCCACGAAATGAACCATGACGAGTGGGCGAAGCACTGGGGATCACTTGGTGTTACGTAAATCACCCGTAAAATTGTCCACTCACGCATGTAAATGATTTACAACACGTGGGTATATTTACACGCGCGTTGTCATTCATGCTCCCAGTCTTTATGAGGTTCCCGCGCTCCCACATCGTAGATCGTGCCGGTTTCCGGATTACCTTTAGTTAATGCGCACGCTGCGAGTCTTTATTGCTCTACTACGCACAAATGAAATCTCCCACCGGCACTGCATTGCATGTTAAGACCCAGTGCCTATATGTATGGGGTGGCTGGTGAGCGGTTGTGGAGCGCGAGCAGTCCGTTTTTTTCAGTCAAGAAACTCACTAGCAGACGTTGCCTGCGTCTGCGTTGTCTCTCGCGGGCGAGGGCGCGTTCTCGTTCCCTGCGACCTGATACAGACGATGACGATGATGACAATTGTGGTTCGGTTGAGGATCTGGATTTTGTAGTGCAGCGCCCCCTGGAGTATTCTTTGTATCATGTGTTGTGCTGTCATATACTTGGCTGATGTACACAGAGTCGGTTTTTTACACAGATGTTTTCGTTGTACAGGTGTTCAGTTTCGGTTTCGGTTTTGTGTAGCGTGATGGACCCGGACGACGGACGACAAGGCTAGGCCCTAAGGAGTTTCGCCCCTAAAATGTCACGGCAAAGCATTTCTGACAGCTTGCCCGTGTGTGGCCTAGCATGCGCTTGCATTTGTCGTAAAATTTAATAACATAGGCTGCTTTTCCGGCGTTTCTTAATCGCCATTCAGAGTACACCTTCTTTAATAACAAAAAATTGGGGGACTCTTAAGCTTCGCCTTTAAGAGTTGAACGCGATAGCTAAAGCCCCTAGTGTGCACTTCAACCACTCAGTGCATACTTATTGTGTATTGTTACACACATACACATACTCACAGACACAGTTTTTCTCCGAGAAACTTCCAAGTAACATCGTGGCTTTGTGGTAATAATAATTATTTTTTTTTTGTGGTAGAACACCTGCTTGCCACGAAAACGGCCCGGGTTCGATCCTCAATGGGACCAAAGATTTGTATTGTTTATTTTATTTGCATCTTTCTCGATTTTTCGCTCACGGAGAGACGCCGACACCGACGGCGGTATTTCTGCGAAACGAGCTCTCCAACGTTATCGCGTTAAAACTGAAGAAGTGCCGTTTCACAGTTAAAGCTGTCAGGCCCGTGCAGGACACTACGCCCTATTTCGCTTCAGTGCGAAAAAGTGGAACGCACTAAGGGATAAATGTACAAGCGCTAAAGGCGCCGAGCTTTGCGAAACTGACGCATTTGTAAAGCTGCGGTAAACAACGCCTCGTGCTTTATTCTTTATAATTTACTCAGTGCTTCATCTCTTCTACATGCTGAACAGGCTCCCTTCTACGGCTGTTCATTTCACCATCCACTTCTCACAAACCGGAGTGTGCGTTTGAACCTTGGATAGTGGCACTGGGTGTAGCAAAAAGTGATAGGTTGGAAAATAAAAAAAAACTGGGAGAGAGGGGGGGGGGGGGAGGAGAAGAAGAAAATGGTTGAAACGCAAAAATGCATGCCGTATGAAGAAAAATCTAAATACCACCATAGAAGCCTGCGCGCCCTATAGGGCACACACAACACAATTTCACTTTGAATTACAGATATAAAGGACTCTTCATGAAGAATTTGCGGTTCTCCCTTAGTGAACCATGCTATGATCTTGCATCCGGTGTACACAGTGCAGTCTTCAAAACGTCGATGCGTCTTTCTAAAAATAACTTTAAATTGCTCTTTCAGATAACATTAGAGTAGTGCGAAGTCCCCTTCTATGTCTCTTCGAACTTACCAGGAGAACAGTATCTGCAAAGCGCTGGATTGACGTCATGAGCGCCGTAATATTTTGCTGTTCCGAGTGTGAAAGGGGGCACGGTATTTACGTATTTATTGATTAGCGCAGGTGAAGCAATTGATCAAGCAACGCCATGGCAGAACTAGCGTGACGGCAACGCTCTCTGTCACCTCACAGGGCTTTAAGCCGTCGCTTGACATATAAGCCAGAGTGTACTTTAATAAATGTGTCACAGAAGAGCTGCGTCAGGTGCTGCCACTTGTATGCCACCTATCTGCCACTTATCGTCACTAACCTATACACCGACTCTTATCGACCTTGTCAACACTGCACATGGCGAGTTTTTTGAAGGTCAGTGTTGAATATTGACTCACACATCATTTCGAATGTACCCGCTTAATGTGCAAAAGCATTTGTCGAGGCTTTGACAAATACGTTTGCTGTTCGAGGTTTCTGGAGGCCTATTCGAAGTGGTGCCTTTAGGACGTAACTCTAAATGCAACGGAATATATTGCGACAGCACTCATCGCACGTAATGTGTTTGATAACCTTATAGCGTCAACTGTCTGTTGACAGTGCCCAGCCACGGTGGTCTAGTGGCTATGGCGCTCGGCTGCAGATCCGACGGTGGCGGGATTGAATCCCGGCCGCGGCGGCAGCATTTTGATGGAGGGAAAATGTTGGGCCCTGAATCCTCTGCGATGTCACTGCACGTGAAAGAAGCCCATGTATGTCGAATTTTCCGCAGCCCTGCGCAACGGCGTCTATCGTAATCAAATGGTGGTTTTGGGACGTAAAACCTTAGAAATCAACCACCAAATAAAGTTCTATTGACAGTGGCGCTTTTTCTTCAGTTGCAGTGGCACAGCGAGGCGCTGTGAATGCTGTAGATAAGCACACGATAAGCCTTCAGGACTTGAAAGCAAACACCTCAGCGAGTTCTGGCGTTCACAGTGCGTGAAGAGCCGCTATGGTGCCTTATAAATATGTGACTCCTAACTCTATTGACACGCCACGTATTCATTCTGATGAAAGGGACAAAACTATAGAAATATGGAGTGAATAGTAAAGTAGACATTCCATTCTTGAGGCAGCGTCACTAAAAATTGGCCGCGTATCTACGTGCTTCGCTGCAAATATCGTCGAAATACGATATTCTTCTGCCGGCCGTACTACGCTGCGTGAAATATGGACGCCATCTGGCAGTGCCGTCAGGAAACATGAGCTTGTGCAGAATCCCTGTGCAACTGCCAGGTGGCAGCAACAAATCTTCGGCAGATGCCTTTTTAGTTCATAGCGTCGTATTTTTAGCGCAGCCTAAAAAGCACAGGGTCTTTAGAACTACGTATCTATGCATTTTATAGAAAAGGAACATACCACCTAATACTTACGTATTGATGTTGCGCCTCAGATATGCGTAATATTTGCTTTTTGATCGACAATGTTCTCAAGTATGAACGCAGCTACCAGTTCAAGATGGCTGGGCGTTAGGAAAGTGCCTAAACTTTGGCCGGGTGGCTGAATCGTGTGACAGACTGACAAACAGAAAGACAGACCAAAATTTCTGCGTTCAAGTATCCTAAAAAAGACTAACGGGAGTTTTACAGCTAAGGCTAATTGATTGATTGATTCATGGGGTTTTACGTCCCAAAAACACGATTTGATTATGAGAGGCACCGTAGTGGAAGGCTCCGAAGATTTCGACCACCAGCGGTTCTTTAAGGGGACTGTCTACCGTCTTTCGTTGCTCCCCCGTTTTTTATCTTAATAGCTTCGACGAAAAGCCAGCACTGCAGGACACGGACGAGAGAGAACACACACATACACACCAACGCCGGACTAACAACCAAAATTTATTGAGGCAACCACGAGTTTTTATACGTACATGCTGCGCAAGCGCCTGAGCTATGACATGAAGACTACACCATGCCTGATAGTCAGGTACCGATAAAAAAGCGCCACTCTTTTTCAGTGATAGCCACAGAAGGTTCGCTGATGCAGGTCTGGCCATTCGTTTTGATAAAAAACGCCTCGAGCAGTTCGCGTG
Organism: Hyalomma asiaticum; assembly: GCA_013339685.2. Classification (NCBI taxonomy): domain Eukaryota; kingdom Metazoa; phylum Arthropoda; class Arachnida; order Ixodida; family Ixodidae; genus Hyalomma; species Hyalomma asiaticum. Next base: position 46,506,847 of record CM023485.1, on the reverse strand, counting down.
CAGTTCTTGTGCTTCCTCTGCCTAGAATGCTGGTCTGGCGGAATAAAGGCATGCAACCATCACAATCTTTTACACGAAGAGCTAGATTGCTCCCTGTGCCCGATCTTGCATCCCACGCATGTTCTTTCAACCGTTCATTTAAACACTGGCCCGTATGGCCGATATAGACCTTACCGCATGAGGTGGGGATGGAATAAACCACCCTTTCGGTGCACTCGGTAAATACAGTGCGGTGATCAGTTTTGCATGCAGATCTGCACCCCCCGCCTGAGATGCGGGCGCAAAGGCCAGAAAGCTTTCGGGGGGCTGAAAACGCCAGATCCGCCAGACGTCCCACAGGTTGAAAGGAGTGTCCCAGAAGTTCGGCATGGTTCTGGCGTTTTCAGCCCCCCGAAAGCTTTCTGGCCTTTGCGCCCGCATCTCAGGCGGGGGGTGCAGATCTGCATGCAAAACTGATCACCGCACTGTATTTACCGAGTGCACCGAAAGGGTGGTTTATTCCATCCCCACCTCATGCGGTAAGGTCTATATCGGCCATACGGGCCAGTGTTTAAATGAACGGTTGAAAGAACATGCGTGGGATACAAGATCGGGCACAGGGAGCAATCTAGCTCTTCGTGTAAAAGATTGTGATGGTTGCATGCCTTTATTCCGCCAGACCAGCATTCTAGGCAGAGGAAGCACAAGAACTGCACGCGAACTGCTCGAGGCGTTTTTTATCAAAACGAATGGCCAGACCTGCATCAGCGAACCTTCTGTGGCTATCACTGAAAAAGAGTGGCGCTTTTTTATCGGTACCTGACTATCAGGCATAGTGTAGTCTTCATGTCATAGCTCAGGCGCTTGCGCAGCATGTACGTATAAAAACTCGTGGTTGCCTCAATAAATTTTGGTTGTTAGTCCGGCGTTGGTGCGTATGCGTGTGTTCTCTTTCGTCCGTGTCCTGCAGTGCTGGCTTTTTGTCGAAGTGATCATGAACCAACCAGCCCAGCTCTTCACTCTCCTTGTTTTAATAGAAAGCGCACCTTTTGGAGTGTTTCAGCGCGCAGTGGTATCTCCAGAAACTGAGCAGAAATTAATAAAACACAATTTTTTATCTGCGAAATCGCGCCTTTTCTACGTGTACAGACGCAGGCAACGACGGTTACCGCGCACGATGCGTCGTCGTCTCCCTGGCAACCCTTTAGGGCGCGTGAGGCTTCTTCTCAAGAGGAACCGATTCCAAGGTCGACATTCCAGAGGTGACGAGGAGGATAGGCGAGGGAAAGTCGGCGCACCGAGGTGCGCCCAAGGTGGATAAAAAAAAAAATGGGTGCGCCTCGGACATGCAGCGCCGCATGCATGACAGGCGCAGTACTACGCGCCTGTACAGGCAGACGAATTCGAAGGCAGCGCCACCCGCGCCACCCCGAAAGCAGCAAAAAAAAAAAAAAAAAAAAAAACCAACGAATTGCTCTCCCACGCTATAAAACGGTGTCTCATAGGGTGAAGTGCGCTTGTAAGACATACATAATTGTAGTACACTTGGAAATTCACAAACACGCTGTTGGGTCTCGCTTGCGGCTTTTTTGCACCACTTTCAGAGCAAAATTAAAAACACAATTCCTTGTTTGTGCGGTGAAAGCGTGCTCGTTCCCGTGAATGTGACGCACTATCTGCCAATTTTTACCACAATCTTACAAAAGCTTCCGAGCGGTACACAGTACCTTTAACGTGCACTAACATCGCCCTCAACGGTACATGGGCCACAACATTTCGCCTCCGCCGAAATGCAGGCGCTGTATCCCGGCCGCGGCGGCTGCATTTCGATGGAGGCGAAATGTTGAGGCCCGTGTGCTGTGCGATGTCAGTGCACGTTAAAGAACCCCAGGTGGTCAAAATTTCCGGAGCCCTCCACTACGGCGTCTCTCATAATCAGAGCTGGTTTTGGGACGTTAAACCCCACATAACAACAATGCAGGCGCTGCGGCCGGGATTTGATCCCGCAACCTTCGGATCAGCAGCCGTGTGCTATAGCCTCTAGACCACCGTAAAAGGGCTTTTACAAGTAGGCTATGTATGGGCAGTGCATCGGGGTTTTCTTAGTTTTTATCTATCAACGAAAGGCTCACCCACTCCTGCAGGTGGCCCGCCTAGTTTTTGCTAATACGGTTCGGTTCGATGCGCCACATTAATTCAAGTCACTTAGCAACTTGCAAAATCTACTGGAGAAACCTCACTTTTATCAGTTTCCCAATCGGTGCGCTTCCCAGTTGTCCCAACCTTAACGTCACTGCCATTACTGAATAGTTAAATAAGCGCATGTCCTGGCGTCTAGGCCAGCGTCACATGCTAAAGCTTTGCTGATCACCCGCCTTCACAGTGTGTAGTGGCTCCTGGAGATTTATTCAGCAGTCTTGTCTTCAGAAAAAAAAATTAATCCGACTAAATAATGTGGTCTACAGGACTGTACACTTCTACAGCATAATCTACGTTAAGGTTATTCAAACGACTATCATAGCTACCGCTGGAAACCTCGCAGTGGATATCAATAACGACGAATAGGGCAACTACTGATGAACAGTTGTCGAACAACATACGTGCAAGGTTGCTTTGAAAAAATGGACTAAAAAAATGTTGCGTTATGTCTCACAAAAGTGGTTTGCAAAAATGGATTTGTACAAAAATCTTGCGTTATGCCTCTTCCTTCAACTCCTCCCTCATCTTCTGAAACTTTATCAGGATGCGATGTTTCCGCATAAAAGGGTCACGGGTGAGTGTAGACAAACAGCAGTTGTCAAGCGGCCAAAATGCGGGCAAGCGCGATCTGGATGGCGTTCCTACCATCGAAGCTGTGGCTTGGCTGTTTGTGCGTAGTGTTTCTTCTCTTCTCTACGATAGTATTTTTCAAACATAAAAAAGACTTTTTCAAGCGGATGACCAACGCGAGTACTTTAACGTGATGCTTGGATAGCTCAATTAGGCTTGGTGCCCAGGCCTGCACAGCTAGACTTGCTGCACGTGCTCTGTAGAGTTGCAGAGAAATTGAGGCATACCCAAAACTGTCATAGCCGGCAGGAAGCTTCTTTCACACATTTACAAAGCGAAAAATGTTAGAAGCTATACTCCCACTTCCTCGAATTAGTGGCAGGGTACCTTCATTACATAGCGGAGAATATTAACTTGATAATATCATTTCTGGTTAGGCATCCCTAGATTCTACGAATGTGGCATTAAAATATGCTTTCGAAGCATTGCTGAAAAAATGGTATAGATTTAAAACATACAGTGTAACGTTTTTAACGGTCCAAACAGTCGTGCAGTCTGGTTTTTAATTCCAGTGCGGTTTTCTCTTGGGAGATAGCTGTAGCAGACAGATTATGAGTCTTAAAATGTGCTTGGCTTATTACCGTCAACCCCAAAATAGTCAGCAAATTTACCACTCCTAGAGGCAACTGGGCCTTTACGCAAGTACTGCGCTATTTGTAGGCCGTATATGCCTAAAGTTGAAAGCTATCAGAACGAAATCATTAGGCGCATTTCCTCTGCCGCTACGACCACGCCAATCAGCCTCTTCTTTAATCCGTATGTACCTGCCTCTACCCACCGTCTCAAACAGGTCAGAGCTGAATCCTTTTGACGTTGTGTCAGTTTTTACTGTTTCCTATTTAAGTTTCTTTGAGCACAAGTGCGGGGGCCGGGGGGTAATGTAGCTAGAAATAGTCTTCAATGAAAAGTGGAGCTTGGCTTGAGCGGCTTGACTGGAGATTATACCGGTACCCAAGAGAGCTGCCTCGTACTGTCTGCCTTATCCGTTATCTTCGTCACTGATGGAGTCTGTACTTAGGTACACGCGTCTTTTTTCTTCTCTTGCCAACCTGCGGCCCCCTTAGTGTATTCATGTCTTTGTAAAGCGTGCGCAAGCTGTGTACTTGTGTAACTTGCGCCGAGCAGCGGCCTGCAGAAAATAGACTACTCTTTATTCAAGTTCGACGTTGAAAAGACTCGAGCAGCGGCAAATGTCACTGCACATTAACCAGTGCCTTAAAACAAGTAAACTATCACTGAAAAGTACTGATTTTCGGAGTTCTAATAATGACTAAGGAAACAGGAGCCGCTTCGAGGAACGACTTTCGTTTCATGAAAGCAAGCGAAGAGGCAACTCCAAAACGATCATGTTCGATTTCACTTTTTTTCCCACGGCGCGTGTCGTCCCGATGTACGATATTCTTATTAGATCCAACAGATTATTATATTTTTAGATCAACATTATTAGATGAAACATTTTTTTTATCATTGTGGAATTTCCCGAGCCCTCAATGCCGGAAAAATTGCATGTATACATCATAGATGGTTAACTGCATTGCTTTCCATGTCGCTTAATACTTGCTGTGATTTTATGCGCCAAAACCTCCGATATGAATATCAGGCGCGTCGTGATGGGGGACTCTAGAAAGGCAGAAAGGCTAACCACTTGTGGTGCCTTAGAGTGCATCGAAAACGCACAGCACACGGGCCTCTGGCATTGCCGGCTCCATCGAAAATGCAGCCAGCGTGTCGCTTACACTGAGGGTCTGAGGGTCACTGAAAGGCTCTGCGGAGAGCTCGTGATTACTGACCACACACACACACACACACACGCAGCTATGTGCGTATATATATATATATATATATATATATATATATATATATATATATATATATATATATATATATATATATATATATATATATATTCTGCCAGCAGACGACTTTGCGATGCAATATTTTGTCGCTCTCTTTTTGTGGTGGAATTCACAACGCGACAACGTTGAAAGCATAGTCGCCGCCATCTTTTTCTTCCTGTTTACAAGGCTGGCTGCAAAGTCTATTATTTACGCAGGCTGTGAGTCAGAAGCAGTGCTGAGGCGCGATGCGGCAGGCAATCCGCCTAGCGTAGTATCAGGACACTTAGCCGCTAGGTTAAAAGTCAGACTTTCTGGAAACGCTAACCAAATGAATATTGCTGGTTGTGTGTGTGTGTGTGTGTGTGTGTGTGTGTGTGTGTGTGTGTGTGTGTGTGCCTGTGTGTGTGTTTAAAAATATAACTTGCGAATTAGCGGTCTTTCAGTGCCTTGCGATGTTGTGTTGTGGCCAGACGTTTTTTCTCATTAGCGCTTGTCATCTACGCAAATCGCCAACATGGTCTGAGCTGTAATAATAATGACCACTTTCCACAGGATAATGTCTGCCATCTCACGCCATTACGTTCTATTATATTGCCATTTTGCTCTTGTTTTCTTTCTTTCTCTTTCTATCTTACTGAATATGCGCTTTACGACTCTCTCCGTCAAGCGTCGTACACTCCCGTTGCATTGCGTTTGCGTTTCGTGATGAAATTCATGATTATGACGATAATAACGATGATGGTAACAGCGATGGCAATTTAGCTATAATTAGCTACTTGATTTCTCCTCGTACGTGCGTCAAGTGCGCATGCCTTCCTTTGATGACGTACCGCTTGTAACCGCACACGGATAATCTGAGCCCTTTAACCTTTTTCTTACTCGCTTACGTAACGTTTATCTTCCTGAGTGTCTGTGTCATTATTGTATTTTTCTTGCCTCCAGCAACATATATATATGCAGGTCACGCGTCACATGCTTGGTATCTAGGAAATCGTTTTCTGCAGCACATCGAGTACGCCTGAAGACGCAGTATAGGCATGATTGGAGAACCGGAAGACACAGCAGAATGTTTTCTTAACGCCAAGGGACACGCAACAATTTCCGCACTCGGTTTCGTTTCGTGTGTGGCAGGCTTGCAATGGCTACGCATTTCGTCGGAGCATATATATTCGTGAACCCTGCGCTGCAGGTCTTTGTAGGACAGCCAAGGATATAATATTCCGTTGTTCACCCGAGGGCCGTCTCAGTGCGCTGGCCCAGCCCCACTATACATTTCCTGCTACAAACAAAACGGGATAGAAATGATGCTGTGGTGGCGACAGTCGTAAGATAATTACAAACAGTGTGGATCGGGTACCTTGGTTGAAACGCTTATACGAGGCGCTGAAACTACATACGTTCAAACATGGCTACCTGGCGGCATTGATCCCTGGCAATGATCCCCACAACGCGGTCGTGGAATGTGCCGGATATTTTTCATAAAATTATCGTTTCTCATTTTCTCCTTTTTTTAAAGCTTCCTGTACACCTAGCAATGTTCATCTTATAGAAAAATAACGAGTGCGCATTTGTTGTACTGATTCAACCATATACAAGTAAAGAAAATTATGGAGTGACGGACAGATACTCACAAAAACGGCATCGGCTTCCATCTAACATCACCTGGGCTCACAAGGGTGTAGTGTCTTAAGGTTATGATCTTAGCGAAATATCTCGCTACGATCCCGATTACCGCAAGTAGTTGTTAGGATACAGTGGTCCCCATACAACTTCTTTTTTTTCAGCCAGGCAAGCTGTTAAGTATTTCCTCACCATGGTAGCTGCCTTCCCAATGCTGCGGCATATTTTCGAGCTCATCACAGGAACGGGAGACCATTATACGACATTGCCTAGCTGCACACTATTCATGTTTGCGTTGTCCTCCGGTGCGCAGATTAATAGGCATTGTCAATGCCCTCTGCCAAACATAGTACATCAGCACTTTGCTAGAGCGCTTGGAAGCGCCTCAGCGTCTAATAAACGTCACAACGGAATATACTGGGGCACTAGCCCGGTTAAGCCTGTTAAGGTTACGCGTTGGTGTGTTGCTTATCTGAGTATCTTCTTATCATTCTTAAGCATGCGTCAGCAACCACAATCTCAGGGCGAGAAGATATCGACAAAGAAACTTAATGACAGGGGTTTCGGTTAGTATGTAGGTGCGCTTTATCTGGCAGGAATATATCAAGTTAACACTGAGGAAGACCGTAACATCGAATAGCAATGATGGTAGTGCACACACTCGAACATCATGTTTTCGGTACAGTGTAAACAGCGGTGCCTATGGCAGAATATTTATTCGGTAGAATATTTCGAACATCATGGTATGGTTATGTCATGATAATGCAGTACTGTAGATGTCCATATTGTTTCTGGAGATACGTTGTTATTTATTGTTACCTAACTGGAAAAATCTTTCACCATTTCAACATAACGTTACAGTGCAGCTCCGTTTTTTCTTTCTTTAGGTTTTTATAGATGGCAATAAGTCGTGTATCGAACGTGGAAATGTTGCATGCTCTGAACGCATCAGAATTTGCTGTCACCTGCCAATCCATATTTAATCTGCGGTCTTGCACCGCTGAGCAGAGTTGCCTTATTTTAGCCATATGTCGACGAAAACGGATTAGTAAAATGCTCTGTCACTCCGTCGCTGACGTCAGTGCGTGATGACACAAAAAGACGAGTTCTTTCGGTCTAGTTGACGCAAAAACAGATTATGAGGGAGAATTGCGTCACTAAGTCAGCCTTTGCTAGCGAAGTGCATGGCATTCATTCACTTCCCTCCTAGAAACGGCTTATTGGTCGTTTATTACTCCTCGATGGTGCAGCCGTGGTATTCTCTGTACGGCAAGCTCGGTATGGCTTTCATGTGGTTTCGGTGTAGTTTGGCTACGTTACGTCAAATATTTTCCTTGTCCCGTTGTTAAGCGAAGAGGGGCGCCCGTCAGCGACTTGTTTAGTGTGTTTCGTATTATTACAAACATGACGCCGAATTCAAGCCACTCACCTAGTCAGTTTGGTTAGTGCTGCAATTGCTTCCATGAAAAGATGAGATTAAGGAGGGCGTTCAGAGGCGGCCAAAGTGTAGTCGAATAATGGCACCCTCGGCATAACCGGCAGTAATTTTTTTTTGTGGATTTTGTGTCTTCTTTAACGTGCAGTTTCTTGCCCAACGATAACTTCAGTGCAATCGGCAAATAACAAGCAGTATACCTGGAGTACTATGTTCGAATTATACCGTGTTGATTATGCAACCTCCTTTATTAAACATAAGTGCGCCAATGGGTTTGTGTATCACGGCAGAGTCAGAAGTCATGCTTTCAAGAATCGCTGCGACACTTTTTGAACAAGGACACAAAACAGTGCCGATCAGTAGCGGAGGCTGCTTTGAGCATCCGACCCAAATATTGCTACACTGCACGAACCAGGAAATTCGCAATTTGGTTTCAAGCACAGCTGGAAAGTTCCCGCACTTTCAAGAAATGAAGTCCCTGGGGGCACCGACTAAGTCGCTTGAGGCAGAAATAGCATTCGCTAATTTCATGATCCCGGAAGGGTATTCTATTATGTATTATTTCTTCGTATTGAATTCCACAAATAAAGAAAATGTGCCTACCTATTTTTAAAGAACATCGAAAAAATCAAGCGACATAACCGGCGTCGTTACTGACGACATTTTTTGAAAAAAGAGCAGGTGCTTTCCAGCTGTGTTTGAAACCGAAGTGCAAAGTGGGAAGGAGGGGGAGGGGGAGCTAGTCAACCTGCTTATCAGTTTTTTTCTTCCAGCCTCCCTCATCTTCCTGACGGAAAATAAAGGAACTATTAAATTCATAGCCTGCATTGCAATAATATTTGGTTCACATGTTCGCAGGGCGCTCCACGACTGGCACCGTCCCTTATGTTCAAGAAGTGTAGCAGGACACCTTTCAAGTATTCAGCACTTCATGAAATATTCGTGTTTACTATTGTTGTTCTCGACTTAAGTGTTTCATTTCCTGAAAAAAGGAATTAGACCTATTTTTGAGCCAGTAAAATATTGACAATTCACCACTCATGGCCTACCAGCTAAAGAGAACCGTATTGCGTCAAACACAGAAAAAGGCGTTAATGAGCTGTTTTAATTGATTTGATTGATTTCTGAGGTTTAACGTCCCATAACCGCGATATGGTGATGAGAGACGCCGTAGTGAAGGGCTCCGGAAATTTAGACCACTTGGGAGGAAGAGGGGAAAACCAGAAAGGCAGGGAGGTTAACCAGAAAGACGTCCGGTTGGCTACCCTACAGTGCGGGAATGGGAAGGGGGAATAGAAAGATGGGAGAGAGAGAGGATGAAGGGGAATAACGAAAGACATGTTGTAAGACGACTCCACCAGTCAGAGGCGTTGGCGCAAACCCGCCGTCTTCAAGAAGCGCAACAGTGCTTTCAGCGACCACTTGGGGTGTTTTAACGTGCTCTGACATCGCACAGCGCACGCTTCGTCAAGGTTTCGCCTCCATCGAAATGTTCCATCCCGCGGCCCTCGGATCAGCAACCGAGGACCATAGCCAATAGGACACCATGGCGGGGTTGTGCTGTCTTAACTGATGGGGTTTTACGTGCCAAAACCACAATATGAGGCACGCTGTAGAAGGGGGCTCTATAATAATTTTCACAGCTTAGAGCTTTTATCATTCACCTAAACCTAAGTGCATGTGGATTTTGTTGGATTTCGCCCTTATAGAAATGGGGTCGCCATAGCCGCGAATAGCACCCCCCACTTCGAGATCAGCTGCGCGACTCCTTACGTACCAATCTGGTACGGCAGCTCACAGTGAGCACTTTTTCGAACAAATTCAATTGTGAACAATACGTGCACTTGTGCGAATCATAATCTCCTTCGTTATATCCGAATTCTGCTTTTTCGATGTCCCCGTGAAATGTACTACACAGGCGATGACACCTCCTCCTCTGCCACCTAGACCATGTGCGTCTGTATGGACCACTGTGGACAACGTCGCACCGGAGAGTGTGAACACAGAAGAATGGCCTACGTTGCCAAAACTCCAGCCTTAGTGACAGCCACAGCCAATGTCAAAGCACCAGCGACTACAAGAGACTCGGCAGATTTTGCTGGAGTCGAACAGAGTGCTTTTTTCCGACGGATTGCCCGAGACACAAGAGGAAATCACTGCGATGCTTCGGCATCTTTTGGATACAGTACACACCCTCCTAAGTAGGCTGCAGAGTCCGGTAGCCGAAGCCTACCTGGCAGTACTGGATAGCCTTCATCCACCGCTTTCAGTTGGACTGTGATTGTCACGGCTCGCCGATTATCTTTCCGCACTAAAGCAAGGAAGACTGTGAACTCCTAATGCAGCGCCAGAACACTCAAGCTCCCAAAGTCAGACTCCTTAGCACGTGTAGTGCTCGCCTTCTCCCTTTTCTCCTCTTTCTATGTCCCCATTCCTTTACCCCCAGTGCAGGGTAACAAACCGGACGCTCGTCTGGTTAACCTCCCTGCCTTTCTTTTATCTTGTCTTCTCTCTCTGCTTTTTCCAACGGCTCAGAAGGCAATGAAAGCGCTTTTGGGCTTTCTAAAAACAATTGGCCTTACCGAGCGCCTATGGCATTATATAGTAGGACCGGCCTGTAGGCATTCCCCCTCTCTCCTTCTTTTTACTTTCCTTCCCCTTTTCCCATCCCCCAGTGTAGAGTAGCAAACCGGACTCCTGAGTGGTTAACATCTCTGCCTTCCCTTCCTTATTTCTCTCTCCCTCTCTCTGCTTTTTCCATGTGAGTCCAGACGCTACGCGTCTGAGAGACAGTCTATGAAGGCGCCATTACAGCTTAGAACTGCGGCATATTCTCGGCCCATAGCAAAGCACCACCTGCGCATAACGTGCCGCGAACGCGCTGTTAACAATTGCGGGCCACGAGCCTTAGCGAAACTTCGTAAACAGTATAACCTATGTGTTTGCGAGCTTGCACGCCTTGTGTTACGTGTTTCTCAGTGTATGTAATCATTACTGGGAACGTGCAGCAGCATGTCAGCCACATAGCCATTGAAGCACCTTCATAGCATTCATTAAAGATTTTTTTAGATGCGAAGCAGCTCTTTGACTAGCCTGTGTAACGCTCTCCCTCCGTGCGTCCGTACGAACGTGCCGCAACGCGCTCCCCTCGCCGAAAGTGTTGGAGCGGTGCCAAGTAGGTCACGCCGCAGCTGCGCGTTGACGTCACGCTCCCCTCGCAGTGCGCGCTGACGTCACTCTCTCCCTCGCCTGCCGCGCGCTCGCCGCAGCGCACGCAGCTGTGGCCTCGTCCGTCCCCCCGCAACACCTGCCGCTACCGCCGCTCGCTACACCGCCGACTCATCGGTTCACACGCAAAATTAACACCATCTTCCCAAGGGGAACCCTCCTGATGGGATGCGAAGCACCCGCGTTAGCGCCGTTCAACCCGTGACGCCACCCGTGCGCAACGCTGCTGCTTCGCATCCCATTAGGGTTCCCTTTGGGAAGATGGTGTTAATTTGTTTCTCTCTGTGTTTCTTCTTTCACCTGGCCCTAGTGTGGATGCATTTTCAAAGACGATTTGCACCTATAAGACGAACTGCTGTTCGCATATGCGTCGTTGAATCAATCTGCATATGAAGGAATTTCTGTACGACTCGCAGATGCCTTCGCAATAGCCTTCTCAGTTTTATAGTGGTACCATTGCGTAATCTTTCTTTGAAGATTTCTTTTCTTTTCAAATTGGGTAATTTTCAAATCAGACGTCCAGGTTAACGGCTGCTGCAACTCAACTCTCGTTTTGTTTCCATCAGCGTGCGCTACCCGAACGTAGTGAATCCACTGTCGCAACCACGGGGCAGGTCTCGCCCGCCGCTTCCCACGCTTCGGTAATAGAGTTCACGCTCCAATCCGTGCATTCCGTAAATGACGCGCAGGTTCAGTGGCACGAGAGGAGCTTCATTTTAACCTGTGTGGGCAGCGTAGGCGAGAGCGTCGTCCTCCATGCTTTGTGAGCAATGCGAGGCGTATGCAGCCGAGTCGAGAAGGCCTAGAAAACACAGGAAAACTAGAGAATCGAGGCTCAAAAAAGTGTGTCGGGGACCGACAGGCCCCGATAGCTGCAACAAGAGGTGAACGCCGGTGCGCAGCCGGAGGCGGCCATTCCGAGAACGTACTGCGGACATTACGTCGGACGCATGCTGCTGCAAGCGGCGTGTCATGGCACGTCGCTTATTAAATAAACCGCGCAGCGTGCCGGCGGTCCCCTGCGAGGCGGTAACCATGGCAGCCTTTTATTCTCCCGAGTTTTCGATTTTCTCGAGCTGCGCGGAGGCTGGTTAACCCTGGACTTCTGCGCAGAAAGAAATTATGGCGACACCTTTACTTCCTTTTATTTATTTATTTGCCATTCTCGGTTTTCCTTCCTCCTTTACCATCTGTTACAGATTCCTGTGAGCTCTCCGTGCCGAAATTCCGAGCCCGGATAAAACACTGTTGCTACATACAAAGAAGGAATTGGGATATCTCCTTTTTTTATGTTATCCGTTTATGAGGATTACGTAGATAATTTAGCCGGATAACGCCGAGGAAAGAAGCAAAATGGAAAGGCCTTTCATCTCGAGGCTGTCTCGACGTTACGAGAGCACTTCAATGTCTAGTTCAGTGAAGCGGGCATGTAAGAAAAATCAGGGAGCCCAAAGCCGGGTCCCTGCTATGCCGAAAGTTCAAAGGGATATATTTTTGTCTCCTGTAATCATAAGTCTTCTATCGAAAGTTCTTTTTTTTTCTCGCAGGTTATACAGAAATGTTCGGGAAGCATACCTTGTGCGCCTCGGAAGCCGTGCAGTGCAAAGTGGAAATAAGGCAGCGCATTCATAACGTATTCAAAAGATAGAGTAAGCATAAGGAGCACGAATAGCAGTTCCATGCGTGTCCATCAGTTAGTACAGTCCTTCGCAGTACTGACACTTATGAATCGCCATTTATGCACCTCGGAAGCCGTGCAGTGCAAAGTGGAAATAAGGCAGCGCATTCATCACGTATTCAAAAGATAGAGTAAGCATAAGGAGCGCGAATAGCAGTTCCGTGTGTGTCCATCAGTTAGTTCAGTCCTGCGCAGTACTAACACTTGTGAACCACCATTTAAGCTACTTGGAAACGTAGTTTTATACTTACAATCAATTTCTTGATCTGGCGGTGCGTTGAATTTCTATAGCAGCTCTCATGTACACTGCACCTGTCGTATCGACATAAAATAAACCTGAGGTGACGGCTGCAGTGCCAAAATGAAGCTACGAGTAGAGACGCTCGTGAGCACCTGGAAAAAGCTCTTCGTCTCCGATAATATACGCGCCAACTCGCATCGAGCAGCAAATGCAGCGATGGCGAGAGACGAATCAATGGTACGGTGCAAGGCACACTTTAAGCAGCGCAGGTTTGTGTCTAACCCTCTCAGAAAAAAAAAAAACTGCTCCGTTCTCTAGGGATCAGATGAAATGGGATTCTGCCGCTTCACGTCTTCGCGCAATCATCAATTCTTGGCTCTGGAATATCGCTGACGGCTTTCTTCTCCTCTACAACTTTATTGATCAGTCCCGGTGTGTTACTTTATTTTCGTACAAGTTGTGAATGCGAAAGCAAGGAAGAATACTCGAAACAATATGGCGGTTACACAAAATATTGTGAGAGGAAGCATATTCGAAGTGGTATCGGCCATGAGCACTTCCTTTCCTTGAGTCGCAATTATGCGCAGTTTTCTTTCTCTTTCTTCACTTTCCGTAACGATTGAGAAACAACCCTGCCAAACAGATGGCGCCTCGCTCTACTTAAGGAAGGTTCTTCTAGATGTGACGCTCTTACCTAAGCTTCATAAGCATTGATCAATTGTTCGTAGAGAATGGAACGTGGCAAGGAAGAAAATGGGCGTTTAAGAGGAGGCCTAGATGGAACAAAGGTGATTACAGTAATTTTTTTTTTTAGTAAATGAGTGAAGATCTTCCTCTGACGTTGCATATTGGTGTTCACAGCAGCAGGATATCGTCAGATTATTTGGATCTCTCAAACTTACTTCTTTGTGTCCCCTATTTCCCTTCCCCTCAGTAAAAGGTAGCGAAGAGGAGGCACGTCTGGTTGACGTTCCTGCGTCTCTTTTCTCATCCGTGTCTTTTATATGACAGAGTTTTTGCACCAGTATTCAGAACACGCCAAGATCGAGACCTCCATGCCAGGTATATGTTCTCCGTGTTAGAGGGACCGAATATTTCTGGGGGTAATTTGCTTTCTTTCATATGCTGTTGCCCCTGCACAAAGAAAATGGAGTACCTTGATGATGCCTTCACTGCAGCATGTTAAGCAGCGCACGAAGTACACAGAAAGAGAAGGGTTCCCAAGTTTCAGGCTCAGGCAAGTAACCTAATGCGGAAAGAGTGCGGGCAAAAAGCAAATCCAAAGGATTCAGCTCTTCGTTGCGTGTAATTTTGTCGGCGAGTGCCTGCACTAGATCCGGTAATGCAGGTATGGCTATGCCTCTAACAAGTTTCTCCATATGCCTAACAAGTCTTGTAGGTCGAAACTAATGGAGTGCCATTCGCTAAAAGTTGCTGCGTGCTTGGGAATATGTAGGTCTTGCATTCCGCCAATGTAGGCGGCAATATACAAGAACACTGTCGTTGCAATGTCAAAGCTCCACTTATTCTAATCTTTAAGCCATCTGTCTTGAATATGTTACATTCCATGCCACTGAAGGTTTGCGAATTCATACTTGTCCTTCAATAAATGTGTGCTCTTGTCTACGTGTTTTCCGGAAGAAAATCACAGGGAATAAGCATGCGAATTCCAGGAATTTTGCGTGAAACAACGGGACACCATGTCCCTCACTCTCCTGTCCCATCCAGAGATTTCCCAACACACGGGCCATTTCTGAGTGCACTTTCGCCTGCCGGCTACTGCGATGCGTCTGGCGAACCGACAGCCGAACTGGGGGTCCGTGCGCTGCATGTCCTTTTCCGTGTTTGCACATTACGAAATGGCTTGTCATTCCGCATGGTAAGGGCCCCAATGCTCGCTGTCCTCTCAACATTACACCTATGCGCCCGCCAGGAAAACCATTTCCCGCTGTGTCGTTGTCTCTTTGTTCACGACAACCATGACGCATCGCACATTTCACGCGCGTCTCGAGAGCGCCAAATGACAAATGGGGTGCGTGCAGTGATAGTGCAACTGCAGATTTGTGACCTATACTCGCTGAAGATGACATCAAAGTATGTCCTGCATTGGATGCTTCATTGGAGTACGTGGACTATGTTTGGCTAATTAGTATGCTCCTCCGAAGGTGGGAACTTATGCGGTCAAGCGTAAAAGTTCGCTCATTAAAGGACTATGTAAGAGCGATGCGAGAAATTGAGACATGAGCATCGCATGCATGGCTACAAAGTGTCATACCCAATCCTTTTTTCCTTCTTATACTTAGCTACTCCGTTGAAAGACCACAAAATATGCGGAAGGCTGTTTAGCAGTAATCGTACTGGCTTTTCGTTTTTTCTGTTTGCTTTTAACTTTTGCAGATTCTTGACAACCAAGGTTTTGTGCCTGTGCTTACGGGCTGCTTTGATTCGATACATTTGATGGTGTCCCACTGCTCTGACAATCGCTGACAGTTTTGCAGGCTATATTTTTTAACCATAGAAACAAAAAAAAAAGAAATAAAAAATACTTTATCTTCTTCGCCTCCGCCATTTAATGCCTAGCTTCATACTCTCTGTGTCTCTGTGTCGTTTAACGCCTATAGTTCATACTCTCTGTGTGTCGGTATACAAGCATGTGGCGTTGCACCTCCCCAGTGATTCGCCAGGATTGGGGGGTTGTATTAGGCAAGATATATTAAGCAGGATCTCAGCATACCACAATACTGAAGATCAAGCATATTAAACAGTGCTGGGGTTTACACGCCGAATTTTTGATATAATCATGACGTTCGCGGTTGTGGAGCGCTCGAGAAATATTTACTAAATGTGTTTCTTTTACGTGCGCTGACATCGCAGGGCCGATGCGCCTCTGTAGTATTTGACCTCCGTCTAAAATGCGGCCGCCGCAGCCGTAATGTAGCCCGTGTTTTTCGGGTGAGTAGGCGAGCACCGTTACCACCGCACCATCACTACAGACGAGATCAACCTTTCTGTTAACAAATTTGCGAACAAATAAAATTTAAATCTTGCCCGTAAGCTCTACTTGTGTGTAGCATAGCACAAAAGCCGTCTTACCCTGCACCCGAATTGGGCAAATTTGGCAAATTTTGATTTGATGATTGATTTATGCGGTTTAACGTCCCAAAACCAGTTCTGATTATGAGAGACGCCGTAGTGGAGGTCTCCGGAAATTTCGACCACCTGGGGTTCTTTAACGTCCACTGACATCGCGCAGTACACGGGCCGTAACATTTCGCCTCCATCGAAATGCAGCCGCCACGGCCGGGATTCGATCCCGCGACCTTCGGATCAGCAGCCGAGTGCCATAACCACTAGACCACCGTGGCGGGGCAGATTTGGCAAATTTTGAGCCAAGGTGTATTTTGGTTCTTCAAATATGCGGCACTTTATTTCGGCGGCGAGAACAACTTGGCTCTGCCGAATCATGGAAGGTTCTTCTAGAAAACTGGCCTCTACTTCCGCGGTAGAATGGAGCATGTAAAGCAACCTTGCAGCACGATCCCGCTTGAGGGCATCGGCCAAGAGGCAGGAAGTTTTATGTAAAGCATCAAAATGTCAGCTAACCTTGCTCAGTCCTGCCAGCTCCAGCAAAAGAAGAGCATCATGTGGCTCGAGGCGCGTAATCTACGAAAGCTTTTGCCGTGTTCGTTCGCTCGGCTACGGCAAAGATCGACCGATGACGCTCGACGTAGGACCGCACGCATAAGAGCGCTCTAAAAACAACCCTTATGTAACAATGTGAACGTACGCCCACTCCACGAGCCAAAATGGGTACCGCTGCTTATAATATTTCTGTAAGCATTGGCCTGTGCTCAGGACGTCGGGACGCACCAGAGGGGTTCGAGAAAAATCGCATCTGAGATAAATCCGTCGCACGTGTCTGTGCCACATGATGATTTACGATTACATTTCCCACGTCTTTGCGCGAACTGGTAATTTTCTACCGCACAAGCCCATCGTGTCGTGTACATTACAGTGCAGGGCTGGTGAATTCCCGATGCCCGTCCGGTAGAAAACTAGCTTCAGGTGGGTCGATATCTTGCTCATTCACAACCAAATCGAAGCAGCGGGACCGGGAAAAGGTTGTCTACATTATTCAAAAGCACCGAACGTCGCATCGACCATGCGCCACCATATGGGAGTCCACTATAACGGGCGTCGCTTGCGCGCCGCTTGTATATGACGAGCTGTGAACGGCGCCACATACCGCCGTGCCACAACCCTAATCCCATCGCGGCAGTAGATTCGATAAACATACGCAGCTTTTCCTTTTGCTGTCGTTATAATGTCGTTTTCAGAGTGGGTCGCGCATAAAAAAAAAAAAAAGAAAGGCATCACAACTAACGCGCTCTCTACTATTCATAACAGACTTCTTGTTCCCAAAGCAACATTCACTCGTTTTGTATTTCAATTTTCGTGACGCTAAGATCTATCGAAGCGCAAGCTTGGATCGTGTTGTGCACCATTACGGCTGGGCAGAGAATGCAGGTCGAGGAGTGTTAGGCTCTCTTGTTGTGTTTACTATTCGGGACGAGAAGTATATGCTCATGAACAACGGAAAGGAGGGCAAATAGTTTAAGTGAAGCGCTCGCATGAGACAGCCGTTGATTGGGTGAAATAAAGAAGAAATGAAGTACATAAGTAGTTACCTCTTGAGTAGACCCACACGTGTGCCTGACTGACATGCTGCGCTACCACGCCTGAGCTTGCGCATATAAGTGTTTTTATCTCCCTTAATTGCCGCGGTAGCACCTCCAATGCATAGGAGTATTCAGTGTTTGTGTTTTCGGTTTTGTTACTTTACGTCCGCGACTGCGCTCCCCAATTTCTTCCATTATAAATCCCTAGCACTAGTTCACGTTTCTCTTGTTTAGTATACGCCACGAGTATTAGATGAGAATCCATACAACCGTTTCTATATAATAACGTGTTCTCGGGAGGACGTCGTCGGTCCTATTTAACGTTTTTTATGTAGTCCAAACTTCAATTACAACTGATAATACTGAAAGACGTCGTATAAAGCGCAAGCCATACCGAACGTATCCGCGTTCTCATGCGTGGAAATCACTTCGCCCGAAACGGACGTCACACGATGCAGTTCCGGAAAGGCACTCATAGACTCGCTTAATGAGGTCGCTGCTACGGGAGGAAAATGACAAATAAAGATAAAACATATAAGATCTTTGATGAGTAGGAATGAGATTCTCTGGGGGTACGCCTAACGCGCTACTTCAGTTGTGTTTGATGAAGACTGAAGCGATAACCAGGCTGCATCACACGCAAACACAGCGCATACGGAGCACGACAGTAAACTAAGTCAAGCGCTTCAGAGGAGGCTTGGGGCTCAAAAGAAAAGTTTCAAGCAGTTTTCATCGCACAGGATTACGAGGCAGAGTTTATGTTCAAAGAACATGCTTTACCTGAAACGATGGATGCCGTCGATAAGCCCCCACTTCGAAAATTAAGGCTCATCTTTCAAGATTAATTAGTCCGAAAGGGCGTGTTAGGTGGGCTCTGTCCTTCCATACGGTGCGCACACGTCATGGAGCGAAATGATTTGCTTTGATCCACACAGGTACAGTATTCAGTGCAGGCTTCATTTCATTCCTTAAGTGTCTTCGCGGAGCAGTGATTCTAAAGCTTAAGGAAGGATTAGGTGTTCAGCACGCATGCGAGATTATGAAAACCATTTTATTGCGATAGTAATTATATGGAACGTCTCGGCTGGTTTTTGCCGTCCCCGTCGCCGCCGTCATTAACCGTATATGTATAAGTATGTATATATATAAAAATCCCAAAGAAAATTAATTCAGATAAATGCTTCCGAAGCGCGGAATTGAAACAGGAACCTCTCGCTCCACAGCACGTGGCGCTAACCACTACGCCACAAAAGAGCAGATCCTTCAGGAGCTAACGGCTAGCACACCCTTTACCGCTGGCAGGACTCAGAGACAGCAGGCGCTTATAAGCATTTCTTCATTACCAGCGAGATGGCGCGAGGAGCGCAACGGTCGCACCTAAAAGTCGTCGGCCAGCTCGCTCGCTTCTTCTAATATTTGCGCAGGGAGATGCCCTTCTGCTGTTTGCTCGCGGGGTTGTCTCGTGGTGAGAAGAAGAGGGATGTTTCGAGCTTTCACCGTGATGTCCGCGCTGATGTTACAGGAGCGTACGAAAGTCGTCATCATCATCATCATCATCATCATCAGCCTGTTTAGGTCCACTGCAGGACGAAGGCCTCTCCCATCGATTTCCACTCCACCCTATTCTGAGCGAGTTGGTTCCACTTTATGCCCGCAAACTTTTTAATTTCATCGCTCCATCTAACCTTTTGCCTGCCTCTGTTGCGTTTTCCCTCTCTTGGTATCCATTCCGTCGCTCTTACTGTCCATCTGTTATCTTTTCTCCTCATGACATGTCCTGCCCAGGTCCACTTCTTTCTTTTAATTGATATAATAATATCGGCTACTCCTGTCTGTTCTCTGATCCATTCCGCTCGTTTTTTATCTCTTAGCGTTACCCCTATCATTTTTCTTTCCATTGCACGTTGCGCGCTCCTTAGTTTCATCTCTAGTCTTTTCGTTATCCTCCACGTTTCTGCACCGTACATCAGCACTGGGAGAATGCAGTGATTGAATACTTTTCGCTTTAGTGAGAGCGGTAAGTTTCCAGTCATGATTTCGTAATTCCTTCCGAATGCGCTCCAGCCCATCCTTATTCTACGGAAAATTTCTCTTTCATGGTTAGGAGTTCCTTGTTATTAACTGTCCCAGGTATACATATTCGTTTACACATTGTAAGGGTTCATTATCGATTTTAAATTCCTGTTCCTTAGCTAGGCTATTGAGCATAACTTTGGTCTTTCGCCTATTCATTTTTAACCCAATTTTAATACTTTCCTTGTTTAGGTCATCAATCATGTTTTGTAGTTCGTCTCCATCATTGCTAAAGAGTACAATGTCGTCTGCAAATCTTAAATTGCTGAGATATTCTCCATCTATTCGAATTCCCTTGTCTTCCCAGTCTAGACGTTTAAAGATTTCCTCTAAACATGCAGTGAATAGCATCGGGGATATCGTATCTCCCTGTCTCACACCTCTCTCGATCGAGATTTCTCTGCTTTTCTCATGTAGGAGTAGTGTGGCTGTGCAATCTTTGTATATGTTGTTTATGATTTTCACGTATACGCCAGGTACCCCTTGTCGTCGTAGAGCTTCTAGAACTGCTTGTATTTCTATGGAGTCAAATGCTTTCTCGTAGTCGATAAACGCCATATAAAGAGGTTTGTTATATTCGGCGTACTTCTCAATTACTAGGTTGATAGCGTGGCTGTGGTCCATTGTCGAGTAACCTTGCCTAAAACCAGCTTGTTCTCTCGGTTGGTTAAAGTCGAGGGTTTCTCTTATCCTTGTAGAAATTACTTTTGTAAATAGCTTGTATATTACTGGGAGTAGGCTAATTGGTCTGTAATTCTTTAACTCCTTTATGTCACCTTTCTTGTAGATAAGGATTATATTAGAATTTTTCCAACTGCGCGGTACACCACATGTCTTGACACATTTCGTGAAGAGCGATGCAAGTTTTTCAAGTACAACATCTCCTCCGTCTTTGATCAAGTCGGCTGTTATACCATCTTCACCGGCTGCTTTACCGCGGGCCATGCCTTTGGCAGCTTTTTTGACTTCGTCAGCGGTTATACATGGAATTTCAGTATCTTCCTCTGATTCTATTTCTTTTAAGGTTGTATGGTCTGTCTGAGAGCTGTACAGTTCCGAGTAGAAATCTTCTGCTACCTTTACTATTTCGTTGAAATTATTGATAACGTTACCTTGTTTATCTTTTAGCGCATGCATTTTGTTTTGTCCTAAGTGCAGTTTCTTTTTGACCGATTTAATGCTGATGCCTTTTTCTACTGCTTTCTACTGCTTACTACTGTTTTCTACTGCTTGAGCTCCAGTGACGAAAGTCACTGGAGCTCAAGGGACGCCGCTAAACGAACAAACAGAAGATGAGCGCGAACTATCAAGTGTCACAGCTCGACACTTGAAGCACGCTAGTTTCCTTCGCTGCTTCGGCCGCTTTTGCAACAGGAGCGCTGTTCAAACTGAGAGTATCCTTTGTGACAGCTTATTCGGGCTCGTTCGGTGTATATCTGTGCGTTCGTTTCGTGCATGCTTCACTTGATAGTTCGCGCTCATCTTCTGTTTGTTCATTCAGCGGCCTCCTCTAGCTTTGTATGTGTAGCTTTGTGACACACAACGTATAAAGCCCTTCGTACCAGCACGCGCTGCCCGCTGGAGGCGCTCACTTAGCAAGTGCATGTTTGCTACAATTAATTTTGCTCCTGAATCTGCGAGCCTCACTTCGTATAGCATTACCGTTTCTTGCTATCGCATTCATTGCTTCGCCCTTGCCGCGAAACTGTGACTTTTTTCAAATGCAACACATCTGCAAACATCCCACACCTAGGCAAGCGTGAGCGTTTATAGCAATTGTATCGTGTGCGCCTTTTAGAATAAGCTATAACCTATCCTATCGATGCAACAGGTTATTCGACACCCTACATACGCAAACAATCAGGCATGTTTCGTGATTTATCGCTCAGAAATTACCTCTCGCATTAATAAGGTATAGCACCGAAATCGAAGCGTTGTCTGGTGAGTTACGCATAATTGAATAACATGAAGTGGCAGGAGAGCACGCGTGAAATCGCCTCGACTGGCTGAGCGATTACGTTAATGTACCGCCGAGACTTGTAGGAGCAAGCTCAGGCGCACATATGACTCGTAAGTTAAACGCGTGTGTGATAGGTCGTTTATATACTCACATAAAATACAGCTCAACGTGCGTGCTGAATACTGGCGCTGGGAATAAAGCTTAGTGTTCCTCCCATAAAAACGGTCGTGAACTTCAATTATAGGGAAATCATCGCAAGCTACAACCGCAATGTAGCTTTGCGGAAGCTCGAAGAATAGAGAGAACTCGAAGAATAGAGAGAATAAGCGCAGCTTCCACTTGTGTTGCAAGGCTGGGAGCAACAGCGGAGCTAGTGACCAGTCGTTACGTGGTTTTACGTGGTTGGGGCAGGAGCACGCCAAGTGTCTATGTGTTACGTCATTTCACATGGTTTTAGCGGGAACGCGTCAAATGACTGGTTGTTACGTGATTTTACTTGGGTTTGACGGGAACACGTTACGCAACTAGTCGTGTGATAACGTTTCTACGGGCAACATGCCTCAACGAGACGCTGTAAACGGCGTATAGTGTATATATATATATGAATGCGTGTGTAAGTGTGACTGAATGTACGTGCTGTGTTACACTTGATCATTGTAAATATCATAATCACCGCTGAACACCTGGAGTAGCAAGCCAGATCATTAACCAGGCTAACATCTCCGAAGTCATCAATAAAATATTCTCTCTCTCTCTCTCTCTCTCTCTGATTTGACGTGATTTCGACTATGTGACTAGCCATTACGCGATATTTACGTGGATTTAATCTATTGACTAACTGCTGCGTGGTTGCGCGTAGTTTTATTGATTGACTTACGGTCCGAAATCATGACGTGTGTATGAGAGATGCGGCAGCGGAGAGTTCCGGAAATTTCGGTCATGTGGGGTAGAGCACTGCACGGGCCCGGGCCGGCCCGAAAGCCCGGGCCCGGCCCGGCCCGCGGGCCGGGCCGGGCCGTCTGAAGCGTTTTCGGCCGGGCCCGGGCCGGGCCCGGGCTCGAAAGTGCGGGCCTGGGCCGAGCCCGGGCTTGAAGCCACGGGCCTGGGCCGGGCCCGGGCTTGAAGCTACGGGCCGGGGCCGGGCCTGGGCTTCAGGCTGCGGGAGCAATAAAGATTTCGGTTTTTTTATTTGTGGTTGACACATACGGTACAATCTGTAAGTAAACAAAGATACTTGTTGCTCGCGTCCTTGGTTGCGCCTATAAAGGTGTAGGCCGAATTGTATGTGGCTATCCTTCTGGTAAAATTATAAGCCGTAAATCACCTTCAAAGCGTCATATTAATTTTCGCTTGGGCAGTGAGGGAATTAAGGGGATATAACTTGTTGCAGACATCGCAAGCTCGTAACTGTCTTGACGAGGCGCACACCTGAAGCATCTTAAGGTGCAGGCGCGTGTAATTCGCGCCATCCGGAAAATGAAGGCCCTACCGCCTTGCAGCGACCACTGCGAGATTTGATAACTCCTCATGCGTGAGCAGAAATAAGAGGCACGCGTGGAAAGAAGCGCGTAACAATAAGAGAGTAAAGACGGCCTCCGTTGCTAGGCGACACCCGGCTAGGCGGAGCATGCGCAGACCGAAGCCCACCCATAAGGAACCTCATGCAAGGAACTGCTGCGTGTGTAGCGTGGGACCCATGTCGCCATCTACTGAAAAAGAGAGAAAAAAAAGAGAAAGCTTTGGATGTTGTGTCGTAGCTCGGCAGAGCGCGCTGATGCTTTTATTGTGTTGGTTACTGGCGTTCTATAGTTCGTAATTTGTCTCCTCTACACGTGGCGCCATGAATGCAGCTGTATTGCGAGACAAGCTCGCTGCCGGCAAGCTTAAGCTCGTCTCCAAGCAAGCTAAGAAAAGCCAGGTTTGGAAACAATTCCTGCAAGTTGTCGACGTGCACACCTTATCACCAGTAGGACATGTGCAGTGCAAAAGCTGCAAAGATTTCTTCGCATATGATGGTGGGAAGACAGGAACGTCGCATCTGAACCGCCACAAGTGCGAGGCTGCTGCTCACACCACTGCCATTTCTTCGTTCTTCACTGAGAAGAAACCCCAGGTTTCATCTACCGTTAAGGGGAATCTGACGACTGCTTGCGTGAAGTGGTGCGCTAAAGATATGCGGCCATTTGACGTTGTTTGCGATTATGGATTCCTAAATGTTGCCGACGAACTGATTGCTATCGGTGCCAAGTACGGGAGCATATCCGCGAGGACCGTGATTCCGCATCCTACGACGGTGTCTCGCAGGGTGTCCGAAGTTGCAAACGAACTCCGAGAAGTGGTGATGCCTGAGATTCAGTCAGCGATGAAGGAAGGTCGCTGCTCGATGACACTTGACATGTGGACCGACGACCACAAGAAAATTGTCTATATCACTGCAACGGCGCATTACGTAAGTGTGAAATGGGAACTGAGGAGCCTTGTTTTGTTCACTAGTGACTTTCCCCCCAGAGAAAAACGGGAGAGAACATCCGTAAGGAGATTGTACGAAGGAGCGCTAAGTTGGAGATTGATGAAGGCATGCTGAGCAATGTGGTGTTCGTGACAGACCAGGTTGCCAACATAATTAGCGCGCTGCGTCCGTATGCGAGGATGAACTGCTGTGCGCACGTCCTGAACACCGTTCTTCGGAACGCGTTTGATGACAGGTACCTCGCGCAGGAACTTCCCGACCTTTTGGAACAACTGCAAAAAGTGAAAGCTGTCGTGACTTTTTTAAAACAGAGCGGACTGACGAGCCAGCTACCACACGGTGTGTGCCAGGAGATATGCACGCGGTGGAATTCAAAGCTCGCCATGATCAAGTCCGTGCTAAGTCAGTACGATGCGATAGAGAACCTCCTAGATTCAAGGGGAAATCTGCTCTTGGAAGACGTCAAGAAGACTTTGTTGACGGAGGTCGCCGAATTCTTGGAGCCCTTCAAAGAGGCCAGCGAAAAGCTTGAGCAGGATAAAGTGGTAACGCTGCCTCTTGTACTGATGTACTACACAAAACTGAAGAAGCACCTTACTGCTGATTCGACAGACTCACCAGAAGTGTGCCAGCTCAAGTCGAGGACACTAGAGTTCCTTCAAATAAAACTGCCCATAGAAGAGCTTCACAAAGTGGCAACGTTCTTGTGGCCGCCTTTCCGCCATCTCCGCGTTCTTGATGAGCAGGAGAGGAAAAGTGTTCATGACAGAGTACGCGAATTGTTAATCGATGTACATCTGCGTTTGCCACAAGGAGAAACGAGCACAGATCATCCTGATTATGAACCCCCAGCGAAGCGTACGTCCCTTGACGAATTTAAGGAGTGGCGCGATGCTGCGGAAACTCAATCAGCCGACAGTGAGCTTGACAGTTACCTTCGGGACAGTGACTCGTGTGAGGACATTGAAAAACTGCTTGAATGGTGGGAAGCCCATCGTAGGAAATACCGTGGGCTTTCATTTCTTGCAAAAAAAGTACTTTGCATCCCATCCACGAGCGCCAGCAGCGAACGCAATTTTAGTGCAGCTGGGTACGTACTCCAAGACAGGAGGAACTGCTTGAAGCCGGAGAGCCTGGACAACTTGCTGTTTTTGCACAAGAACATGTAAATTTTGGCCTTTTTCTGGCCTTTTCGCACTCGTATTCCTGTGGCATCGTTTTCAAGTGCGGTCTTTTTGTGTCATTGAGTGTTATTTTAAGCGTATTTTCTATCTTTATTTCACAAAGAAGGCTGAAACCTTTTATCTGAAATAGCATCAAGCATGGTGTGTAGCAGCTTGATTATATAATTATATTGTAAATGGCGATTACGTTTCCCTGACGGCGTTAGAATACGAGAAATATATATTTCATCTGCTTTTGGTGGCTGTTCACAATATATAACGTTAAAGTTTTTTTACCTTGCTGCAAGAAATTATTAATCAGGATCCTCTTAAAATTGTGTAAATAATGTTTCTAACGCGAGTGTAGAAAAGAGAACGAAAATGTCCCGGGTTTGATTCTATCCGCTTTTTCATGTTAGTTGTACACTTTTCAATAAATTTTGTTGCTATGTTTTATTTTCTCTATACTGCTATTTTAATGACTTGCCATGTCACATATAGGCAACATTTCATCTATATTCCTTGCTCCCAAACCACGATATGATTACGAGGCACGCTGTAGTGGAGACCGGATTAATTCCGACCACCTGGAGTTCTTTAACGTGCACCTAAGGATAAGTATACGGGTGTTCTTGCCTTTCGCCCCAATCCAAACTTCATTCCCACTTCTTTGAAATTAACTCCAAAAATAAATGCGTGGGAAAACCTGTCCCTGCCGAAGCATACCAGGTTTAAAGCCAATCAAAACTAAATGAAAAGGGGTTTTTAAGTAATACCCAAAGCGCTAAATTTCGTTAACAAAGCCGATTTGTAAAGTAAATGGTTGGGCAAACGGTACCGAATTGGCCTCCGAAGGGCTCAACGAGCACAGAAACCCAGCTGGGCTTTTAATGACGATTGACGGGAGACGATGAGGGATGTCCGCCGTGGCCGCGGTAATCGCCCCCACGTCCTACTACTTAACAGCAAGACAGCTTAACCACTGAGTTATCACCGCGGGCAAAGCAACATTTCAACGCATGTGCACACTGAATTTTCCCTCTGATTCCCAGCTGCAAAGCGCAAAGCATCATTAATACTCATAGTCAACAACTAATATTCTCTAGTGGGCCCGGGCCGGGCTTAATCATGAGTTTAGCAAGTTTAGCAATGAACACCCGAGCCTGGGCCGGGCCCGGGCTTGGAACCTCGGGCCCGGGCCGGGCTCGGGCTGGGGTCGGTCATGTACGGCCGGGCCCGGGCCGGGCCCGGGCTTAGAACCACGGGTCCGGGCTGGGCTCGGGCTTCATAAAGCGGGCCCGGGCTGGGCTCGGGCCGAAAAATCGGGCCCGTGCAGTGCTCTAATGTGGGGTTCTTTAACGCGGACTGACATCGCACAGTACACCAGCCTGAACATTTCGCCTTCATCTAACTGCAGCAGCCGCCGCTGAGATTTCACGTGGTTATGGCGGAATGACGTCACGTGACTAGCTGTTATCTGACAATGTAAGGCCCTATCTAAGCTCGGGGAGGCTAGGTGTAGCAGTGGCAGGTGCTGCTGTGGCAGGTGCTTCTATGTCTTTCCTTCTCTATTTCTTTCTCAGCCTCGTTCGCGCTCTTGATCTGTGTTTCTTCCTTTCTCTCTTTCTCTCCCTGTATGCAA
This sequence comes from Hyalomma asiaticum, assembly GCA_013339685.2. Lineage (NCBI taxonomy): Eukaryota > Metazoa > Arthropoda > Arachnida > Ixodida > Ixodidae > Hyalomma > Hyalomma asiaticum. The sequence goes on along the minus strand of CM023485.1, from coordinate 46,480,012 downwards.
ATGCAGCTGCGGCTGCGGGGATCGAACCCGTGACTTCGAGCGGCGCCTAAACTATTGTGTACCTCAAAAGGCGCACTGCCACCGGCATCGGCCCACATTTTTGCAAACGCCTCCAGACGGTTTTCCGAGCTTAAGCAGGTCGGCTGTTAAATATTTTTTTCGTGTTATTTTTATAGTGTAGTGCGAAGTGATGAGCGAACATGTACGGATTGCTCAGAAATGAAATTGCTCGCAGTTTACCTAAGATTGAACTGCTTACAGCTGACGAATACCTCAACCACGGGCTGTAATCTGCCAGCCTTCTCGTTAGCATACATTGCTAGGCGGCCATCTTGGAAAGACGTTAGTCCAGGGCTCGCAACCGGAACGAGGATGAATTTGTGTGCCTGTGATAAGCTTTCTTTTACATTTGAGCTAGCGCTTAGGTACGTGGTTGTTGCTTTACTTACTACGTTTTACAGCGTAAGCTCTTATAGCCTCGTTACAATAACCGAAATTGGTGGCAATGGTGCCCGCCACCGCCGCCACCCGTGTCCATAACCGCTGTCAGCTTCAATGTAATAAAAAAAAAGAAGAAACCACGCCTTTGTGGACATGAACTTAGCTCAATTGGGCTGGTGCCATTACAACCCTCACAGACTCTTACCTCTTGGTTGGTCATCCTGCACACTGTGCTAAGGCTCTCATGTGGAAGGAAATGTAATGGCATCCACTCCTGGCTCTCACCACATAGCTGAGCCCTTTGTATTCTCGGCCACGGCTCTGATCTGTAAGAGCAGTGTTCCCGCTCATTATATGCGACCAGCCGCCGCCTTTGCTTTCATGAACGAGGACAAGGAAGACGACGACGACGACGACGACGACCATGAAGAAGAGAAAGAAAAAGGCGAAAAGAAAAGGAAAGAAAAGAACAGGATGTAGTCGGCCGGTAAGAGGACGGTGACAATGAAGAGGAAGGGGAAGGCAACGACAAAGAAGAAAACGGGAAGAGGACGACGACGAAGAAGAAGCAGAGAAGGCAGAAAATGTAAGAGAAAGAACAGGAGGAAGGAGCAGCAGGGAATAAAGTAAAATCGAAACAAAAGGTTTACCGAGCACGCAGCAAAGTCTAGCTTACGCTGCAACTGTGGTGCGACCTCTGCGTAAGGTCTGTATGTTAGTTGTTTTTTTTATCTGTCTACCTTGGTTAGCCTAAATCTATGGCGTATGATATTCTGTGAAACGCGGTGGCCAGTGAGACAGAGAGGAGATACATGTTATTTTCGAATTGTCTCAGTTGTACACACGCAACTTTTTTGTTCCATGTTATTCAGTCTGAAAAACAATTGGCTCACAAAAGAGAAAACAACAACGAATATGTACAGAGTAACTGTAATTCGCATTCTGCCATTCCAACTGCATGACACTGCCATTTGCTCTTGTCTATGCTTGCAGGTCGCAGGGACATGAGCACCTGAATTCCAATAATAATAATAATAATAATAATAATAATAATAATAATAATAATAATAATAATAATAATAATACAGCACGTGTTATACAGGCTACCACGCTACCAGCCAGACATGTGCAAGAAAATGTGTTGCACACAGCCGTATGTTTCGCGGGCCCGCCTTCGCGATCAACCACAGTTCTGGTACTTCGCATTCACTTTAAAGGGGCCCCACTACAATTGTTGAACAATATCAGAAAACGATGCCGATCAGTCGCGTAGGCTCCTGGCAACATGTCGGTAAGTCAAAGGACTCTGTTCAAACGTCCTCCAACATTGTTTGACGGGAAGGACATTCTGCCGAAGCGACGGCCGGGGGTCCTTGAGCCCACACGGCTTCCTCGGCTCTTTGCCAACCCAAAGTTGATCTTCAAGGGCAGAGCTAAGCAACAAAGTCTTCTAGCGCGCGCGGAGGCGATCGCTAGGGGCTGTATCCCCCCGTTATTCCTTGCCCTCGACATTCCCATAGTAGATTTTCCAGAGTAGCTCTAGCATTAATGTTCTGGCCTTTATCTGCCTTGCACACGTCCCGGTAAATGAACGCGAGATGGGCGGGTTCGAATAAATTCTAGTCTGTAATAGCCTCCACTCGACAGATTGCTATTTGTTAGCTGTTGGTGAAGATGTGAGCCAAATATTACTGCACTGCATGCACGAGGGGATTCACAGTTTGGTTTCAAACACAGCTGGAAAGCGCCCGCTGTTCTTTCAACAGTTGTATTCACTGTTGGCACCGACTAAGTCGCTTAAGGCAAGAATAGCATTGGATGATTTCGTGACTGCGAGAAAGCAATATTTTAGGCTTTATTATACGTTTTAAAATTCGCGAATATTGCCTAAGGAGTTTTAAATCCGCGCATATCGCCTAAAGAGCAAGGAAAAAATTGAAGCGACGTAATCACGGTGCCATCCAGTGACGTCATTTTTTTTAAATAAGAGTGGGCGCTTCCCAGCTGTGGTTGAAACCAAACTGTGAATTCATTGTAATATTTCGCAGACATGTTCACAAGAGCCTTCACCACTGATCGGCACCGTTTTCTAATTATCGAGTTGAAATATCGAGTTGACAGCGACGTTCAGGAAGCCGATACGCGTTGCCAATATTCACTCTAAATAATATAAGACCGACAATGGCGGAGTGCGATCACGGAGAATCCAAAGTATTGTTAGTTACGCCGCGAGAAGAGTTAGTTCCTGCATAAAAGAAAGCTTTCATTTAGTCCAAATGCCCAGACCGTACTAGTCTACTTCGCTTTCTTAGAATACTTTGTTCATTATTCCTTAAAGATTTCAACGGTAACCACACCTGTTGCATGTGCAGGCGACACGCGTATACATAAATGAAGAGCCATTTATATTTTGTTTTCTTGTGCCTGGGCTAAAAATAATAATCTGTGTTCTATTGAAGGCCGCCCTAAAATATGATGTACAAATTCATGGATATGTTTTGGAATACTACCACACAGCCGCAGCTTCCACGCATGGGGACAACATAGTAAATTCGTATATACTACGAAGTATTGCGCTTTTTACTGCAGGTTTCTCTCCTTCCGGAAAGCCTCTATAGAGCAAACTTGCGGACATAATGGTGCGTGAGGTTCGCATACAAAAATATGGTCAGTAACTTTATGAAGGAGGATAAAACAGCACCGCATCGCATCTTTGAAAGCGTCGTAAATGTAGGAAGTTTGCTACCGGAGATGTAAATTTTAAACTGTCTACACATTGCTGTGTGCCGGCACTGCGGTGCAGAACAAAACTGTTTTGATTTTATGGAATCGGGGCACATTACGCATCCTCGTCTATAATGCCCGATCCTATAAAACACGCGTGAAAGCGTACTGGAGACACGCTATCACGCATTCGTGCCTCCCACGTCGTTTAAATCAAGTCGTACAAATGGCAGTAAAGCGCATATAAGATATGAACGGCAGCTTAGGCAATAACGTAAACAGCGCTAATCCTTCCTTGCATAGTAGGCAGTTTGAATAAGACTGGCAAGTGCTATTTATATTCATATAGCATAACCACCGCATCAGTGCGCAACACTCGCGACCTGAATGAAACTCACTTTTACGGCGTTCCTGCTTGTATCTGTGCAGAGAGCGCCCTTTTCCAAAATCAGAGGCGTTTCCTGCACTAGCTCTGTGTTGCGATAGTCTCAGAAAACATCGTTACGTTTTATTCAAACGTCGCATTTCAGCAGCCTGACGCGTTGGACCTGTTTGTTGAGTATTGTGCACGCTGAGATCAACTGCAATAAAGGACACAAGGTAGCACAACAAATGAACCCTTACCGGAGCCATTATCGAAGCAGCGACAGTTTCACACGCCGATCAAACTTTTCTCAGTTGCTCATCGATAGCCTGATGCAAGAAAGAGGTAACTTTTTTTTTTTCAGATTGGGTGCCAGGACGCGATATAATCGGTTCGAACCTGTGATATTGTTTTAGATGTCCGTTTAAACTGGCTGTGTGCCGGAAACATGAGCATTTTGTTCAAGTCAACGTTGCGTTGCGTACTTAGTGGGCTGCACCTGGTCGCCGTCGGTTGCAGCCTTGTCGCCCGCCGCCATGAAATTTCGAAGTCATTACTTCGCTAAAATTAAAATAGAGATTACTTGGTGCTTGATATTTGCCGAGCGTGAACGCTGAGTCAGAAAACGGTTTTGGTCATTCTAATGCAGAGCACCAAAGGGTCGCATTTCAATTTCCAAGCGTCCAAACTCACGTTCTATTAAAATTGGGGTGGGGGACTGTTTATGAAATGCCTGTGGGAAAATCACTTGGGGCCTTCTGCAATGATCAACAACTTCCTTGACTGTAGAAACTTTAGCTCTAAAAACATTCGTCTTTTTCAGTATGCAACACGAAATCCTGTACGCAAAGATATTAGAAAATTCTCTCTGCGGCCACTGGACAGCAGTACGGTTCTATCCCATATCATTTATACCAGAACAGTCTTAACAATAGCGAATCGTCGCAATCATTCAAAAAATAGGTGAAGAAGTTGGGTGCACTGTAGAAACAAGTGATATCGACGCTTGTCACCGTGTGTCGACTTTTCGCAATGCAAGTGAGAAGAATTTGATTGTTCGTTTTGTCTCTCGAAATCTACGTAATGACTTCCAACGAAGATCAAAAAAGGCGCGCCTTTCAACGGAATCACTAGGCTTTTCCTCCGTTAACAAAAGACCAGTGTACGTGAATGACCACTTAACGCGTGACAACAAGAAAATTCTGGCCGAAGCTCTGAAGCTGAAAAAAGAAAAAAAAAGTGGTTGTTCGTGCGGACGGACCAAGGTCATGTCAAAGCAAGAAAAACACTGATAGCCCAGTCGTGCGCCTCACTTGTGAGGCTGATCTTGGGCTTATCACTTAGCTAGCATTACAGCACATTTCATGGCTTGCTCACTTGCTGATTTGAATGGGGCTCTAGCTTCACAAGATAAACTTTTGGGCGTACATTTTAATGCTCGCAATTTAAGAAAACATTCCGATGAAATTCGCAATTTAGTGGCCCTGTTTAAGCGTAAATGTTCATTCATTGGTATATCTGAAACGTGGTTATCTTACAATGAAGTGCACTCCTATAAAATACCGGGTTATAGCATTGAAGCCCAGTGCCGCTCAGAAAACTTCTTCGGCACTGCTCATGGTGGAACAGCATTGTACATAGACGACAGCATCACTTACAAGCGGCGTTGTGACGTTAAATTTAGTACTCTGTGTTGTGAATCCGTCTGGATAGAAGTCGATAAAAAACAGATGAAAATGCCACAGAATCTTATCGTCGGTGTTGTTTATAGATCACCATCAGCATCTTATGATCACTTCTGCGAGGATCTGGATAAAATTTTGCAGTCCTTTTTAAATGATAAAGCTGCTGTGATCATAATGGGGGATTTTAATATTGATCTCTCAGATATAACCTCTCCCACTTGCTACGAATATGTAACATGTTTCACAAGCTATGGTTTTTCTTCTCTTGTTCATACTCCCACACGAGTCACTAGCCATAGCAGCACGATTATTGATCATGTCTTATCCAATACTTCACTCTGTACTTCTTCTTTTGTATTAGATGCAGCTATTACAGATCATTACCCTGTTGCTTTTGTTCTTTCGAACTGCTTTAAACCAGTTCAGAAGTGTTTCATTAAGACTTCATTTGACTCGGATCTATTTGTTAAAACTATACGTGCCATAGATTGGACACCTGTGCTCGAGCTGCGATCCTCAAACGAAAGCTATGACAGGTTTGTTGAACTGTACTCCCAGGCAGTAGATACCGCTTCTACAACTTTATATGTGATGTCGAAGCATAAAGTGCCTAGAGACCCATGGATATCTTACTCGATTTTGCGCTCTATAAAGAAAAAATATAATATGTATAGAAAACTAAAGAAACAACCATTTAACGCTTCACTAAGGAAACGGTACACGACATACTCATACATACTGAATCGAACCCCTTACGCCGCAAAGAAAGAGTATTTTAGCAACCAAATTTCTCGCAATGGAAATGACTCCAGAAAGAACTGGAATCTTCTGAATAAATATCTGGGTAGGGAAAAAAAGGTTGTGTTACCTGAAAAGATCATTTTTAACAAGGTTTCATATGCTTCACTAGATGATATTAGCGAAGCATTTAGCAGTTATTTTTCTTCGCACTTAAAACCAACGGAAACAAAATTTAATGCGTCGTATATACCACGTTCTGACGCCACATTTTTTCTTCATCCCACAGTTCAAATGGAAGTAGCTTCTGTTATTTCTGCACTGCGCAACACCGCTTGTGGTATCGACAACATATCAGCCTGCTCTGCCAAACTTGTTAAAGACAATATTTCACCAGTGCTAGCGCACATAATAAATACCATATTTACAACTGGCGTTTTCCCCACTAAGATGAAAATTGCTAAACTTACTCCGCTATACAAATCCAAAGAAAGAGACAGGGCAGAAAATTATAGACCGATCTCGGTACTTCCATTCTTTAGTAAAGTCCCTGAGAAATTAATTTGCATTAGGTTGACGAGTTACTTGGAAAAATTCAAAATTCTTACACCTCACCAGTTTGGCTTCAGACAAAACTGCTCGACGACAACAGCAATTTCAACGTTTGTTGACACTGTTAGGAAAGCGATAGATTCTGGTTTATTGGTAGCAGGAGTTTTTATTGACTTTGCGGAAGCATTTGACTCGTTAAATCATAATATCCTCAAAAATAAACTTGATAGATATGGCATTACCGGAACGCCTCTAGCACTCATCAGTAGTTACCTAAAAGACAGAACACAAATCGTCCATATGGGCACGCCACAGTCGTCTGCTAAATTAGTTAATATTGGGGTGCCACAGGGCTCCATACTGGGACCACTACTTTTCCTCTTGTTCGTAAATGATCTACCCTCACAGCTAGTCAATGCTACTGCTCTGCTTTATGCGGATGACACAAACCTGCTGCTTTCTGATAAGAACGAAAGTTCGTTAATTACCAAAGTTAATGCTGAACTTTGTAATCTTCACCACTGGTGCACAACCAATGCCGTCACACTTAATCCTACAAAAACTGTATTCATTATCTTTCACTCCGAAAGACGACAAATCTTAGCACACAATGACATAGTCTATGTACAACAACTGTCTAATACAGCATGCCAATCACACAAAATTCCTGGGAGTATACATAGATTCTCACCTAAAATTTCAGTTACATGCTCGAAACGTTGTTCAGAAAGCTTCATACGGATTGCATGTTCTTTGTAAATGTCGGCACTTTTTTTCAAGAGAAATACTAATTAATCATTATTATGCATTCATTCATTCACACATCAATTACTGCATTGCTATATGGGGTTGCACGTACAAATCTCACCTTAAACCCGTTACAGTTATCCAAAAAAGAGCTCTACGCATAATAATGTCTAATAGTATGAACGTAAGAGGTGACAATTTATTTCTAGATTGCAGTGTGTTAAGTGTACACAATCTGGTTACTTATAATATAGCATCCATAATATACAAAATACTTCACGGTAGTCTGAACTTACTGTCCGTGTCCCTTCGTCCGTCACCTCGAGCTCACGGGTGTTTTTCAGGCGTCCGACATTTACTACCAAAAATAAATACTAATTATGGTCGTCAAACTGTGGAATTCCGAGGAACTACCATTTGGAATAGCCTCACTATTAACCTAAAGACAGCCCCGTCACTTCCCTCTTTCCTAGCACAACTGAAAAATATGCTCCATAACAATTTGTCCTGCTAAGAGATATCTTTTGTTGATTTTCACATGTATTCAACTTCGCACTTATACATATCACGTATTTAGAACTTTTTCTGCTCATTACATCAAATTACTGCGTCATTTATGTTTTGATGATTTGTTGTATAGCTATATTATGTGTTAGCTTAGTTCTTATGTTTTTGATATTAATTCCTATTTAGTGTTTCGCCAATGACAATTGCCATTTAGTGTTTTTTTATGTTATAATGCCGTTAGGGACCCTTTAACAAATTTGTTGGGTCCCTAAAAGTGTAAATACATGATTGACGTAGCGCTAAAGACGAAGACGTAAGAAAACACAGAGTGCACAGGACGAGCGCTGTCTCGCAACTGAAAGATTTATTTCGAAAAACCCAAACGGGAAATAAACAGCAAGGCATAACAGACATGCGCATAAGAAGGACAGTAAAGTGCATTAATGAGCAACAACACGTGGACATTCTTAAGAACATATTCAAAACATGTCACTTGACGCTGCATGTGCCAAGCAGATAAGCATACTCCTTGTCTGTCAAATAAATCGATGGTTGGCTCACGCATGCGTCCCCCATTCTTCTAATGTGAAAGGCCTCGATAACTTCACGGGTCATTTTGCTACTATGCCTGGAAAGGATTTTTGCATCTACGAAGACCGGAGAGCAGCCACAAGTGTCACAATGCGATACCAGATGGGATGCGTTAGGCTTCTTAAAAGACCGATTATGTTCCTTTAAACGAACGTTGATACACCTACCGCTTTGTCCCACGTACGATTTTCCGCAAGTAAGCGGTATTTGGTACACAACCCCCCGCCCACAAGGAACACTGGTGGACTTCACATGTTTAACTTCACATCCATCAGTTTTCTCTTCACTACCCTCCATTTTTTTCCTAACAAGAGGGCAGATCCTGGAGAGCTTCTGTGGAGCAGAAAACACCGTCTTAATGCCATATCTCTTGCCAACGTTGCTCAGGCCGTGGGAAAGTTTATGGACATAAGGCAAAACCGATACCTTATCGTACTTTTTCTTCTCACCACTTGTGTCGGGACGATTTTGATTTATTACCCATTTCAGCAGCCTTTCACTGCAGTTAGCCAGAAAGGACCCCGGGAAACCTGCATTTATTAGCCGCTGGATCTGTGAACAGAAACTTCTCTCCAAACCATGCGTACAAGACTTAGTAATAGCAGACTTCAGGGCTGAGAATGCAATTCCGTTTTTTACAACTTTCGAGTGCCTTTTCTTACGTCTTCGTCTTTAGCGCTACGTCAATCATGCATACTTTCCAACTAGCCCAGCTTTCTATTCTACTGGTGTAAATACATGTAAGAAGCAAAAGTACAAATAAACTTCAACTTCAACTTCAACTTCAAATGCTTGGTCGTGTTTCACTTTCTTTCATTACTGGTTCCACCTGCACGGAACATTGTGGTTATGCATTTATCATGAAGCTAAATTACAATTTCTGATCTCATGACCTTCAACTATTCATCATTACAATGTGTTGCGCATTGTGTCCAAATCAATATTAATTCACTCATTCCTTCATTCATAGAGAAATGTCGATTGATTGATTACATTGGTTTCTGATGTTTTACATCCCAAAACCAGCTCTGATTAATGGAGAAATGTCCTAAGCAACTTTTAGAAACGATGCAATTGGAGGGACGATATGTAGTGAACGAAATGTTTATGAGGGTATCATCTTACTTACTTATCTAAACAGAAGGCGTGCAACAGTCTTAATCATTAGGCAGAACGTCCACCAGATATTCCGAAAACGGCAACGTTTAGTGGAATCATACGTAGTCCATTTGTGTGGTTCGTATAACACGAAGTTTACAGTAGGTGTATTTCCATTCAGGATTCACTTCATAAATATCCTTGGCTTACGCATAGGCAAGGTCAGCCACGCATGATGCACCACACCAAAGCAATTTATCTTTCGTGCAACAAGCACAGTTTTCCCAGAGAGACAAAATAATTGATAACTTGGCGGGTGGCGAAAGTCTCCATCACTTTGCACAGGCGCTACCTATTGCTCAACAGTTTTAGGTAGAACGCCTAGTGTGATTGCGCCGACTTGCGCAGTTGCTCCACTCCAGAGTTGTGCGAGTTCAATTTACCCATGCTTCAGCTTATTCCATGGCGCTGAACAGCCCAATACACTGAAGGGCGTTGAAGCAATTTCAAAGGACCGTTTGTACGCGTACCACTGCATGCGAATGACACGAAACTTTCGTTTACCTCCTAGTGTGCTTGACTGTGGCGCCAAGTGAAGTTCGAGAAAACGACAGCGGACAGAAAACAGTGAATCGGACAGAGTATCAACTTCCTGGCAAAAGTAGGGAACAAACGGCCAGGAAATTTTTGGAAGCTTTCTGCATGAAAAAAGAGGAGGGTCTGATTGCCTACATGGTCATTATATCCTACTGTATTCAGTAGATATGTGCTTTTTTAAGCATAAGTTATCATGACAATGCAGAGGGAAAGAGAGATCAAAGTTGTGCGGAAGGAGGGAGTTAAATGGTAATGGGATGGTAATGTTCATTGTGCTACCCTACATTGGTGATGGGATAGGAAGAGGCTGTAGCGAGAGGGAAGTAAGAAAGGAGAGGATGTCGCGCCCGTATCTGATAATGAGATTGCTAGCTGCATGCCGTTTTTCTGAGCATTCCTAGCACCATTATAGTTGCTGATAATAGCGCACTGGTATTATCTCCACGAAAATGTCATGTGGTGGTCTTTATAGATATGTCTTATTTACATTGGCTCTTTGCGCTGTCTTGAAAGTCACCTATTTTTTTCTTTCCGTGTTTTTTGAGGCTGTCGTTACACAGTTGGTAGTTGGGCGCTTTGCTGTCGCCTAATGCTCGTTTTGTGGTTCTCTTCTATAGGCTACAGTAAAAGCTGAATTATACTTTTCGCGTGCATGCAAGTCGATTACGGAAGTCATGTGAGTATCTATTTAGCGCAGTCGCTTGATTTGATGGTAGCGAGAACACCAGTACTTTCCTGGTGTACCCTTGTTTGCAACGCAGTTTCTTCTGAAAGAGAATAGAAAGCTTCAAGGATTCTTTGCCTGGCACAAAAAAAAAAAGAACACAGGAATAACTACCAACAGCCAAGGAGAAAATGCAATGAAACCGTAGGAATGCGGTATGGAGCACGACAGGAATCCATAACGAAGCGTCGTCGCCAGAACAACTTGCATTCCCTGAGGCAGATGCCATGACTGCTCCCCTTCCGAGGCTCGTTTATTGTGGCACGACAGAATTCCATATGTTTAATGCAGCAAAACAGGAGAACTATGGCGTGAATGTGAGCCTGCTGCTCATACGAAAAGAAGCTTGCGAAATACAGATATAATACGTAGGCTGCGCATGGGTTGACACCGGGTAAATTCCACAATAAAGAAGAAAAAGAGTGTATGGCAGAGGACGTGGAAGTTTTCATTCAGTAACAATGCGAAGTCGGAGAAAAGCATTTGTAAATGAAATAGTTTGGCGGGAGAGCATGCAGGTAATTGCAACAGAGCGCGAATGAAGCCCTTCTGCATTTGTTAATCCGGGATAATTAGGTTATGTAGCACTTAAATGCAAAGGCAAAAGTCCCATGACCATAGCGAACAGATTATTTTGCAGAGTCGCGCACGATTTTATTAGAATTGCAAAATTTGGTAAGAAGTCACTCCCTTGCTAATTTTAAAGGTTTGCTCTTCAGTAGCCATGAATTAAATGAATATTTCATCATCATCATCATCATCATCATCATCATCATCATCATCACTCTGTCTACGCCCACTGCAGGGCAGAGGCCTCTCCCATGGATCTCCAATTATCCCTGTCCTGTGCTACCTGGGCCCAATTTATCCCCGAAAGCTTCCTGATCCCATCTTCCCACCTAATTTTATGCCGCCCACTGCCGCGCTTGCCTTCTCTGGGAATACACTCTGTTATCCTTAATGATCAACGGTTGTCTTGTCTTCACATTACATGGCCCGCCCACGCCCATTTCTTCTTCGTAATTTCTATTAATATGTCCCTAATACGAGTTTGTTCCCTAACCCACTCCACTCTCTTCTTGTCCCTTAAGGTGACACCTAGATATTCCATTCCATAGCTCGCTGCGTCGTCCCCAATTTAAGCTGAACCCTCTTAGTTAGCCTCCAAGTTCCTGCCCCGTAGGTGAGTACCGACGGTAGCGAGCTTATTTCATAATCTGCACCAAACGATAAATGTGTAAAGACAAAATCAATGTACAAGCATTTCATGAGGAAAAAAAAAAAACATAAACTCGCAAGCGCGCACTGTAAACAACGTGATAATGTCCCGTAACACGCTAACTGATCAATCAAGTTTATTCAATTAAGAGGCTTTCGTAGGGGAGGTTGTCAAAAGAGTGGGACAGCTACATGCTTTCGAATTTAAAAATTCTGTAGTGTTACAAGGTTTTGGAAATGCCCGCGAACACATCTGCAGCAAGCTTCGCGGAAACCACTTGGGCAGCTCTCTCATGACATCAGTTTAGCACATTTTGTGCATTTTGAATAAGGAAACGTGAGTCCGCCTTGAACTTATGCTCACTGGTAGGAAATTTAAACATCACTCCGGAGATTCAGTAACTTCTTATGTTAGTTATAAAATAAGGCAGACTTTGATGTATGATTTCAAGGACTTCTCTGAGGCCTGCAGGAAGGAAAATCCACCTTATTCATCGCAGTGACATTTAAGTCGATGCGGGACTGTATTGGAAGCATTCTACTGTAGTCATCATAAATCGAAGGAAGGAAACCGCGACCATCGTCTTATAGTTTATCATTTCTGCTTAATAATTTGAAGGGTTATTCCTTCTTATTTTGGAGATTTGGCTCATAAATGTTGTGTTCTATTTATTGAAGTAAATAAATAACTAGGCGCATCGAGTGTGATTAAAATACTCAGCTGTACCAACTGTTCATGCATGTGTCCTATCAGTTTTACAGACTTTTCAGCAGTACCACAATACCTCAGGACTTCTAAACAATGACTAATATGTCAATTCATTCTCAAAGCAGTGAGTGGGATTGAAAGTGTGCTAACGCGGACATTCTCGTGTCTTTAAGGTACATGTGCTTTTTATGACGCAGGCAACGGCTGCTGCTCTTTCGTGAAATGGTTTACAGATGCATCCCTTGAAACGCGCGGCCAGGAAGCTAGGCGCCACTCTATGCTGACAAGTGCAATGTTGCTCCCTGGTCCTTTGGTGTGACGCAGGCTTCTTTTGAGCACCTGACAAACACACCTCTGCGCTTAACTTCGTAAACGTGCTCTTAGACAGGTTTACGCTAACCTTACTGAAAAAAAACCCAGTCAGCTTTTCTGCGGTTGAGCATCTGTTTTTCTAAATCCGCAGGCAATATTGGGCACGCATGTTATAACAATAGGACTTTTGCTTTTTTTCTTCTGACGCCTTCATCTTATTAGATTTCCGATTCAATTCTCTTATCTCAATTTCATATATCTGTATTACAATTCTATATGTGTGAATAAAGAATTAAATCAATCGGAAATGTAATAAGAAGGAAAAAGCTTCCAAAGACTGAAGCAGGAGGTTGGTTTTTACACCACATAGGCACAGAAGTTCATACAGAATTGTGAGAATTGTTTGGGGATACGGCTTTAAAACGCTCTTTCCAGTCGCCCGAAAAGTCAAAGACTTTTGAAATAACATTATTAGACAAGCCTTAACCAAGAGAAGACTTGCGAAGTTAAGCACAGAAATAGCTTTGTTGAGCGCTCAAAATAAACAGTCTGCGATAGTATCCTGAATTACGACGACAGAAGGCACGCCAGACAGGCGAGACATTGCGTTAACCAAACAGTAACAGAACGCCATTGAAGTTGTCTGCATCGAGCAGCTTTAAGAAGCTTCACAGCGCACTAGAACAATTTCATTTTCGAACCATTCTACGAAGAAGCAGCGGCCGCTGCCTTCTCAAACGAAAAGAAAAAAAAAACAAACTTCGGCAACAGTGAGGATTACGGAATAGGCCGAATATATTTGCGTTAGTGCATCTTCTAAACAACACACAGCATCTGTGGTTGAATTCAGAAAAGGAGCACGATAGCTTTGTTCATTGCCTGCTCCCGTGATAACAGCATCACGTGTTCTCCTCACGAGAACCCTTTCAACATGTAATAATTCCTTCTTTGAGGATCTTACCTGCGTATTTGCGCACGCTCGCCTAACACCGGCCAGGAAGGGTAAAAGGCCACGGTATTCTAAAGAATGCACCAGGTTTTTTTCCCCTCGATATCCGGTCCACCATGCTTCGAATTTGCAGGTCATAGACTGTCCTATATGCGCAGTCTTTTATTTGTAAAGGCAGCTGTGCCTTCCCGTGGACATCGGTGTTGTTTAAACAAACAATCTGGTGTCCTTTATTATCTACGCTTGTCAAGAAGTAGAACCAGCTTTCTTCGTCCACAAAACAACTTGCAGGTGGAGGATTGTTTACAGTGCTATGCACGCTGCGGTACAACCCCGCAACTATTTAACAAGAAAAACCTCTCGTCTAAACAAAGTCCTTTCGTATCGCGCTCGCCATATAAGCTGTGATATTCCTTGAGGCTGGCGAGGCACGCATGACTACCTTTGTAAGTGGGTACTTGGTCATAGGAAATATGCTACTAACACAGAGCTCTGCCCCCTCATCTACTGTGTAATGTATAAGGCTGAATAGAGGCTGCATATCATTGCATTGAGAAGAAAACGTAGGTTGATATTCATTCGCTTCATAACTCTACTAGTGCATCATCTATCTACCCGGTGTTTCAGCGAACACTACAAAAATTTGTGAAGATGGCCTTTTGTCAAGAGAAAAGAAAAAGAAAAGCTCTTACGCAACAACCTGTGAGGCTCGGCGGACGTCAGTGGTTGCAAGAAAAGTGCGAATTTTATTGTTAAATGACTAATATCGTCTAATGAACTGTTTAAATAGCCGCATTTTGCTTTTATTATCAGTGGCTAGTTTGTGGCCACAAAGGCGACGATGCCATACCACTTCTTAAAGCACACGAAAAAAAAAATTCCTTCTCTGAAGCCCTGCGGCCCGCGGAACTGTAGCATATCATTCCTCACGAATCCGACACTCGCTGCAATAGGAGCGCTGAAAGTCACGCGAAAACGCAACGTCCGCCGGTGAAGTGTTGCAATGACTGTGGCTGTCATTTCGAAATGTACGGGCTCTCGAAACGGGGAGCAGAGTAGAAATGTACGCTATAAAAACTTACGGCCCCGTAGTTTGCGACGATAAATAGCCTTCATCTTGCACCCAGCGAACAAGCAAATCATAACGCTGGCTTTTGCCCATATGAAGAGCGTCGAGGATTCGTAACGAAAGAGGAAAATAGCACGAACAGGAGATCTTACATTCTGAATATGGCCACCGCAATCTTTGCAACACACCATCAATGGCGCTAGCGTGCGTCGCTGTTTCTGCGCTCAATTTTGCTTTGTCACAGAAAGAAACCCAGAAGGACTTTTTCTGTTTTCAAACCGATATGGCATCGTCATCTCAGGGGCTAAAAACTCGCTGTTGACGATAACCAGCAAAAGCCTCTAGTTGCGAAGTTAACTAGCAAATCCTAATTAAGGAATTAAATGATATTGGAATTTTTTAGACTTAACGACATCCGCCTCGACCGACAATTTCTTTCCTGAAGAGGTTCTCGTTTTCATCTCGAAAAGCATATGTTTAAGAATTTTTGAAAGTGTTCGCTGAAACATCCTGTCTTTTTTTTCTGTGGCCATTATTTTTTATTTCTCATGTTTCCTTATACTTGTCATGGCTTCCGTGACGTGTATTGTGGCTACACAAAACAGTAGGAAGTTAGTATATCGTAAGTAAACGAAGCTCCAATCTCAGTGTGGGTCTTTCGCAGCCATTACGGAAAGATCGCTTCGTTTATAACTGGGTGCCTATAAGAAATACCTGTAAGCTCGTATCAAAGCATTCTGACTACTTTAATAAAATATGAAGACTTCTGGAGCATTCAGCACGGGAAACGTGCACAGGGTGACTTCGGTGAAAGATTTGGCAAATTCTCCAATATAGCTCTTATTGAGCGCGAATGTGGTCTTCCTGTTTCCCATCGCCTTGAGGTACGAATTACGTGATACTATTGATGAACGGATGTAATATCAAATGATTTATTCCAGGACGCTGGATATTTCATTGAGCAAGCATTAGAATGCTACAATGTTGAGTTATTCGCTACTTATACCGAATTATAGTCATTGTGGAGTAATTGATTTCTCATTTGACACTTGAATATAGTGCAGATTTTGCATAAAAATAAATGACTCATCAACTCGAAGTACATATACAGGTCGCAGCTAATCATAATTGGTTAAAAGGAATTGTGTGTGCAAACAGGTACACGGCGACTGAAAGGAGTATATTTGATAGGAGAGAGAGAAATTGAGGCAATGATCGACAGGGACGCCCGGCGTCTGCAAAGCTACCGTGCGCTGGGGAGAGAGATAGAGCGGTAAAATTGAATGGAAGAGAGAGTGCACGAACCACGCACGCACTTGCCGGAGCACATAGCCCAAAGGTGGTCGCAGAGACCTGTCAACTTCAGGTACCATACCAACGCCTTGGTCGTCTTCTGTGCCACCGAACAAGATACCCGCGGTCGGAGAAGTTTGGCCACTGCAAACGGCCTCGTGTCCAATCGCTTTAGTAACATCCGCGGTGGGCATAGCGGGTTAAATGACGAGGGAAAATGCACAGGTCAAATCCAACAACCGAGGCTCGTGTGGAAATGTGTCAGCCTCTCTGATGCGAAGGAAGTGTGCCTCCTTAAAGGCAGCCCATATCCAGAGGCGGCCTAATAACGTTGCACTGGAGCGGAAAACTCGTGATGATAGCTTAGTTACAAGGAAAGACCTGGTTAATATAACTCGTGCCTGTGCAACTTAAGATGCTACCAGTAGCGGTGCGTAATAGACCGAGTCAGCAAATAAGGTTGCTGTGCAGTATCTGTCTCCGACAGTGGGATCGGAACCCCCCAAGCTTTTCATGTGCGAATTCGGCTACGAGATCAAATAATTCATTGCCAGTATTATCGGTATATCCTTGCAGCTACTGGAACGTAATATGGCGTGCTGTTGCTTGAGCCTCACACTGGCAATATTTCATCTCTTACACCAATTGCTAGTGCGGCCTGTTCCGCATGGCTAACTTGAAACTCTGTAGTAATGTATTTGAAATCGCGGAATACGAGCCATTTGTGTAGTCGCCTTTGCTAGATGTGCTTCAGGGCAGCTTCCACAGCGGCCAATTCTGGCGTAGATGCAGCTGCATGCGACAATTTACATATATTCTGATTGTTGGAGCCGGAAGGACAACACCAGCTGACGAGCTGGTAGACGACGCCGACCCAAGAGCATAGATCTGCCTTCGGTCCGTGTACGCACCATTTACACTTACTTGTTTACTTGTTTTAAAGCTGTTCTTAAGTGGTCGGTCCTACTCTATAATCCCGATATTTCAAGGCGTACTTGAACGAGCGGGGATAAGCGAGGCCTCGTTGGTTGCATATATTGTGCGCAAATCCTTCATACGCAAATGCTGTGTGCCTCAGGGCGCACACAGTATTACCGACACATTACCGCCATCACGGCCACCACTTGGCCACAAGACCTCGACCAACGTTTTAAAGCTTTATATTGAGGCATCTAAACAGGGTACATCTGGAGGCATTATTTTGACTCGTGCATTTATATACATATCAAATTCATAACTAAACTGATGCACGTATTTTTCACTTCTATTCGCCTCTAAGCAAATCGAAAACAGAGAAACAACCGCAAAGGTGGCACTGGCTTCTGTTATAGGCGTATGTTGCTTCCAGCAGGCAAATCCTTTTAAGATGACGGTGCTACGTCAGGACCACGAAGTCGCCTCGGGATAAGTGTGACGACACACTGTTAGAGGACTTCTCGTGGTATTTTTGCAAGGCAATAGTTCTTACCTTTTGATAGCGAAACTGGAGGAAAACAGTTTGCCCTTATATATACGAGCTCAGAAAAAGCACAGGAGGTATTCGTGTGAACTGCATGTGAGTACAATGACGTAAGTGTATGGGCTCGACAAACCGCAGCCGAGCGCATCGACGGTAGTCGATGACATCCTTTATCGACTGACATCGCCAAGCAACAAGAATGAATGCAGTTCTTTATTGTGCCACGTGACTGGCTAGAACGTACTCTGGATTAGCATTCGTTGCGACGAACCTAGGTTGTTCGGTGCTTTGTATTTTCGCATGGTTATGACGAGTAAGGACGCAGCGCACTCACCGTTAAAGGTCAAACTGTATGGTGAACCAGTGCACAAAGGAAAAAAAAAACACAGGCGCTCACTGCACAATGACAGCGGTGAGCGTAATGGTATGTCGTCGGTAAATATTGATCAGCGGCAGAATGCGTCAGCGTTCATACATGCGCTATAGCACACTCTAGTGTTATCGCTGGTTCTCGACCAGGATCTGCAACGTGCCGATCTGTACGTGTTGTGCATACAAATTTAGTAGAACAACCCAAAATATTTGGGAACCTTCGCCTATGTCGAGGCGTGGGTAGTTCCGAGCGACGACACAACACGCAACATATGTGCTATTTGAAATGCAAGATAAAACCAAAGATCGCGTGGCAACGCGATTATGAGATAGTCATCGGGGAACTGTTATTCCATAAAAAGCGACAAAAACTTGAGATCCCGTAGAGTTCTCATATACAGCTGCGCTAGAGAAGCCTTTGTTTTCGTTATGTTCTATTCCTTATTGAGGCATCATTTTACCTTGCCTTCCCGGCAAGTTTGGCAAAATTCTCGACGGAATCGATAAGTTAGCTTGATGTTAATGACTCATAAAGCTACATTTACGAGAGGAAATCTCGTTCCAAAAAGTCACGTTTTAAGTCCGCTTGTAGTGCATCCCCGTGCATTCGTTTTAGCTAGTTGCCGCCCTGGCACTCTTGATGAGTACACGTTGAGATGTGGCTTAAAATATGGGCCTTTAGCATTCCCACAGAGACTTCGCGAACTTCTTCACTGGGTCCCCTTAGTGTCTCAACGAGATTTAAAACGACGCTTCGCTAATTAGGCTATTATAAGGGTTCCCATTGAAGAGCCGAAAGCTCTCGTGGAATCAGCCAGCTGCTGCCGAAATGTGTGCGCTAAACTATCGATTTGCGCACTGAATAATTAATTAGTATACTTCAGCGGGCTCAATTTGTCACCAGTGCTTGGCTCAGCCATAATGAGGCTCTCCGAATGTAAGTGCCACTTTACTATACTGTACGCCAGCTGGACTTATCTTTTTGCAGAAAGAGCATTTTTTGCCTACCCTGGAATAATCGATGTGTTCTCGGAGGCACTACAGATACATTTAACAGCGGAGCTGGTTACGCCTGAGCTCCAGTCGTTGCTGGCGACCGCTCGGAACTTGGCGGACAGTGTGAAATAGGGAGAGGAGGTGCAGAGAAGGAGAAACAGAGAAAGAGCGAGAAAAATAAATAAATAAAATAAACAACTTTTCTTGGAGAGGCGGGGTTCGAACCTTGGTACCTACGTTCCGAAGGCCAGCATCATAAAAAAAAAAAGAGGCTACACGCCCATGCTTGCAGAAAGTGCAATTATGGGAACCATATCATCGCGTTGTTCCGATGATTGTAGCACAACTTTCTATAAGCGACAGAAAGAGAAACTGAGCGAGAGAGAGGGATGGAGGAAGAGAGAGAGAGAGAAAGGAAGAAAGATAGAAAGGGATAGACGCACATAGAGAAAAAGAGAGAGAGATGGTCGTACGAGGACTATTGCAACAAAGGTTGCTGTGGGCGACAAACAGAGAAACTTACAGAGAGAAAGAGATGCACAAGGAGGCGGTAAACGAGAGGTAATGCAACTTGTTATGGTATGGGCGACTGAAGTAGAAACTGATAGAGGGGGGGAGAGAAAGAGGCCAAAATCAAGACCCCTGAGGAAAAAGCCCCTTTGAAGAGCCCCCACAGCTCCGCTTGCAATCGGAGTTTGTGATAGCAGAGCCATGGCGCATCTTACAAAGCAAGAGCGATGACAAAATGCTTTCGGCTTCATTAGGCTGCGTCAATTTCTACGAAACAGGTACAGTAATTATCTGGAATTTACCATTCTGCCTACACGTTTCTGATATTATTATCAATATTATACTTAAGGCGTGATTTGAGCTAACTTGCAAAATGGCGCCTTTAGCTTCTTGACACGGATAATGTATACTCTCTACCCAGCTTTCCTACGTATATATTCTGTTAGAGTGTGCACCAATTCCCTTTTTGTAGAAGGCCAACGCACTAGCAAGCAATCACGAAAAAGATTAAAAGACGGATTGCACGCTCACTCAAAGCCATGTATTGCGTTTGTTCTGAGCTCGGTTGTAAAGTTCGGAGACACAAGCAACTTCACGGCGCCCTCGTTATCCTTCTTTCACATCTGATACTGCCTTTGATGCCATCGACGTAGGATGTACGTTTTCACTCAAACGTGCAACATCCGGCAGAACTTGTTGGCTGCATTCGACTGAATGCGCGTTTTCGAAGGGCTGTTTCGCGGAAATAGCATGGCTTTACCGAAGCCCTTTTCATCGTATGGATTCCCACCACCCGGCAACGCGGTGAATCCGTAGCGCTAGCTAAACAGCAACAGTATTTGCAGTTGTGTGGGTATAGACGCCAACGCGCCGACAGCGTTCGCTGTATGCGTATATTCAAAATAAAATCAAGTATCAGACTGTGCAGTCAGTAGCGCTGAATAATTTATCAGGCTTAGTCTAAACTCAAAATCCTTGAAAAGGCTTTGATTTGGGTGAACTAGATAGAATACTCTGAGTGATCGACATCAGAGGTTTGTACTGCTTGCACCTAAGCCTAAGAATATACTAAGCGCGAGATGATCAAAGGTGCATTTACAGCGGTCTCAGATTAAATATATTCCCTCGGGTTCAGCAGCGTAGTATCGGCTTTGCCTTTTTATCAATGCGACTACCCAGAAACGACTTCCAATATACTAGTATGCACAAACCTCACAACTCGAAAAAAAAAAAAGAGAAAAACTTCGAAAGGAGTTTCTTTTTTTTTTTTTCCTCTAGCGCTCTAAACAAGACAACATTGCAAAGGAATATCCCGTGCTCGCAAGCGGAATATTTCCTCCGTAAACATTGCACGCGCGAAAGCAAGCGCTATGCAACACAGGAAATTGGTAGGCAACCATAATCCTCGATTTAGGTGTCTCGTAGGGACACCCGAACCTCGGCGTTAGTATGATCATGCGGCTTCCTCGCAGTCTACAACATGGACAGGAGCCACAAGCGAATTCTTTGTACGTTCCATTTCTTTCTTTCTTGCGCGTGGCTTATGCGCACATAACCAAAGTGGGTATGTGGTCTCATACCCGCATACGAAAATTGGGTATGAGCCACTCGTGCTTTTAATTTTAACCGGAACTGCATTATTAATATTAATTGTCATACGACCATAAAATGCATCGTTAGGATAAAAGACGTACGCTCTGATACGATATCTATCATACCCAGCTCTTAAGATGTCCTTTCCTTAGTTTTTAGTTATTGAAGCGATAGCGTTAAGGAGTTCTTGTCGCAGAAAATGTAGTGCCGCGGTAAGGGCGTCCGCGGTGGATACGGAAATAATCATCTCCAGCTACCGCGGCCACCCTTTCCTGCCGCGACCATGAAATCAGTCCGCCATCGGACAGGTGCGTTAGCGAACAAAAGTCCATTTCTGAAAGCAAAGTGCCTCAAAGGAATCGTAAACTACGGCTTAACACCTACGCACATAATGCGCTCTAATTTATTATATACGAGGAAGCATAATTGTGTAACGCGGAGGCAGTGCCAGAGGCGCCAAATGACACTGTAGCGTTCTCTCTTCTAAAGGAAGCTTAGGCGGCCTCCAACATTTGACTCAGTAGTGACTGCACAAAGTGACTCGGTAGTATTGCACAAGAAACGAGAGCATCAATCGATGGGCGGGCGTAAAAACGATTTCCTGCACGCGTCTTACTGCTTTAGCTGTGCAGTCTTCTGCTCGTTACTGCGCACAAGGTATTGCCAAGCATATGCATGCCTGCTTATGTTACTCAAGAACGATAGCACGATTACACTCACCGTCATCGAGTAACACGTCCAGCCGTGTTTCCGCAAGTATTGTTGTTGTTTTGTGGGGTTTAGCGTCCCAAAACCAGCTCTGATCATGAGAGACGCCGTAGTGGAGGGCTCCGGAAATTTCGCCCACCTGGAGTTCTTTAACGTGCACTGACATCGCACAGCACACGGGGCCTCTACATTTCGCCTCCATCGAAGTTCAGCCGCCGCAGCCGGGATTCGATCCCGCGACCCTCGGATCAGCAGCCGAGTACCATAGCCACTAGACCACCGTGGCGGGACAGTTCCGCAAGTATTAAAGGCAACCTATGAAATGAGAGGAGCTGACACTGATAGCTTGCTATAAGAGATGAAAGAAAGCTAAGGTGATATATATATAATAAATCGAAACGTTGTGGGTCTCTATATTCAATTTCTGTGCAGAAATGTTCGGAACGTAAACCTTTTTAGCTATTCATATGGCAGCGTACTGCACTGCCACATAGTTGATTTCAGCTTCAATAGTGTATAGAGAAAAGACTATTCGCATGCTAAGTTATAAGCACATTCTAACAACAAAAAAAATTAGGCGTTTCTTATATAACGTTTCTTAGCTTCTTTGAGCTACGAAATTATTGGTTCTGGAAAAAAAACGACCCACCATTGTTCAGATGCCACAGGAGAAGGCTATAAGGAGTACCACTTTTAGACCCTTGCCTCTTGGTTACCTTTACGGCCTCTGCGATGTAAGTCACGTGCTCGGTGAAGACAAACGATTCCTTCTCCGAACCGACCCTTCCCCTTCCCCCTCGCTCCTGTGTCTTTCCTCCAGGAGCTCCTTCGGCTTTGCCTTACTTTGCGTACGTTGTTCAATTGTTCAATGTACCTTTTTAAATGTTATTGTTGCTGTTTGATATATGGGGCTCCCGGAGGGCATGAATACGGTGCCACGAAAGGCACGCGGCAGATTCCTATGGCAAGAAGCTCAAAGGTCCTCCACCGCACCCCCTTTGCACTTTCTTGCCTTGCTTCACTGACTTATGTTGCTTATATTGTTATGACGCAAGAAAATTTCACTTTCATGCGACCATTTTTCGTGATATCGATCTCAATTTCCGTAGCCGAAAGCCATTGTCTGTCGCACGCGCGTGCGGGAGCTGCTCGCGACTTCCAAGCGGGCGTCGCCGCGCCATTTCTTTGAAGATTCATCGCGGCAGCTCAGCGTTCAGTTCAGAAAAAAAGACGGGGGGGAGGGGCTGAAAGCTGGCGAGTTAGGTGTCGACTCGCTTTAATGGAAGAAATTCTCACTTTCACCAGCAACACTAAGAAAAAAATGGTGTTTTGAAAGTACAGCGATAGAATGTGGCGCGAAAATTTTGCGCAGACAAGTAAAAAAAAAACAGAAATAGAGAGACTTCTCATCGCTATCCATTGCTGCTCTCCATAAGGCCTTGTAGCCAGTGGGGTTTCGCTTCGATGTCGAAGGGAAATTCAGTGATGTGTGCGATGCGGAAGAACTTGACTCGCGGAAACATGAGAACCCCGTTCATTTTTTTCGTTCTTTTACTGTGCAAGGTTAGCTGGTGCGCATCGGGTTAGTACGCTTGTCAGCTGCGCTGACAGACACGTTGTCTAGGCTCAGACTATTGATTTCTGCGACAGAGGAGGCGGACACGTCTAACTGCTGTGTGTTCGTGTTGCGCTGCATACACGTTAGCTAGTTTTTCGAAGGAAGGAATACGACATATGATGCGTGCGGATTCGAGATATACGAGGAGGTTGTCGTGCTTTGGCATAACATCACCTCATACCCTTAATATATTTCATTTCTTTCTTTAAACTCGATCTTTCTGCGAGTGCCGCATTCCCGTTATAGCCGGTGTATTTTTATTACTCGGCCTATGGCTGAATAAAATTTGTTCCTATTGCTGTGATAGCTATCATCTCACTTTTTGCACATTTACATAGGCATTTAAAACTACATTAGGATACGTGGTTATTTAAGTGAGAATTTCGGTGCCACAACTCACAGCTGAAGAACATATTTGCCTTTAGTATATTTGCGTTTCAAGCCAACTACTAGAAAGCTGTAAACTAAATAACGGCGATGAAATCTACTGTAACTTCGAGGTGTATCGAGAATAGTTTGAGGGCTGGTTTGCTAGAGAAGCCGTAATTGATTGCGGGGTGCACTTCAATGCAAGCCGCAATACCACGAAATGGTAGCATTGTTTGTAACGAAAAAACAAATGCCCAGTAAAAATGAATGACAACTGAATTTAGAATACCATATGCAAATCGCCGGTGAAGTAATATCACAACATTGCGATATGAGCGCAGCAGCATTCGAATTTCATCCTCTTTTATACTTCATTTCTGCATCATTTACTGCGTCGTTATGCTGTCGTTATAATAGGATGGTGTGCTAGGGCCCGGATGGTACCTAAGTACATCTGTCATGCCAATAACGAAGCAAACTGCCTCAAATATTCTAGAAATATCGGGTAGATGATTCATTATCTATCTATACGAGTTGTCTATCTATATCTAGACGTTCTTCAGAAAAAAGATATCTTAAGTGCTTTTTTTTTTCACTTTAGTCAGAGTACGTCGTGTTCGTGTTCTGTCACGACAAAAAACGACACCACTGTTATAAAAACTAGAGAATTTAATGTCGCTGGGAGACAGTCGTGATAGTAAAAGTGCTTCCATCTTCATATTTCGCTTTTAGACGTTTCATGAAACCACTAAGGGGACTGCACGAATAGTTCTGAGCTTCTGTCCGACAAATGTCTTCAAGCTGGTGACGCATCTGCGACTGCGGTACGCGTTGCAGGATTCTAACAAAGTAAAACAAAACGAGCTCTATTTGGAATATCTCTCAGATTAGTGCACGTTAAAAGCTAGCAACGTAACTATTTATGAGTAAGCCGTTTCTAGGCTTTTCCATTGACGTTCCAAAAAGCACTCGCGCAATGAACATCCAAAAATTGCCCGCTAATCCAAAAATCGTCCGTCAAAGCCTGTTAAAAGCAGAGAGCATCGCTAAAACACTGCGTGTTCGTGGAGTGCATAATGATGCCTAAGTTAAGAGACACTAATTTCATAGTTTTTACATGACAAACGAAATTATTGAATGGCACCAAAGTTCTAACAGCTACGTCAATGCCGCAAAATATTCGCTGGATGTTATTAAACCGGCGGTTATAAGAGACATTAGGAAAAAAAAAGGTGAAATCTCTGTGGTTTACGAAAGCGCTTAGGACTGCTTGCAGGCCTGGTAAACAGCTCGTAAGCGGAGTTGCTTTCTAGTGCATCGGAGTGCCTCATGAACGATACAAAGTACTGCCGTTTGTGCAATGTCTCTATTAACATTGCTACATCTGAACACTGGCATATTTTTTTTTCCTCATGTCTAATCCACAAAGAGTACGCTCTTTTAAAATTTTGTCTATTTTAGCTGTCCCTGTGTTGACACACTATACATTTTGACATTTATGCCTGTTTGTAAATACCCGATGGAAAGATGGAGTAGTAAGCTATAAAATTATCAGGTGGAACTACCCGATGATATTATAGCTTAATATTATTACATATATTTTTTAGGAGCCTAGTGAAGTCAGACCATCAGCGAATTTCGCCAACGGTCTTTTAAAATCTATCTGGGTCGCCAATACTACCTTTTGCTTTAATTTGATGACGCAATGTCTTTCATTATGCTGATAGCTGTCATGTAATCCAAAAGCCCACGAAAAATCCCGACAAAGTATAGTCGCTGGCAACCAAAGAACAAATACGCGTTTCACCCACAGAAACAAAGGGCCACCTGCTCGAAAGAGCTGCGCTAAATTGTATACATTGCCATCGGAAGCATAAGTATATTTTCTCTGAAATGCAGGCCCTCCGCATGATAGTAATTAAAATTGCATTGTTTTCGTCTAAAATATTTTGTTTGGCTGAGCAGTAACGTCATAAACTTAGTGAAACTTCGTTTGACGTTCATTATTTTGTCGTAAAGCCAGCAACCTAAATGCGCACACGTATTACCATGTCAGCAATCTAAAACGTACAGCCGCTACTTGAAGTCGTGAAAATACGCAATTACTATTGCAAGCCTCACCTATGCATATTCTCGGTACGTGACACCGTGAGGGTCGTGCATTTCATGTTTGTTCTGAGGTCGTAACCGACTACACAAGCCAACAGCGTCACTTTCAAAGAACAAGACCGAAAGCTCTAAGTGACACGTGCAAGCGCAAATATAACTTCTGAATCTCCTGCCGGCGAAGACGAATTCTTAAGCGCAAACCACTGTACCGCGAGCGCAGATAATTTCCTTCGCATTATACATACTCCCTCTCTGCCCACCGTGCTTGCAGCTTCGGATAGCGATGCAGCCATCGTCTCTATATAGTGCAGAGAAACACTGCGTCATGACAAGAACGAGGTGCGACAGTTCGAGTTATTGGAGCGTCTCTGGGTGCCGGAAGCTCCATCATGGCGTATAGCACCTTCTCCGATTCCACAAGGACTCCAGCTACCACACGCGACTTCATCTACCATTAGGGATTGCTGATGTTTGTTGTTAGTCGCCGCGGTGGGGGAAACGTGGCAATAGGCGTCAAGATGGGTACGCAGACGTCGAGAGGTCTTACACATTTGCCCAATGGGCATGCGCACTGCCCACATTGTATTTCTTAACGTTCAGTAGAACAGCAACTACTTGTATTAAGTCACGTTCCACTTTCATCTCCTAGATTAATCCCTCAGAGTAGGATGTCCTGCCTTCGGCGCACACCTCCCAGATGCTCTAGGTAAACGAAGGGCAAGGTACCTTCAAAGGAGTGCGCCAAGAGGCAGGACATCTTAACGTTATCTTTGGTGGAAATGCGCTTTGGACGCGGACAGAGAAGAAGACGAAACGCACACAGCGCATCGTCTTCTTTTCTGTCCGCGTCCAAAGCGCATTTCCACCAAATATAATGCAAAACCAACTAGCCCAAGTGAGTGCCTTTCCTTTGTTTCCTCGTATACATACCTTGGCATAGAACTCACCACCGATCTCTCTTGGACGCCCCACATAACCAATATAACCAACAAAGCAAACCGCGTACTCGGCTACCTCCGCAGGAACTTACGCCTAGCTCCATCTTCATTGAAACTGTTAGCTTATAACACTCTACTGCGTCCCAAGTTGGAATATGCATGTACCACATGGGATCCTGACCAATACAACCTGATTAAAGCCCTAGAATCTGTCCAAAATCGTGCAACTAGGTTTATCCTCTCTCACTACTCATACAATAGCAGTATTACTGAGCTTAAATCTCGTATTAATCTTCCGAACCTTGCTCTTCGTCGCAATGTCGCTCGGCTCTGTCTTTTTCACAAATTTTATCACGCTACCCCTCGTACAACTCTGATCATTCCAGCTCATCGCCATTCTAGCAGACTCAACCACACTAAAGCCGTTCACCCGCCCCATGCTCGGACCGTAGCTCATTCATCTTCGTTTTTCGTGTGCACGTCAAGGGACTGGAATGCTCTCCCTGCCAGCACCGTGCACCACTCCAGCTCGATACTCTTCAAAGAAGACATTGTAAAACTTGTACTGTGTTAAACTGCTGCCCACCCCTCATGTAAAACCCCTAAATAGGGGCCTTTGAGGTATTGGAAATAAATAAATAAATCTTAACGTTATCGGGGAGGTTCAGCTCCCGAAAGAAACTTCCGCGACTGTGACGAAAGGTCCGAAGTATAGCTTCCAACAGCGCTTGCATGTGCAAGAGCTGTTTACGCTAAACAGACAGCCATTTCGGATAAAGCTGTGAGTGGTGCTTGTCTAGTGTGTGGTGTATTCTTCCTGCGTCTGTCCTCCATTTACGCAATTTAGTTTTCTTGGAAATTATGAACCGACTGACCCAGCAGCGAGTACTGTTAAGACACCCATCCCTTCTCCCGTGTTTCGCAACATATTGAACAAATATATTGTAAACATCCCGGTGTACCTTCGCTTCGCGATCTTTAACTCAAGAACCACTGCATTTTGTACGTATACGCGTGGCTTGCCGAATTCTTGTGTTGCATAGCCGAAGCTAATAAGATAGACGCCTTTCTCTTAGCCAGCGTGAAGCCACATGCTGGCAACACGAATTTTAAGATTTAGTACATTCATGATTTCCTGCTCACACGAGAAATTCGGAATCCGATGCAATATGCAAGCGCGAGTAACATCCGAAGAAATTGCAATGTTGACTACGTCATTTTTCAGAGGCTACCCGGCACCGGGGCTCTTCGACGATGTGGATCTTCAAATATTGGACAACATCTTATGGAGCTACGACCGGCGCATCACCCCTGGTCACCATTTAAGTGAGACAAGTTTCTGTATTTGAAGCGCTAAAGTTATCTGAACAATATGCCAGGCATTCTATGTGCTTCGAATTCTGCTACAGGGTTACATGTAAAAGGCATACATTGAGGACGGAGAGAAACTTGAGCAACTTGGTAGAAATTAATCTTTAGGAACACCAGCGCTATCAACAAGATCGCATAGTAAGGTGCACATGACACGAGCGCCCGCGTAATGTCCATCTTCCTTTGTCCTCGTGTTGACAGCGCTGGTATTCCTCAAGATGACATGCATCACGTATAACTTAGATGGTAACAACATTTGAACTGTCCTCGTTAACTGACTAAAGGTCGCCTCCAAGCGACATGTGGGAATGCTGCATTGTTTAACTGGAACTACATTGGTCGGTTGACGAAAAACAATCCCATCCTGTTTCCTTTGAAGTCCTCGCGCAACTAATGATATTCATGTTCGAGATCTGTGCGCAACAAAATATATTTTACTTTACTGAGTACCAAGCTCTTTTAATACGGCATCTTGTGTTATTACAGCTTGTAGGAGAAGTACAAAAAGGGAATTTCTTGTCGTAGTGGTTTAAGGGATTGCAGCAACAATAATACACTGGAGCCAGATGGAGTGATCCCAGAGTGATGGCTACTGTATCCTCTAGGCAGTGCATTTTGTTTATAAGCTGTATGAATTCCATTGTCGAGGCTGCTATTCCTAACTCCAAAATAACACCTTTATTTTTTTCATAAAAAATATCATACGCCCTTCTTCGTCAGGATGGCTTTCCTCTGTAGCACGTTATTACTGTGTTTGCCTAAAACGGGTTGTTAGGCGCATAGCAGGCCGTACCATCCCCGACTGTGGCGGTGGCTGGGTTTGTTCTGAAGGAGCTTTTAAGAAGCTCTTTTTAACCTGTTTTCGTTTGGCCGTAAAAGAAAGCCTCTCAGTGTCATGTGTCGGTGCACAGCTCTAAAAGTTACCGCGCAGAAATTGTTGATGTCGCTTCTTCCGTGCTCAACGCTTGGTCTGCGAGCGTTTTTTGGACAGCGAAGCAAGTGCTACTCGGTGTTGTTTTGTAGAAAAGTTTTGCATTACTGCCCCCATTTCGTAAACATTACTTAGAAAGGAACGATACAGCCCAGACTACGTCGTAAAACTGTAGAGGTTCAGCGAAAAAGCACGTAAGCTAGAAAAGATATGTTTTTTTTTTTTGGTTCGCTTCTTTTAAAATGCGTTTCACAAAGTGTCTTGCTAAAATAAAAGTTAGAAAATGGCCCGGAAGGGCGCATGGCGACGTGGAAAATGGGTTGCCGCCACAGACTCTTCAATTTCACTCTCAGCTTTCCTCGTCCTACCCGGTTAGTTTTTAAAGCAAACCAGGAGTGTAATTGTAAAAATAAACAGAGGCGCATCAATTTTACGAAAATACTCGAGTTATAGGCGGCAAAAACAAGCACATGGCATAATTCATAATCATACTTAGGAAATTTAAGAAGTGGTAAAAGAGAAAAGTCAATTATAATGAAAAATGCATTTCCAGATAGTTTGTGGGAAAATTAACGTTTTTAATATTGCATTATGATGAGCAACTTCGAAGTGTATTCTTCTTTACCAGCGACATCGCAGCTGAACCATGTCAATGTATTTCCCTGCATATCTGGAGTATCCTTCTGATGTGCAGAATAACTACCTTCTATGCACCACCAAAGGAAGTCAGACGCCTGTGTTATGGAGTCATAGAACACTCAGTCAACTCAGTACTATCTCACGGATTATTTCACTAGTGGACTACTCCTAAAATTGTAAACATTACTTGCATATCGATTACTAGGTAACTGCATGAATGGGGCATTAGCTATTTGTTTCACACATATGAATTTGATAGTCCCAAGCTACAGGAGTTTGAAAGTGCTAGCTTCGAAGGTATCACCCGAAATATAGTTACGATTATCTGTGCCAAAGATAGTTTATTTTTCATTATATAATTTGTGGTCCGCTTATATATCAGAAATAATAAAATAAACCCTATCCGCTCGAAATAATGTAAATGTGCAGCCAAGTTTAAAATAACAAACGACAACTCCATATAGACCGGCATAAAAGCAGCGTGAGCAGAATATAGATATATCAGGTGTACTGAAATGTATCCCAATTATATTCACTGAAAGGAAAAGTTGTACACTACTGTTCTCAAGTTAATAATAGCAATGCTTTGGAGTATTACTATTATTTGGAGGAGTTTGAAAATACCCTGTTATACTCGCCTATTGTGTGTCCGAAACGTTAGGAGTGCACTAGATAAGAAAAGCAAATATAGAGTACTCTAAACTATACCATTATTGCATTACAAAGATCATATCATGCACGCTTAAAATATTTTCAGAAAAAAATGTTTGCGCAAGTTGTTCAAAGCAAGCTAGAGATCCCTATAAGACGAACAATAGTGGGATACCTTGAACGATGGGCGTACGTTACCCATTCGAAGCTGAGAATAAAACTCAACACATTACTGCATTATAAATTTTTAGATAGCATACGCTAACAAAAGTTCCTCAAACAATAGGCTGTGCGCTAACAATCCAAAGCGGTAGGTAAGAACTGATAAAGAGGAACAATAACCAGGGTAAATGGCTCTTAATGTGCACCTAAGCCAAGATTTTGGACAAAGAGATAGGGTGCAAAACAATCGCTACGTGTCATATTCCAGAGACAAAACATATGCCTCCAAAAACCCTTGTTCCTTGGCTGTCCGTAATAGCTACAGTAATCAAAATAGCGTTGTCCAATAGAAATTTTCATTTCTTTAGAACACCGCATATATGAAGAAACAAAAACAATTAAAGCCAGTTCTACGCCTGTGAAATCTGAGCAGACAGCGGAGCTAGCAAGCAAAGCCACCACCTCGCGCACGTAGATTGAGTCCACTTGTATTTCTTCATCTTGTTCTTCTTTTCTTTCACATTCTTTTTTAACTGTTTCAACATATTCATTTTTGTCCCTTTCTTTCTTTCTTTCTTTCTTTCTTTCTTTCTTTCTTTCTTTCTTTCTTTCTTTCTTTATTGCACTGTCCTCCTCCACCTCCTTATCACCAACCGTTTGCTCCTCTATACTGTACATGGCTATGCTCCCGCCTCCTCACCTTGAAGTTCTCTGTCCCACCCACTTGCCACACAATGCTATGTATGGCAATGCTATATAGGAGCTGCTTGAGATATACCCGCTTTCTGTGGTGCATACCTGCAAAGCTTCCCCAGTTTTTGGTGGTCGCACACGGAATTTTGCGAAGATTAAGGAGTTGTGCTTTTAAACTGCTTTTTTATAAGCCAAAGGAGAATCTGAACGACCACACAACACAGGGACATTCTAATCCGCGTTCATTGTCCACACTGCAAAAGTTGGACTGTGTGTCACCTGCCAGCCCAGTCAGCCACGTCCTTCAGTTCTGAAGCAAAAAAGCGTACTTTCTGTGCGCACTTCTCCCGCCGTTTCTCCTTCTTTTTTTTTTTTGCGAATAAACTCAGTTTTTTTTTTTTGTCAATGTACGTGTATAGTTCAGTTAAGCACAGTGATACGTGTGGAATAATACTTATTTCTCTAAGCTGTTCTCACTGTTCACAATTCTTAAATAACACAATTTACACTTATTCTACGCTTGCTAATGAAGCTCAAGTTCCGCTCTCATTACCACCTTCATTTGCAAGAAAACAACAACGCCTGTCAGCGACGTTCGAGCAGCGATCACTATATTCAATTTATATACTAAGGAAGACATAATTACCCGTTAAGGTACGTGCATACAAACATCTGCCACCAAAATCTTCCGACCTGCTCAACCTCTGGAACAAAAAGTTAGCAGTCACGCATAGCATCTCACTGTAATTATCGAAACATTTGTACACGAAAGTAGAGATCCGAGTGGCATTAAATAATGAAATTTATATCCCACCCGTATGCGGCTAGTTTTCAACAATATCTTTAGGAAAATAGGCAATACGAGCAACAAAAAAAATTACAGCATATCCACGGAACGAATGATGATGAGTGGGCGAAGCTCGGGAGGTTCATCGTAGATCGTGCCGAGTTCCGGATTAATTTAGTTAACGCGCACGCTACGAATCCTCATGGTTCAACTATGCACAAGTGAAATCTCCCACCGGCACTTCATTGCAAGTCAAGATCCAGTGCATATATATATATATGGGTTGCCGGTGAGCGCTTCTCATTAAAAATAAAGTTTACAAATAAGGTAACGGTTTATATGTCCCAATGAGCACGGTAACGCACACTTTCTTTTATATCATCTTTCTCCATGAAGAACACAAACCTGTATTTAAAAGTTTGAAGATTTTCAAGTATTTAGAGTCGAGGAATGAAATCTAACAGAGAGCCAACCGCTACAAATCGCTACTGCTTTTTCACCAGGCGGGTCTGCAACAAAGCTTTTATGCAAAAGTGAGTCCTTTTTAAGGTGCGCCGCTTACTGCCGGTCACATATTACGTCACAAGTTTCATGAAACATCGTTTTCACTGAGTGGGAATATATATGGTAATGATGCGCTACAGGGGCATATTACAGAATTAGCAGTTTCCTTTTTTTATGAAGAAAAGCTCTTTATTCTTATGGCCGCCAAATGAACTGCTCCCAGCGCTTTCGCTGTTCGAACTTTAAAAAAACCGTTCGAACCATAAAAAAAAGAGCACTTAGCTGCCGAGCATAAAAAAAATTCTTCCGATCATCCTAAAAGCCCTTATGGGAATGTTCATACAAATTAATAAACCATACATAAAACTATTACTCAACCTCTGCATTTCTTTGGCTGTAACACACATGTCTTTGAATAAACTTCAGTGTAGCAGGTACCTGGTTCTTTTCATTTCTTTTTTGGGTGATAGGAAATCCGCCTTGCTGATGCACAACGGTGAATTCTCAGAAAGGCGCTTCGCTAATGCGTACTGTCGACGTTCTTTTAAGTTCGCTCAGCACACATGTTACCATTGCATGCGGCGCCTATAGAAGACAGCGCAGCGATAATGTTGTTAGATTTGTCCTACTGCTTTCAAGTACCTCACATCGCTTTCTCAAAGGCGCTTAACTTGTGCTAAAGACACCATAATAGGACCTTAGACACATATCATCTGGGTTTTCCTTTTCTTTGCCTGTCGTATATCTTTTTACAAGTACTTAAAAGTGTAAATTATATACTGTGTCTTTAGCTGCATATATTGCTTACTGCTGCAGCAAGGAACTACCTCTCGGAAATAACATACCCACACACACACACACACATACACAAACACAATGTCATTCGTATTTGTGCGAGAGAGAGAGAGAGAGGCACTTTATTGAAAAAAAATAACAGATTTTTGCCGGCGTGTATGTAACCGCTGGCATGCTACTCTGTTTAGGGACGGGGAATGGATTGAAAAGAGTCCCGAGGAGAATGGAAACAAAAAAATATAAAAAGGAAATAAAAATGAATACAAGCAATTGTGCGATGGTGCACAGTGTCCCACTTCAAAAAGGCTGACACGAAGCAAAGACGAGCTCCCTGCGCACTCGTTTCTACGCGCTCTTCGCTTCCGGTTCCAGCGGAATGTTTGCGATCCGCTCATGGTACAGCTGATCGATAAAATCAAACATAGCATGCACGTTTCAGCAGTATGGGGGCTTTCACGCACGTTATAGCGTCACTGTTGCTCTGTCTCTCCTCCCGTGAAACGGCTTTACATGGCGCTTCATGATCCTTTTCTATTACCCACGGATTCGCCAGCGTCTTCAGATACCCGATAAGTTTGGTAACGGCGCTAGCACGTTACTCGTAAGACAGGCGGATCTTTACGACGATAACATGCGCATAGGCTTAACTCCACCTCAAGCGGACCAAAATTTGTACCGCTTCTATCTGCACGACCTACCAATTTTTCCCTTCATGCGCAACTCTATAATAAGATATTTTGTTGTATTCACTGAATCCAGTAACCGCAGCGGTATTTTTTAATTGTTTGCTTAAATTTATGGTTGAAGGAAGGAAGGAAGGGGAAAAAAAAATAGAAAGGCAGGGACGTTAACCAGAACGGCGTCCGGTTCGCTACCCTACACTGGAGGAATGGGAAGGGGGAATAGAAAGATGGCAGAAAGAGGAAGAAGGGGACTTATGAAAGAGGAGTTGTTGGACAAGTCCACCAGTCAAAGGCGTTCGCGCAAACCCGTCGTCTTCAAAAAGCGCAAGAGTGCTTTCAGTGCCTTGCGGGCCGACGAGCAACGAGGGCGGTGTTCAAGCAGCATCTTCATGGAAAGTGGCCGATCGTCGAGTTGGCGTAGCGCCTGAACAAGTGTTTTCCTTTCCGCGTCGAATCGCGGACAGTCGCACAGCAAATGGTCGAGGGTTTCGTCGGTGTCGCACACCTCGCATGCTGCACTGTCGGTCCCTCGAATAAATGTGGAATATGCCTTTGTTAAAATTAACTGTATTTCGTGCACTGTTAAGAGCGTAGATACTAAAGTTCCCGTTAGTGAAAGGCCTCTAGTGCCAGGTCTGTTTTCAGGATTTGCTGGCTTATTTCAAAACAGGTAAAACATCTGTAAACACGGGGGAACTAAAATGCTGAAATCGTTCGAGAGGGCACTTTGCTATCTCTAGATTTGTCACTTTAAATAATGCTTCAATGAAGGCTCTCTTGGATCTAGCCTGTCTACGAAGTGTAGAGCACGACCAACGGCTACGTCGAGTGTGTCAAAGCAGAATAATGCATCTCTATTCATTCCGGCCTTCTGGCTACCTGTACCTGCAGAAGAAAATTTCCTTTCGTTGGGGGGCTTCAATGGCTCCTTTTAAGTAATGCAAGGTGCAGCTGTAGTGAAAGCTCCCTGCTTTTCTTGAAGACCCAGCACTTGTCCTACAGTGTCTTTCTAATAAAAATGACTTTTACTTCCTTCTCTGCGTTGCAAATGGCTCTGAGGGAAAGTGAAGGTTTCTTCACACTGTGTAAGAGCTGGTGCCACAGCAGAAATCGGTGCGCCTATGGTAAACACACTTACATCCTAAATCAAACGCTTCCCGTTCAAGAACTGTTAGCGTGTCCTCGTGTTCTGTCCACAAGATTAGGAGAACAGGTCCATTCCACGCAAAATAGAGGAGCTCAAGAAAACTACATCATGAAAAAGGAATGACAGCTTGCTCTTTCCGCTCCTCGCATCGTCCTTGTATTCTCTGGTATGTTTACGCATTGATCGCTTTATTCTGCCTCCTTTACCGATTTTCGCAGGATGACACGACTTGGCACTTTTATCCCGCATGCCCTTTCCCGTCTACGGTATATGGAGGCATGCGTGGGACGTTTTCCATAGCGTCACTGCAGTGTCAGAAAGCTTAGCTTGCTAGCAAATGGGGAATGCAAAATTGGAGAACTTCTGTAGCGAGAAATGACGTGTGTCTTGAGTGTACCAGCATAGGGAGCCTCTATATATATAAACATTTTTTTTTTCGTCTCTGCGACATTTATGGTAAATAGCCGTTCTTGCGTGAGCGCAGGGCTGCTCTTATGTGCCTGCTTTGCAAGCTCAAGGCGTCCTTTCAGAGTCTTCTGTCTGCAGTCTCAAACAGTTTCTTATTGACAGCGGAGCTCTTTAAGCTCGGATTAACTTTGGTGTCGAACGCAAAAACTTTATAAGAGAGGGGAAAGGAAAGATGGAGAGAGAAAAAGCAGCACCTGCGATGCGCGCTATGCTCATGAGGGGAGGGCGCAGCATGACCATAGCCGTCAGAGCTGCTCCGAACTGGTGTTCAGCCTAGTCATGTGACGGAAGCACCGCCCGTTTATAAGCGTACGCCGGGTGACACCTAGACATTCTCTGCTCTACCGATATTTCTAGATCCAAGCGCTGTTTTAGTCCGGAAGAGGGAGTCCGGGGATGACAGAGACAGAGAGAGCGAAAAGAGGAGAGGGTCTGCAGATAGAGGAAGTAAGAGAGACAGAAATAGACAGATATGCAGAAAAAATGTGGCTGATCCCTCTGTCAACAGAAACGGTATAACACGAAAGTGAAATGTACCTTCGCGTAAGCATTTGAATGTTTATTGTACATCGAGGTCAACTTGCTCATTGCTGTCGGTGTTTCGCTGCTACGGCACCGTCTGACGTCGGTAAAACCACGTTCACACATCGCCTCCACAACGTCAAGGACCAACCCCTTGTGGTAACTGAAGTAGATTACGTAATAACTGGCCACGGTCGATAATCAATGCCGCGCGGAAAAGGCATCATTCATGTTTACTTGCGCTACATTGATTCGTCAACGTCATTACCATGCCTGGGCGCCTAACACAGCATGAAGTCCCTAGATCTTTTTTCCATTCTATCTAGGGACTTTAACGCAGCAGTGTTCTTGTTGCCATCGCGCTCGAAGAGTGGTCGGCGGGGGAACGCTACACACGACGAAAGGCGACCGGTGCTCTACCCCTGCGCTGTCGGCGCACATAACGCTCGAAGCTGTACGAACGCGGCAGTGTTCTTAATTATCACGCTTCTTTCCGATGCCCGTGCGGCTCTGCACACGTTCATCGAGGCGGACTTTGGAACGCGCCTAGAATGGTGCCGCCATCCAGGGGAGGCGAAGTATAGCTGCAGTGATTCACTTCGCCTCCCCTGAATGGCGACACCGTTCCAGGCAATGTGCGCTTGCATGCGCGCGCGAAGAGCCGGACGAGAACGTCGAAGAATGAACGAAGCTTATGGATAAGAAGGAATATAAGGCGCTTTCGTGAAGCTCCGAGCATGTGCGGCGTAAGCGCAGTGGTAGCGCACTGGTCACTCATGTAGAGAGGGGCTGTTAGCCCGATTCCCAGCGCACGAACAACAGTCCTTTCGAGAGTTATTCTTTCTTGTTCTTTCATGTTTATTTTACTGCATCTTATCTGTTACGGGAGTGACGTATGGGATCGTGGACCCCGGCGTAAAGCACTTTCTAGTTATTGAATAAAAATAAGTAAATTTTCTGGGGTAGCTGTGCATTCAAACCCGGCTACCCAACGTCTGAAGGCTACTGTCGTACCACTAGGCCATACAGACCCGCTTGTACAATATATTACGGGAACTATATGGTTGCATTGCACTCACAGCTGCAACACAACTTGATATGGCCGAGAGAAAAAGAAAATGAGAGCTAGATGAGAAGAAAAATAAGGGATAGAAAGAAAGAAAGAGCGACTGGTAGAGGCTCAACGAAGGAAAGAAAGAGAAAAAGGAAATAAAAGAAGAAAGAGAGAGACAGAGGAAAAAAGAACTTTCTTAGCGACGAGACATTTCATCCCCGAGTTCTCACGGTCCGAATGCAGGCGTCTCACGCAGAACGCGATGTACCGACTTCAGCTCAGCTTCGCTGTTTCGTTCGATTTCGTAATCGTGGAATTGCTTTAATTTTCTTCGTTATATCTGCTGATATTTTAAATGACTGCGCATTGTAGTATGCGTAAAGCACATCGGTTGAAATCTAATCTCATTGTGCCGATTCTACCTCAAATCCTTGGTGTAGTTGTAAGAGAGCGCTGTTTGCATGGAAAGGATGTTGCGATGGCTTTCATCACAAGTTGAAACAAAATAGATGAAGATGAAATGTGAAGAATACAGATGAATAGCTTGGGCTCCCATGAGTTCAAAAAGTGCGACAATCCCCAAGCATGTTCTCATGAGATGAGAACGCGACAGCTCTCTTAGTTCGCTTCGCTGCTGCTTGCTCGGTTTTCCTTGTGGTTGCTGACTTGGGCGGCGGTCGTGGCGCTGCCGGTTTTGCTCGCTTTGCCGCCGGCCGCTCCGCCTTTCTAGTAGCAGGCGACTTGGGCGGCGGCCGTAGAGCCGCGACGGCAGCACGGCGTCGTCGTTCTCTCTAGGCTTTCTCTTTCTTCTTCGTAGTTAGTGACTTACTTGGGTGTAGAGCGTGCGCATTTTAATTTAACGCCGTCCCCTGAGTCCTCCTCGTCAAGGGAGCGCTTCGTCGACGAGCCTTCTGGCGATGTCGACGCTAAACCTACAACCTGAAGTCCCTGAAGCTAGTTGTTGCAGAATCACTATCCATGCTGCTGCAACAGTGTCTCCGTGGAAGAGAGAATTTCTTCTTTTCGAGGAACGAAAGATGGGCACAATCTTCTGCAGCCCTTGAGGGAGCCCAACCACCGGCTCAGCGCCAACCCACACAACTTGACGGCAAACTGACTGCGGCCGAGAGCGCGCTCCCTGCGGCGGCGTGGAGGAGCCGAGCGCGCGCCGAGTGTTGCTACGGCGACGCCACGCAGCTGGGCGCGCGCTTTCGCCAACCCAGCGAAGAAACGCGACGGCACGGCCGCACCTGCAGCGGAGCGGGGCGCGCCGACTGCCGCTGCGGGGAGTGTTGACGTCGCCGTCACTTCAGGTGGTAGAGGTCGCGTGCTTTCCGGGCACGGCCTTTGTGGACGCTTTTTGCGGACGGCAGCTATCGCGAACCTCCTAGCCAAGAAACGCTTTCGCGTTAATAAGCCAACTAGCCAACACCGTCCACAGAAGTCTCTCCCCAATTTTGAAGTCGAGAACACATGTAAAATTCATACTTGCCTATTCACTTCAGGAAGTCCGTGTCCCAGAAACTCCAGTGCCCGCATCAGTGTCGGCGTTGGCGTAGGCGTCCATGGTGCAAAAAATCATTACGAACTACCGTCGTGTTTCCCGATGCACAGGAAGCACTCCATTATTGCACAGGTGCGGTGGTGAAAGAAATTCAATTTCTCGAAATAAAATCCATCAGAAAAATCATAAATTACACCTACACGCATGATAGCTAGGTATGTGATTTCAATGCAGGAGAAAACGTAACTTACGAGGAGGCGATGTGAACCGCATCCAATGAGGCTATAACGTCCACTCTTCAAGGTGCAGCTTAACAGTCCTCCAAAACTCCAACTTATGTTGTCCAGACACCAACAAGCGCACTAGTACTCATTTATTTACCATTTTTAGCGCTGTACGTAAAGCGCGTAGGTGTTCAATTGGAATAATTGCGCTTAAAGTTGAAAGCGAGGAGCACATCTTCCGGAATTTCTACATCGCCGTCCAGGGTGGTGACTGGTATGTTTAAGCACATGAACGCGAACGTACATAGTTTGGTGCTAAGAGAATTAACTACACAGGTTACCTTCCAATTAAACTTTTCTTTGTATTTGCACTTCAAAAAGTGTTTTCGTTGCCAACGTAGCGTGCTTCAGCAATATTAGCTCCTTCAACATAATTGCTGCGAAGCAGTTGTCAAGAAAATTTATATTGTCTCCACTGTGCTTTATTCTTAAACGTCGTGAGATAGTTTGGCACGTTGAGTTCTTGTCAGCGAGAAACAGATATGCAATGTAAAGACGCGTGCCTTCGGGTCCCACCTTTATCATTAACCCGAGTGGGCGCATATTCAGTACGAATGCGTGTGAAGGACAGAAAAGCATTTGTTGAATGAATAACACTTTACTTAGACATCCGGGAGATAAAAAATAGTCTCACATCCATTTGCGCTGCCGCAGCAGCTTTCCCAATATGGCACTTCCTTCTTTTTTTTAGCCTAACACGTTTCACTCATTACCATTGAAACTTCACTTCATTTTGAAGGCTCCAAGAGCACGTTTACAATTGTGAACTTATTCGCACTTAGGAAAAGCCACTGCCCTCCTGTTTGAGTGTTTGAAGAGAGGTCCTTCTTGCGCATTACCATTTATAAAACCTATTCGCGCATTTTTTTTTATTCATGAGCTAGCCAGTTCCACTTATATACTCCAAGCGCCTGATAAAAACGTCTGCTCCGCTAGACGGCTCACTACGACGACAGTCTGGAGTGTTATTAACACACGCGCCAGTCACGTACAGAGTGGGCAGCAAAAAAAAAAAAAAAGGAAGAAAAAGAGGCTTAGCCAAATGGAGCTTTTTCGTGCCTGTTCTCGAAATTAACAGACGCGTCGAGGACACACGTGTCTGTAGTCTTTTAACTGCCATCCATACAGGCAATTTATTGCCCCCGTAATTCCTTGAGTGACTGCGAACTGCAGACAGTGAGTTACAAAGAGACAATTGCGCTCCTCCAAGCCATTATTAAAAAATAAAAGTGTACCCGCATTAGTAGTCAGCCCGGTTTGCTTCAACTTTTACACTGTACAAGGCCGTGTTCCTAAATGTAAGGTACGCTGTCTGCATACATTTCTAAGAAGGCGAGTATTACAAGTTCGGAAGAACATCACCGTCCTCTGCGTTTTGCTTGTATGGAGAGGAAGGCACAACTTACGCTCCTTAGAATTAAAGTTAGCTGAACAGTCGTCTCACCTTGTTGGACTAGTTCGTCTGACATTACTACTTCGTGAAATCTGCGTTAAAAAACACGCGCACGCAAAAAAAGAAACACATGCAGCTCCTCCTTGTCTGTATGTGTTTATTTCCTTGCGTATATGCTTTCCGGCGCATACTGCATGGAGTAATATTAAAAGATGTTCCTAGGTTACTTTGGAGTTAACTGAACACATTTCGCACACAGGACTCAGTTTACTTGTGCGGTGAAATTCGTGCTCTGATCACTTTTAAGCTTGGAAGCATTTCCATACTGCGGAGATGCTATCACTACATAAACG
Organism: Hyalomma asiaticum; assembly: GCA_013339685.2. Classification (NCBI taxonomy): domain Eukaryota; kingdom Metazoa; phylum Arthropoda; class Arachnida; order Ixodida; family Ixodidae; genus Hyalomma; species Hyalomma asiaticum. The sequence continues at coordinate 46,439,081 of CM023485.1, read as the reverse complement.
CCTTTGGCAAGCAGCTACCATAAGGCGTTGTAAACGAAATGGTTGGGGAACGGTTCGTGGTATATATATCAATCTGGCAGACATGTCATTGCAATAAATAGCATGGGTGCTGTGTCATTTATGGCAGTCTTTCTTGTATATATTAATGTTTATCTGCAAAAAGACATTAAATTTGCTTTATACACAAATATAGGGCGCACAGCAGTGTTTCGTTAAGGAGTATTCACATCGTGTTCTCGCACAGAGTGAATAACAGTACTGCATTATTAAGTTGTACTTAGGAAGGCCTTATACGTATACTTATACTGATACTGGCAAAGTGAAACGCATACATTAGTGGCAAGGGTGCAACCTTTATATCATACGTTGTATTTGTATTGATAGCGCGTTCATTAGGTACTTATACGACGTAGCCAATCCCATGCTATATGACAGCAACTAGAAGCTCGCAAAAAAAAAAAAAGGAAATAGAGATATCTAACTTGTGAACTGCTCTTAGGACACTGAATAATGAAATATGGCTGGCAGTGCCTGTTTCTCTTCTTTCCTTTTTTTTTCAGCCTTCGAAAGTGCAGCGGAAACAAAACGTAGTACAGCTTGCTGGCTTGACTGAATAACTGGTTGATCCATTCACATGCTGATGCATTCATTCATTCATTATTTTGTTTCAGAGCACCTAAGCCAAAGTGTGCCGGGCACATTGCAGTCATTATACCTCGAGAGAGAGAGAAAGCCATTTATGACATGCGGGAGATGTTTGCTAGGCAATGGGCCTGACGTGCTACTGTGCATTGCAAGGAATAAAATATAGAGGTTTTAACTGGAGATAGCTCAACTATAGGGGTCATGCAGATCTTCATGAAGAGGCATGTGTCTCTGAGAAACCTAGAATATGCATCACAGGTACGACTAATGCAGATTCTGTGGACCATATCTTATTTATAACAACACGACAGAAAATAGAAATAAAGTCGAGCTTGAACGCACGTAGTCAGGCCTTCTCACGTGCTACGTCCTGCCATAGCACCTGTTACAAAGACACTACGTACTACAAGAAAGAGTTGCGTTATGCGTTAGCACGCAGGTTGTTTAGTCGTAGCACGAACACAGAACACGGACAGAACAGGAGAGCCTCCCAAGCGTGAGCCCACACGCGTTAACACTATGCGTTTAGTCGAGTTTGTATTATCTCACGAAGCAATATGAAGGAATTTGTTAAGTATGCAGTATGCAGGTACCATGAATCACCCCTCCCCCCCCCCCCCCCCCTTACTGCAACTCTCGAGTTTCGCTAACGATAGCAGCACAGGAGGCGGCGGATAGCTATCGGCCTCCATTTGTCTTGTGCTACTATAAAAGGCCAGGGCGTGTTTACGCCTTTGAAACCAGAGCAGAAAGCGGGGTTGGAGCAATGGTGTCACGTTCACTACCACCATAAGCAGCACTATGATTATCCCTAACACTACCACGTAGCAGTGGAGTGAAGCCAAGTGTATGGGTAGCGCGTCAGGGACAAGTGCAGATGCACTTTCTCTTCGCTACCCAAGACTTTGGTATTTATTTATTTATTTATTTATTTATTTATTTATTTATTTATTTATTTATTTATTTTCTTCCACCTGGCTTATCTCTTTCCGTATTGTCGTTAGCATAATCACTATAATGTAGCAGTTTGGCCACTGAATCAAGGTCGGGAGCGGGTCCGCTCTTGCATTCTGCGTGACGATTCCGATAGTTAACTGCGAACACCACAAAGCACAGATTTAGCTCGACCCTAAACAGCACCACCGTTAGAGGTAACGCATGACTGTTCTTGCGGTGTGTTTACCCAGTGTGCGCTCGCATGCATATCGTCTGCATTCATCAACAGTAAGCGACCTAGCAATGGTGTTCCCGTACTTCATTGGCGCAGAGCAGGTACAGACAGCACAACACGTTCTACTTCACATCTCCTAGTTTGCCAGGGTGGGAAGGGCTCAGGCACTTTGCACGAATCAACGTAAAGGTTGTTCCATTTGAAACTCTACTCACTGACACACTGCGTTCGTGGTGTTATTGAAAAGCCAATCTAAGCGTTTTTGTGCGCTGCACTAGAAAGGTAAGCCGGCACGAAAATACTATGCATCTTTTCGGCCATTTAAAAAAGAAGGGTGAACTTATTTCTGGGTGGCGATTGGGCATGGATTTTTCATAGTACAATACGGTGCTATATGGCGGACCGAAGAGTGGTGCTTGCAGTGTAAGCTCACGCTGTAAGGACAGACACATAGTGACACGCGCACTTGCTTTGTCTTGATCTACCTTTATCACCTTATTATGACGCGCATGAGCAGGCCATGCTTATCTTGTATGCTGTTTAGGGGATGGTGTCGATCGCTCTACAAACCTTGCATCCCCTACGCTCACACTTGAGTGCCCTCTATAACATCAGTGACAACTCCAGAACGCGCTGTGACGAATTTATAAAGGTTGACGTAATATATCGCTAGTCCGTTTTATAGTCGACCGACGACTCTTCTCGCCGCTCACACCGTGCAGCAGTATGGTTTGCTTTGCTGGGTACAACTTCGCCCAATAAACCTTTCTGCAGGCAGATCCCTTCCTGAAGGCCGGCTGCCTGTAGAAAAGGATCTTCCTCTCCCTCGCCTTCGCGCTATCTTCCTAGCCAGAGCGCAGGGTCGCGCCGTTGCCACTATCAGAAAGGCACAGTGACAAACATAGGATTTATTCTGACGTTTCGGCTGGAGGCCAGCCTTTTTAAAAGATGAAAGTTTCTCATGGGCGCATGGTCTTTAAGTACACTTCACGAACATGCATAATGGGTCTTTCCCCCGTCCCCCCCCCCCCCTTCCTCTTTGTACTCCCCACACAACAACGACATTTGGCTTCAGCGGTTCCGCGCTGCACTGCGGGAGTCGCAGCACCATGGACTCAGGTGATGGCGGCGCGAGTGTCTTCAAACGAGGGCGCACAATCTGCTACCAGATGAGCTCGGCCCACATGTTCTTTATTATGGAGGCGCCGTGCGGACGCAGACGTCATCTTGGACTGGCCTTTGCTTCCTGGACACACATCTGTACCCCCCCCCTTCTCTTATTTATTTTTTTTTTGTGAGCTCTCCCCTTTCCACCCCCCATTATGCACGTTCGTGAAGTGTACTTTCATTCCCCTCACCCCTCTTCCCCCCACAGGGTAGCCAGCCGGTCTCAGCACTGGCTAACCTCCCTGTCTTTCCTCCCTCCTTTCTCCTCCTCCTCCTCCTTAATCTTTGAAAAAGGCTAGCCTCCAGCCGAAACGTCAGAATATATCCTATGTTTGTCACTGTGTCTTTCTGATAGTATATTTACCCCGATAGCCAGGAAGAACTTTATATATATATATATATATATATATATATATATATATATATATATATATATATATATATTGCACCTTGTAATTGCACATATTCACATTCCCGAGACTAGGGGCCCTTAAACACGTGCCCAACTCAATCACACTTAGAATAGGATTTCGGCATAACCGATACTTTTGCCCTTAAGCGCATCATTCTGGTTTTTGATTAAGAATTTTATTTTAAGAAATGACGGTGGCTTGTGGCTGTGAATGTAGTTTCTTGCGATACTCTATGGTCGCCGCTCTACTCACTTGCTTGATGTTACACCACTTTGTAGCAATTTACATTCTATTTCTTGAACGCATACTAATGTGCGATAGGCAAGGCTGCAGTTTGTGTTGGTTTGAGTCTTTTTCCGGCCGTGTGTACTTCTGCAGGTGACCGTTGTGGGTATTAGACTATTGCTCCTTCCTTTTGCACCTTGTTACTGATATATCATCGGTTACTTTGCTGACAACTGTGTCGCATTGGTATAACACAGTGCTAGTGATGCCCTTTTTATGAATATATAAAAAGAAAGGACATAAATATTAATTAGGTCGATACCCTATTCAAAGTGTCATTAGAGCGCAACACGTGCTTGGGGGTCCCCTGTCGTGGGAACATAAATGTGTGCAATGTATTGTACTTTGTAGTCCCAGACGAAGGCCGGTTCACGAGCATAAACGTCGAATAAAGTGCAAAAACGTACGTGGAATTGGAGACGTCTTCGTTCATTTACAGGGCCTGCGCGGGAATTTCTATGACGTCTGTCTGTCTGTCTGTCTGTCTGTCTGTAAATTAAAGTGAATTAGACTGGTCACTGGCCGACAAAGCAAGTGCCGGTACAGCCGATGCAACAGGAGAACAAGGACCGGAAATAAACATTCCGCTACGCATATCTAGCATTATTCCCCTTCACGTTCAGGGAAGCTCAGTGCTCTTGGCTACTTTTGCGCATTTATATCGTTTCGAGTCTCCTACTTTCGCTATGTCCGTTTTGAACTCCGCCAAGATTCTTTTACATGTTATTTAATAAGTTCCCGTTGGGCATCTTACGACCTGAAAATTGAGCGGGTCACCTATAGCCCCTCGTATATCGCAATTATTATCGATCTTCAATTAACAGTGGGCAACAGACCCGGACATAGCTGTGGACTGGGAAAAAACAAACAACCACCGTAATATTGTTGCGTTTACAAAAGAACTGGGACATGTAACAACATAGCCGAAAGATCGTAATTTCTCACTCGTTCTTCATATATTGTAGACTTATTACAGACCCATCTCCCTCTAAGGCCTTGGAGAGTGAGTAGCACTGCAAATTAGCATCAGAAATAAGAGAATTGAATCGTTCCCAGAGTCGGCGTAGAATAAACAAAATGCCCCAAAAGAGTATAGCTAACTTTAAAGTCGTTGTGATGCAGACCTCACAAGAGGATAAAGCGAAATGGCTTAATACGTATTCCAGATCGGACAGCTTGATTGATGAGATATATAGGGTACTTCAGAAAATGTGTCCAAAAATTCTAAAAATACAGAAGAAGAGATACTTGTGCAGTTTTTGCGTAAGCGGTTCACTTATGGTAGCACGCTCTACGAACTCCGTGGCAGCGATATTTCGAGCATTAATTACAGAATTGGACTAATCAGGTTTTAGCCAAGAACATCTAGCTGCTCAAACCAAACTGACAAACGAAAGTCATTTACCCAGGGGATTCACAACCATTGTGATATCTTCAAAAGAACAACGCGGACAATTTCTACAGATCGCTCAAATCTGGCTAATTGTGCATTGGAAACCTAAAGTGATAGGTGAAAAGCGCAGTTACCGCTACCTTCGAAGGCTAGTGGCGTGCGCGACAGAGTTGTTCCCTTCGTTCCCTTCGCATTGCCGTGTGACCACCAGCACGCGTTGTTGTCGACTGCGTATTCTAGCGAGCGCGATAAGCGCAGCAACGAAACGAAAGAGCGCCTCTCAATACGGACGCTTAATCATCCTCGCCCTGCAATGCGAGGGGAACAACTGTATCACTCAGGCCACTATCGAAGGTAGTGGCAACTACGCTCTTTCGCGGGTTTCGGTTTCCAGGGCGCAATCAGCCAGATTTCGGTCCCCTCGCCCGTAGAAATAATCAGCGATGCCCTTTTGAAAACAGCACAACGTATATGCATTACCTGTGTAAATTGCTTTCATTCATCAGTTTGGTTTGAGGCTCCAGCTGTTTTGGTTTGACAATTAACCTAATTTTCTCAAAAATATCAATACTACCGATTTTGCAGTGCGTGCCATTATGAAAAAAAACCATCCTGCAAAAAAAGAAAAAGAAGAACATGTGGCCCCACCACGGTGGTCTAGTGGTTAGGGAACTCGGCTGCTGATCCGAAGGTCGCGGGATCGAATCCCGGCCGCGCGGCGGCTGCATTTCGATGGAGGCGAAATGTTGAAGCCCGTGTGCTGTGCGATGTCCGTGCACGTTAAAGAACCCCAGGTGGTCGAAATTTCCGGAACCCTCCACTACGGCGTCTCTCATAATCAGAACTGGTCTTGGGACGTTAAACCTCACATATCAATCAAATATCGAAAAATGCGGAAATATCTGATTTCTTGTATATATAAGACTTTGGGACACAATTTCTGGAACACCCGGCGTATTCCTTCCGTAACATCTTCGTAACGTGCGCCAGACGTTCCACGCAACTATTTTTGGAAGGTACGCTGTAATGGGCAAATACTCTGAAATCTATAGACCTGCGAGCGCGCATATCGTATGGGGGCTCCTCCGATAGCACACCGTTACGCCACATTGAGTACAAGCGTTATCGAACATATTATTGCGCGCTGTCCCGAACGACTGTCGGAAATTTCCAAGTACTGAATTTCTTTGTTGTGTGCAAGAAGATACTGATATAAAGGTGCTGTTGTCTGCTTCCCTTGTGCTTCAGTGTGATAATTCCCAAAAGCCCCATTTTAAGAAAGGAAAATATATGACATAACCGCTTCCCGTCCCACTTAAATGACCATTACGTTTACTGATTCTTCGTGTTCTTGTTTGTTCCACAGATGTCCCCACGGTTGTAAAGTGCGAGATATATCTCAGGAGTTTTGGCGCTGTGAATCCAGCAACCATGGTAAGTACTGGAGTGCTTGCGTTTGATGAATATCACAAAATTTCCGGTCGTCCTCTATGTGCCTGTCAGCTTGCTATAGAGCGAAAACCGAAAGTGCGCAAAATGCCACGTTGAACGGCGCAAGCCCGTGGTTTAAATCTATCCCTTTGTCCACTACGTCTGCAGATCCGGAGATTCCCGACTGTGTTCTTTTCATTGTGTGTGGATATAGCCAGCTATGTAATTATACAGAAACTGACATCTCATCTTGAGTGATGAAAAATGCACGTCTCCATGTAAAGAGAAAATCATTTACATGCTCTTTTCTCGGGTTTGTTGTTCTAGTGCGCCTGTTTAGTCGATCTCTGCAGGGAAGTACAATTCAGTATTGCTTTATTTCTACTATCGACTTCAGGTAGCCGGCGTCAGAATCCTTAAGTAAGTATCATAAAAATCAGCAGGAAATCACAAAATCAATAGCAAGCCGTAAATAAAGTTTTTCCATTCCATTCCAATAGCAAGCCGCAGCGGCGCCAGCTTGTGTTTAGCAAAAATTCAATCGCAGTAACCGTGGACGCCATCATATGACATCGACCGCCGTTGCGGAGTAGTCTTGCCTCAATTTTTGCATTCTATCGCAAACTACGACAAATAAGTATCTTCAAGTAACCGGGCGATAGTCGCATTTTATGCTGAATGAAGTTGACTACTGTGGCATTGAGATTAAACACTGGACAGAGTTCAGTTCTAGCCCCGCCACGGTAGTCCAGCTCCTATGGCCCGCGGCTGATGATCTGAAGGTCGCGGGATCGAATCCCGGCTGCGGCTGCTGCATTTCGATGGAGACGAATTGTTCAAGGCCGCGTACTGTATGATGTCGAACCCCAGGTGATCGAAATTTCCGCAGCCCTCCACTGCGACGTCTATAATAAACACATCGTGGTTTTGGGATGTTAAACCCCAGATATCACTATCAATCACAGCGGTTTTGGGATGAAGTAACATCGTTGTGTCAAAAAAAAGAAAAAGAAAAAGGAGCGAGAGACACTGCAAGTTTATTGAAAAGCACGTACAGATTCGCTTAACTCGAGTACAATATAGAGCACATAAGTATCACTTGGCTACTGTTGCTTGAGGAAGTCACTGCACGTAGCCGTCTTAAACAGGGAACGATACGCCCAGTTAGGAAGGCTGTACGCCGCTTCCCTTCTTTAAATTAATAGTAATAACATCCTCCCGAGAAACGAAGCACATAACAAGGCCGTTATTTGCTGCACAAAAGGAATCACAATTGCCAGAAACGTTCATCGCATACAGTGTTCATTACCTACATTGTCAACCTAGTATATGGTGGCGTGGCGAATTTCAACCAAGCTAAAAATAGAATTGCTGACAAAAGAATATTACCCACCATTCCTATATTGTCGCGAACACATAGGTGCTTCATTACATACAAATGCTTCAGGGGACGTCGAAAGGTAGCAAAAAGGACTAAAGTTCATGGGTATATATGGAATCAGCATTTTGTTAACATGTTTCCGTTACTTAAATTCCTAGTGATTGAACTGTGCTATATGTAGCCGTCTATTTCGGCTTGGTAAAGAATAGACGTGGCCTCATTATTGTTGCGCTGTTAGCTTAGGGAAACAAAAAGTATGGACATTTTTCTTTCAAATCTCCATTAGATAAAAGGCTTTTTTTTTTCTGCAATACCTCGCTTATTTTCGCCATTTCTCTCTCAACCTTCTACTTTCTTCATTTAAATGGGGTGTGCTTTTGGCTCCCAAAGATTTAGCATTATGACAGTCTGAAAAAAATAATTATAAAGAAAGAGAGAGAGATAAGGAAGGAAATAATTTATTGTTTGAAAGCGACTGTAGTTCGGCGCTTCCTGGGCTTGCATCCATTATTAGAATGGTGGAGGGATTGAACAATTCCACTAGGAGGCGCCGATGCCGTATTCACTTTCATGTGAGTGGCCTCAAACAAAGCGTATGCTTTAAGTTAGAGGCAGTGAGATGTACACCTCTGGAACGCGTCTCGGAACAGTTATCACGCATTCTCGTTCTTGCATTCGTTCGTCCTTGTCCTTAAGCATTATTACCTTCGCAAATTCTTTTAAATACCAAGCTTTTATTTGTAAATTTAGTATCCATTTGTTTCCATTGTATTTCAGCAATGAGATGCATTGCATTTTTATAGCCAAGTTTGAATTACTGTACATATTTTCCTTTTACCGCTAACCAAGAACTCCGATGAGTTCCCTGAATTAAGGAGCGCCGGTTGTGCATTCTGTTGGACGTACCGAATTTTAGTTGAATAATAAAGTATAGCTGAACTGAACATGCCCTTATTATGCACTAATTCCTGCGGTCGTATGCAGGACTACGACGTAGACCTGTATCTCCGTCAGACGTGGACGGACTTGCGGATGAAGAACGCCAATTTGACTCGATCCCTGGACTTGAACGACCCTAACCTCCTCAAGAAAGTGTGGAAGCCGGACGTCTACTTTCCAAACGCCAAGCACGGAGAGTTCCAGTTCGTCACTGTTCCCAACGTTCTCTTGAGGATATACCCGAACGGCGACATACTCTACATGTTAAGGTAAACTCAGACGGAAATGCCTCCTGGTATAGTCTCACGGGGCAGGTTATTCCCGCACAACCAAGCGGACAGTTTTCGAGCACCTAATTTGATACCTCGAGCTAGTCACTTATATCGTACCATCGGGCGAGACTTAAGATAGGAACGCGAGAGCGCGTAAATACCGGCGAAAAAAGCACTGAACCTACCAATCAGTCGCTCACTGAGATGAAATCTAATTTTTTCGGATAACGACAGTCACGTCCTCACGAAGGTATCGATACGATGTGTAACATAGGCCTAATGTCACTCTTTTCTGTATGAGCCTTAAAATGTCCCGGAAGCGATTTTTGACATTGTGTCAATGATCCAGCTTCATTCTTAAAAATAAATTTTGTAAATAGGTAGTAAATGCATTTACTAACTCCTCGGGCACTTTATTATCTTCTTGGTAGCATTTTACTAACCACGAGATTATGGGAGCAAGTATTTGGTGTACACTTACTACCCAGGGACGTTTTTTGGTGTTTTTGACAAGGCGAATATTAATCCTTTCCTAAGTTGGCATATGCATCGCAGGTGGCTGCACTTGAATAACAACCACCGGAGCATATAGTTACAACTATTGTTTGTCCATTATGTTTGAATAACAGTTTTGTGCTACGTCATGATACAAATAAATACTCTTGGGATTCTGGTGGAGTGCCGCTGCACATCCCGACTCGAAGGAGAGGTTGCCGAAGTACTGAGCGGACTCGGAGACGATGACGAGTGAGAAGAAGAGAGAGATGATCTTTATATTACATGATGATGGGGAGCTGAAGTTTGAGCGCGTTTGCGCTCTTATTAAATGCGGTATTATTTACAATGGTGTCCAATCGCAATGTCGTCTGCGCCCTCGAAGGAAGGAGGTCCCGCCCCGCCTTCGCTGCTTTTCTGCGGCAAGGGGAGACCGGACCCGAGTTGCAGCAGATGATTCCTGGAGACGGAATAAAAGGCAAAGAGGCTTACTGAAAAAGAAACAGCACAAATAAATGCACTCTTCCCGGTCCCGTCCTTTTGACGACACGCTGGCGCCTTCTCATACTGGGGCAGCCGTACATCCACCTGCTGTCAGCAGGTCTCAGTGTCCTGTGCGCTGCTGCGCCGCTCCCGCTGCGTTGGTGCGGCCGAGAAGTTCATATCTCAAAAGCGGCACAAACG